>JAAAKM020006971.1:79978693-80008456 GCA_010016025.2 Alatinidae sp. Z8VKAUB7J3 | reverse complement strand
TAATCTGACATCATCTCCACTTTTTATCATTTACAGGAATTGGGGCATGGAACTTTCCCTTCTTAAATATTGCATGGAAATGTGCACCAGCCCTATGTTGTGGAAACACTATGATATACAAGCCATCGCCGCTTACTCCCCTAACAAGTGTTGTCTTTGCAGAAATACTTGTTGACTCTGGCTTGCCATCAGGCTGCCTAAACATAGTCCAGGGTGGTGCTGAGACTGGAAACCTACTCTGCAATCACCCAGGAATTGCTAAAGTCTCATTCACTGGTAGTGTTCAAACTGGTGAAAAGGTAAACTAATCTTATTTTTTTGACATTTCAATTTTAGTTAAGGCTGTCAAATGTAATAAAGATATTGTTGCGTTCCACTGTTGTTTGTTTATATTGGAATATGTAAAGTACTTGATGCATTCTTCGCACATGATCTAAACAAACCATCACTGGTTGTTCATCAGATCTCTACTTTAGTAACGAGGCTGTTTATTAAGCTTGTAACTCCTTTGCAGTAGGGCAAACACATTCAGCTAATAATTATTTCACATATTTAGCATGTGATGCCAAATAACCATTTGGTATTAGCTATTTGATGACTTTGGGAGGGAAAGGGGAGTGTAGGAGGGCATGTGGATAGTGAGTTTAAATATATCTGGGAATAAAACTATTTTTATTCTGATATATACTACATAAGGGGTTATAATTATACTTGAAATTGCTTCAACAAACTATCCTCCTTGTAAAGTTATTTTAGAAAAGTTTCTCAATAGCAATGTTCAGAACTATTCATTTACTGTTGGTGATCGAATGTAAACATTTCTCTGGGAAATTCGCTCCATTCCCTCTGCCCCAAGCTAACAATGGTTTTGACATTGAATATCTGTAAATGCATAAAACATTGTTGGCTGTTGGTCTTCAATGTTAAGATTTAGGCCTCAGGTTATTGTTTGCATGACATATAATTTAACCGTGAACTGATAGCTATTTCAATTTGTTTTGGTGTTCCACCAGTGCTTTCTCACAGCCTTATGAGTCAATATTTATCCTTATCTTTCTGATATCTTAAATTAATATCAAGAACTTTGTACTAACCCTCTATATAACCCTTCAACTATGATATCTAATAACCAGTTCGTTTGTTTTGAACAAAATCTTTAAAATATGCTTAAGTGTCAAGCATTTAGTAGATTGTCAAGAAATGTTTAGCCATGTAATGCTTAAAGGGAAATCGTGAAGACAAAACATAAGTGATCTAAACAATTGGGATGTATGATAGGGTAAATTACCATGTACACTAATGATATTTGTTCTTTTTCAGCCCATCATTTTACTCTGCTCTCCGACAATTTAGCCCCTTCAATGTGATAATTTATATAAGGAAGTAAAGAAGTCGTCTTGTCAATTTCATGCGAGAATAACAATAATGTTCAACAAAAGTAAATTGAGAAAGGCAACAAAAACAGAATTAGCACAATAATGCTAATATTAAATATGGGCTAGTTTGTGTAAAGCAATACCTTGTAAATATTGGATCTTCGACAAGAAAAGTCATTTTAGGCAGTATATTATGGTTTCCTATTAACTCCTATTTCCTACCTCTGTTTGCTCAATTGCTGCACGAGAAATTGGTTTTGTGTTAAAAGATGTGCAGCGTTTTCAAGATTTGAAAGGTTAAGCACAAAAGAAACGGTACTTTTTTCTTAGGTGATGTATTTTCTATAACAATTTGTTTTCATTTGACTTTACTGTTTTTACAATAATTTGCAATTGTATATCTGATGTAACAGTTTTGCAAACTTCCTTAATTTCTCCACAATTTGACATTGTAGATTTTGGTTTCTTGTGCCCCGGATATTAAGAAAGTGACCTTGGAACTTGGTGGGAAGTCACCTCTTCTGATATTTGCTGATTGTGATATTAACAATGCAGTGAATGGTGCTCTACTGGCTAACTATGTGACCCAAGGAGAGGTAAGTGGTTAAGAGATTCTAAATATAAGATATTTCATATTAATTTCTCTTGTTTTATGTTGCAGATAGCGAAATGTATCACAGAAGTTTACCCTCCATAGAAATATAGCTACTTGTAAGCGTAATCGTTAACGGAATACTGAGATTTTAAAAACTGAAAAAGCTTACTCATCCTCATCGATACTTGAGCCTTTCTAGGACACTGTCATGGTTTTCCCTGAGGCCCACTCAAATACTTTCTTTTCGTTATAATAACTCTTTGCCATATTAATATATATACTTCTCTAAGTCAGTGTTGTTAAACCCGTGCACATGATGTCTTTTTGAGCGGCTCACTTAACGGTTGTTAAGTTCATTGTACTTTAGCTTAAGCATTAAAATTTGACAATTCTTGCAACGTTTTCACCCTTAGTATAAGGCTTGCCTATCTGGGCTACTTAATCACATTCCTGTAATGATATACAATGGCTGTGTCTCTAATCCTGTCTTAATGTAGATCTGACAGGAAACAGCTTTTAGTTGATAACCTCAAAAATGCCTTAGCTACATTTATTTCAACCATCTTACTAAATCATAGAATTCAACCAGATGATATTGCATATCCTACTTCTTTGGGATTATGCAATATTTAATTCCGAAGTTCTCACATTGATATTAACTCCATCAATACATTTTTTTCTAACATTTTTGAGTAACTGTATCTGCTATGACATACCCCTTACTACTCCAACAAAATTAACATCAATATCACCACATAAGTCAATGAATAAATATAAAATAAATATACAAAGGCATAAATTTATGATATCTGTAAATATCTCTATAAGCATATACACACATAAATGACTTAAATATTGTCTGTATCAATATTTTAAAAATATGGATGACTGTGGTTTGTTCAGCTGGCTAAGTCTCTAGCTAGGTATGTTATCTACACATGAAGAAATTATCTTTAAAGTTATCATAAGCTATTAAGAAGTAATTGTAGTCCAACATCTTTTGCTGATCCTCTTTATCAATGTAAATATCAAATAATAAAGGTCTATGGTCTGGTGCATGTCATGCAGTATTTGAACACTACAGTTAATATAGTTAATATAATTGAAATTTTCTTAATATAATTGAAATTTTCTTAATATAATTGAAATTTTCTTACTAGAAAACTTTGTATATATTTATAGAGTATTACTGACACAGTTGTGGTACAAATAAATTAAATTGTGTCCAATCACTACAAGTATGAGATCACCTAAATATATAGACATATTTATGTAATATTATAAAGAATTTGTTTGACCAAGCTTATCTAAATCAATTAATGTCCTTACGAAGAATTATTGGGGATCACCAATATGGTAGTCTCTATTTATAGACACTTTATATAAGACTATCTGTACTTAAAGTTATGTATTCCATTTATCCTGAACAACTGAAAAACACTTGGTATCATTACACTTGGTATTTGTTTACCTTTATAATGGTATTATTGCATATAATCTCACTACACTATTAAAACATAAAACCAACCATTGCTATACAATGTGGTATATACAATAATTGTGTAGTATGAAGAAGCATCTAATTAAGAGCAAGAACTATAGAATTCCCCTTTGATTCAATCCCTTACCTTACACTTCACTTGTTTCTTTACTGCTTTGATGTTTGCTTCACAAAAAGCACCACGAAATTTAGCACTGACTTCAGTATCAACATCTAAAAATGGTGGTTCCTCTGATGCCTAGAGTAAAATAATCAAGTTAAATACATACAGCCTAAACAACTATCAGCATCCACTTAAAACGTACACGTAAACAGCCATTAGAGTTCTGTTGCCTATGAATAACAAAATATTTGTTTTCACAGCACAAAACATCTGGTAAATGATTATGCTTAAATACAACTCATTTGAGCATATAAACACTCTAAATACTTCTAATGTTAACCTTCTATGCATGATACTTTTGACCGTTACTATTTTACTTATAAAGGGTCTTTTCTCATTGTAAAAATTATATATCCGTTACACAAATCGTCCTAACTGAAGTACGTATCTTAAGAGACATCTTGCCTATTTGAACACCCTGACTCAAAAAGTCCTAACGAACGTCCTGATATTGACTGCATTCGTTGCCACTCTCTTGTTCAGAAGTCTATCTGGACCAAAGACAGTTGTTACAATTACGGTATAAAACAACTCACTTACTATTGTGTTCTTGCATTTTGCTATCAAATACGTTTCAAAGTAATGTCGTGAAACCTAAACAAGGGAACAACTTTATCACATCGTTGTGTTGTCTTATTGTACACTACCAACTGACTGGGATGTTTTGCGTCCCATGTAAGACTTGTCAGAACGTTTGTTTCTGCTTGTTCTTTCAGCATAGTCACTGATATATTACCAATATCTTTAATATTTCTTAGATGATAAATGTTTTCTTCATTTGTTAAACAAGATTGTAATGGTATGACATTGGTGGATCAGTTGATTACAAATTATGGAAACAGTCAAATCTGGCAGTTATAAGACTCTTGTAGCAAAACCCAAACCGAGTTGAATTGAAAGAGTGACCGTTCCTCTTCTCAAAGGTTTACACAAATAATCCACTGCAGAAGAAGAAAGACTTGAAGAGGCACATTTCCAAAATTTCCATCGACTTCCCTCATGATCTATGGCAGTATCACTATCTTTCATCAGTTCACATCTCCACAGCACGAGTCAGAACTAAACTTCAGCCAATGAAAAATGATGTTGTGGTCAATTGCTATTCGTAGCTTAAACATCTCCGAACTTCAAAGTGAGCCATCAAAACCTCCAAACTCCAGAGAAATGTTTTTGACATATTCGTTAGGTAGATGATTTAGTAATAAATAACTTTTTAACAATTAAAGTGTACGAATAACTCAAGTAACAACCATATGATTACTGAGAAAACAACAACTGACAGTTGCCCATACGATTGTTGGCCAGAGGATCAGCTGACAAGTATTTAAAATTTTATCTTACCATCATTGATACAAACACCCAAGACACAGCCTGGGTATATCTCCTTTGTGAGAAGTGAAGAAATCTCAAGAACAAGACTATTGCATTTCAAGGGAATGCGTCCCTCATCCACTGTTAGGCCATATTAGAAATCACACAGGAAATTCAAGATCCTCGGCACAACAACTTTCCCCTATTTTACAACTCCTGGGGGTCATGTTCTCTCATTGGTTAGAAAAAGAAAAAATTGTGACGTCTTAAATAAATTCATTATTTGAATAAATTATGCCATAATCTTCTGTATTATGTTTGCGCAAGAATAATTTATTCAAAATAAATTATTCGTTGTCCTTAAAATAATTAAGAGAACACAACATAAAACGCGGGCAGTTCTAAACATAAGAGCATGTGCAGCATGAAAACATAATGGCTGCCACCATCGAGGAAATCAGAAGTAGAGTAAATATATCAGAGTTTGGTGTCCAGAACGTAAGTAAAACTACTATGAACTGCACTGTTTTACTCAGATAGTCAGGTTCTGGCCCTTGCTTCTCCCCCGCAAGTATCCGACTCGTGTCTTCCAGTTTTCGAATTGCTTGTTTTAAGTTGCATGATCTGAGCTGATGACATGCAGGATTGTTAGATGGTCGAATCCTATCCTATCTTGATTAGTTAATATTACGCCAGATAGATATTATAGATATCTCATATTCGGTTGCAGACGAGGCATAAGGGAGAAGATGCATAAAGTTTTACTAGCATGACGGGCAACGAAATGGTGCGGTTATGGTAATGAATAGGCCTAAAATGGGACTATTTAATAGCGCAGCGCCGGCGCCTACCACAGGGTCCAGATTTTAGGAGGTTAGCCTGTCTTTTTAGTAATGGCCTTTAGCTCTTTTTAAAGTGCAATTACTTTATGGGGGATTTCATTCAATGTAAAGCCTTATTGATATCAAATTCAAAATGTTTACTACGTCAATGTACCGTACTATCAGTATCAGTGCTAGTTTGAGAAATTGAGTTACTGTTACACCTTATTCCTACCCCAAGAAATTGCGTATTTAAAAGGTTTTGATAATAACGTATTTATAAACATGAGAACGCTCATAAGAATTGATCGTTCATTTTATCCAGAGGCATCATAAATGGACCAATCCACATAGCTATAAGCTTACCTTACACCTAGACGTTTAAATTCTACAAAACCTGTCGATCCGCTTGCCATACCAATACCAAAGTGGTTGTGTCATTGTTTTCATTGTAAGCATTTTTCACAGTGAAAATTAAGCACAAAAACTTTCACCAGGAGGTATATGCCCAACTTAATTGATCGTTTATCCAATAGACTGTACCAGAACATCAACATCCAAAATGAACTGTCATACATACACGGCAATGTTTAATGCCATGTCATCATTGGTCATCTACAGCTAAAATCTCTACTAGACTCCCCGATTGTAGCAGTACCAGTAGCATTTTTGATTGAAGAAACCAAGCAGGGGTAGCGGTTTATAAATTAGGTTTGGCAAATGAAAACTGTGTTATGACAGCATTGTTTGGCATTTATATACTCTTTTGACTTCAAAAAACTGTAATGTTAGCAATAGATCTAAACAATAGAAAATAACACATTATAATTTTAGGAACTTGTATTCTTTACAACTAGAGAAATAGCTAACTTGTTTTATATTTTATTAAAGTCAGCATATGATCACAAGGTCCTGCATGAAATGACTGGGTATGATCCAAAGCAAAGAGTAATGTAACAATAATAGGCCAGAATTGAACCGTAAATATAAACACCCTCATCTGTCCGTCCTTCCATCCACCTATCCATCGATTTATCCATCCTCCCAAGATGTGAAATGTACTTAAGGACTCCATTTTTTGTGTGGCAATTCAGATTTTGTACTACTACTCATATAACATTGAATATTGTTAAAACTATTGCTCCTACAGAAAAATGTTCCCAAAAGTAGTTAGAGAGGAGGAAATGATCTACAAATTGATATAATTTGTATCCAGTATGACTCACATATTGTGGGTTTTGTCCTTAAAGTTAAAATTGCAATAAGATGCTCTGAAACCATATGGTAAAATTTAAGTAATTTAACTTCTATTTGCCTTATAGTTTACCTAACATTTAACCTATGACAAAATATATGCCAAGGACACTTTCATGTCAAAATATTTCAGTATATAATATTTAAAGAATCAGATGAGTTTTATTCGAAAATAAAGGCCTGTGTAAATGGTACTCACAAACCAGGTTCCTATCCATGCAGGCAAATCCACACAACTATAGATGCAGGTTTATACCTCTTATTATGGAGAGGAGACCTATTATAAAACATTTATTATTTTTACCACGAAAAACACATCTACAGTCCCTTACTTCATTTTTTCATATAAAAGTATCGGTTTAACCTGAGAAGCTTTCATTTAAGGCATAGAGTGGATCTAGATGCCCTTACATAACTGATTAGCTGTACAACTCAAGTGTTCTTAATTTCAAGAAAATATACAAATCTTGTAGAAATGGCCATAAGTTTGAGGACAAGGTAAACATGTTGCATAGCCTTTACAATTAATCCCATAAGAAAACTAACATAATATTTATGTCCCTCAAAGCTTTTAGGATAGTTTTATCATCGTTCAGGTCATCAATGTTCCCAATGTAAACACAGAAATGACAGTGACGTCCTATAGTCACAGACCCCTAAGTTCAACTCCAACCCAAAATGTCTCTTTGAAATTAACATTTAGATTTACATTTTGATTTAAAATGTACATTAATCATTTTGACTGACTCACTCATTATACTCTGGTGTTCATAAATAGTCAAGTTCAGTCGTAAGAAAAGCAGTGCTCTTTGCTCTGTGTATTGTAATCGGGTTCTTGTTGCTAAGGAACAACATATAGTAGAGATAATGTTATTGATTGATATTCATATATTTCTTTACTGTAGTTGCTGGTAAAACATTTGAGTACCACATCTGAATTATTATTTCTTGAAAAAAATATGCGACATAGGAGAAATTGAGCAGCAGAAACAATGAAGCAGTGCAATCTGGAGCTCCTCGAGCATGTGGAGTCATGACTGTCATGATATTCCTTTTCTTCATTTGCTTTGGTAATCCAACAATCTCTTGGGGCAAAGATACCCTTCCATCAGAAAATAGTCTAGGATACCAAAATATGAGTACATTAGTACCATGAGTTCAACATTTCTTGTTTGAAAAAATGGATTGTGATTATCGTTGGTTGCAAACAGCAGTTCTCGGTCTTGTCATACAATGTTCGGCAGTAACTCCTGATGGAAATCTTGAAATTGTCCATTTTCTCATACAAATCCCCATGAATGTTGCTTGTTATTTATGTTTAAAGATTTAAATAGTTTAAAATTGTTTTTGTAGCCAGAAATCGAGCAAAATGAACATGCTGTCAATGATAGAACTCCCCATGGATGCACAATTTTGGAGCAGCACAGAAAACAGAGTTGGCTTGTGATTTTTTCAAAAAATTGCTATGGCAACCCTGTTATTGCTTATGGCCAATCAAAAACTTGTTCTTTGCTGAAGATGGTGATATGAATGGTTTAAGCATTCACAAGTGTTTTCCTCATGTTATAACAGCTGAAAATGAGGCACTGATTTTGGGGTTAATACCTCAACTTTCTGCATGTGGAGTAGGATGTGTTTTTATGAAAGATAGTCTTTCCCTCCAACTGG
The DNA here is from genome assembly GCA_010016025.2 of Alatinidae sp. Z8VKAUB7J3. Lineage (NCBI taxonomy): Eukaryota > Metazoa > Cnidaria > Cubozoa > Carybdeida > Alatinidae > Alatinidae sp. Z8VKAUB7J3. The sequence continues at coordinate 79,999,767 of JAAAKM020006971.1, read as the reverse complement.
CACAATCTAGTGGATTTTCATTCAGTATGCTGACATTCTGAGTTCCCCTCAGGTAGTTTCCTTCGGTGTTTACCTTTGGCATTCCAGGCTAGTGATCCTCCCAGATCTCAAGTCAGTGTACTGCTTGCTCCAACCACTTTTATGTGTGATATGCCTATACCATTGCAGCCTGTTGTTCCTCAGCTGCTTCTCAATGTTGGGTATCTTTGCCAGACCAAGAAGGTCTTGATAGCTGGTATCTTGTGGGGTTTGATGTTTCACGTCCATCTGGTGATTGATCTTTTTTGAAGATGGCATGAAAGAGAAACCTTGGTTTGTGCCCAAGTTTCACAGACACACAGGATTGAGGATCTGATGCAAATGCTATAAAATCCTCCTTCTGGTATTCAGTAGAAGACCTCTAGCAGTTAATATTTGAAGTACCGGTAACTCTATGAACTTCTTCCATGGAATCCTAATTTGGCAGGTAGTAGCTAGCTCACATTCTTCTCCAGCACACAGCATATCCCTCAGATAGCAGGAGCTGTCTGCTACTTTCATTGGTCTTCCTTGTAACAGCTTGGCAGCTCCTGTGCAGTGTTGATACTTGAAGTTGCTGTTTGTTGTCAGCCAGATCTTGCTCATAGAGCACTTTTAATGGACCCACATGTTGAATTCAGTGGAACGTATGGAATTACTGCCTACACACTTACTGCATACTGCACAAGGGTATTTCCCAGAGTCTCTCAGGGTGCTAACGTCACAGCCTGTCACCATGATCTACGTCTTGCCTATGTTTGCTCTGCTTTTGGTCCTTTGGTTTCCAGTTCGGTTCTCCACTTGTTTAATCTCTCCACCAGGTCTCTCCACCACATCAGCATAAGGCATCTCCCAAGGGCAGCTGGTGCAGTATTCTCTTGAGAGGGTGTTGAGGATGATAATGAACAGCAGCTGGCTGAGAACAAATGCTTGATGCAAGACAGCCTTAAATTCAAACTGCTCATAGTATGAGATACTGATGCATGCACTGCCTCTGGAAGCTCCTGTGCAAGTTCAGCACTGTTTGGCTGATCCATTCATCCACCGCCAGCTTCTGCATTACCCACCAAAGCACGATATGTGGCTGTAAGCCTTTTCCAGTTCTACAAATGCAAAAGAACACTCTGCAGCATTTATGTATTTCTCTTACAGTTCGGGCATTATGAAGATGGTTCAACAGAATAGAATGTACTATGCTAAAACCGGTAAATATTTTGTGCAGAAAATAATTTGAGGTCCAATTCCTCAGTGATGAGACCCTAAAATACAGTGTTAACGGTCTTTTTGAACCAATGAAACACTGATTAATGTAAGAAAGGAGATTCGTATCGTTGACCAATGGCCAATGGCATATGCTAAATAATGATTTGAATAACTGAAACTTTCCAAACAAACTGTCTGTTTTGGCATTTTTAACAACAAATTCAGAGTGTAATAGTACAAACATTGAGGTAGTTTAAGATTTGAGTAAGTTGATAACAAAGAATAAATCATTTGCATAAAAAAGAAGCAAGGCGAGTCTCCTAACGAGAATTAGAAAATTATAGGAAGACCGAGCAAGAATTGACATTTATAGAAGTCTTTAGTCTGTAGGAGAGGACACTTAGGTAGCAAGAAAAAGTCGATGGTTTAAAAGAAATAGTCAAATTCAGAAACGCGAGAACACTCAGAACTAAGTGAGAACGTATCCAGAATGAAGGTTGGGTTGGGAGACGTTTTCTACTAATGCCTGAGTTTCCAAAATGATTTGCGTCCATGACATTGGAGAGGAATTTAAATTTTGATCTTGAGTGCCTTTTTACTGCCACAATCTTGCCTGTTATTTGGCGAGTTCTTCTGCATATTTTTGGGGGAATTCTTCTGCAAATTCTTCTGTGAATTCGTTTGGGAATTCTTCACCGGGTTTTCCCTCCATTTTTAGGTATATTTTACCTTCCACTCCCTCAAAAGTACGTAATTGTTATAGTTCGCCATTGATTAATTTTATGGTTGAATAAGCTCTTCTTAAGATTGGTCTACAGAGTACTTATCATTTCAGGCTATTTTTCCTTCTCTCTTATCTTCAGTGGAACATGACTACTTTTCTCTACGACTCTTTGTATCATTTCCCCAGGTATGTTGTCCAAATAGAGGATAGCCTTATCGATATTAGAGACGAGTCGTGTGAGTGTTAGTAACCTAAAGCCTTGACATCATAAAACGATAAAACAGAAATGAAAGCGCTCGGCATATTGTCACTAGAACACTGAGAAACCTACAATCGAAGCTAGGCGGCGCAAATGGCCATTTTGACGGCCAATCAAAGTTTAATTGTTATCATCGTCAGATTAACGTCATTTGCCGGAAGGAAAGCAGGCTAGAGAGGTGAGAACTGAGAAAATTAACATGTCGATAACGTGTTTGTAGATAATGAGGAATAAATTTGATATAGAAGGATGACTTATTGCCTTATTACCTTTGAAATTTCCTATAATTCGCCGAAATTAATGCTCAAAATATATCCCTCATTTTTATGACAGAAACCAAATCTGTAAAATTTCGTAAAATGAACATCTCCAATTTTTCTTCTGCTGGTAATTTTTCCTATAATCATGACGTTGTCAGCATAGTTAAATACGAGTCTTTTACGCTCTCTATTCCTCATCGTTTTCTTGTCATGCGTTACTCTACTTGTCATACCTTACTCTTTGGTTTTTATTTGTGACGAATATGCTTTCATTATGTTTTCAGTCTACTTGCTTAAGCTGTCCTGTGTTCCAGGGGATGCCCATTTATAGTTAAAAATAATTGAGGTATTTATGATCTTTTTAACAACACAACTTCACTGTAGAAGACTTACTTTGAACCACTGTAGCTGTAATATAGAGAATGAAGAGCTCTAGAGTGGAATATGTTGTAGATTTAGCTTCTTGAGTCTAATTTTGAGAAGTTGTATTAGCATTAGACAAAGACTGATACTGTTGATTCTTCGCGTATCAAAAACCAACTTTTCTTTTTATTAAGGAGTCTAAGCCATTTTGACACAATTGCGGAGGCCTGGTGTGGAGGTCTGGTGCTTTCTAGATGTCGAGTTGTCGTAGCAAAAGCGCTTAGGAAATTAACCTATTTCTAGAGCTTTTATTTTCTGCTATTTCGCTCTGTAATATCGAATCTATCAAGAAAGGTTATGGCTCTGAGATAATACTAGTGTGTGCTTTAATCGTGTATAATTCTTCCTTTTCCTCCAGATTCTCTCTATATTGACACAATATGTGTTCTCTACCATTTGCACTCCTGACCTTTGAACGAACTTTGAGTTACAGCTCCATTTCTCACATGAATTTATTTAGCGACACCCTTTGTTGTCTATTATTCCCTTGCAACAAGGAACCAATTTACAATTTGCACAAGCAAAATATAAAATGGAAAACATATTATTGCTGAAAGAGAAGTCCCTTATTTTTACTAATTGCTAGATTGATAGCTTAAATATTTCTGAACAATAAGTATGAGCCAAATTTATATCGGAGAAACAAATAAGGAAGCTGGAGAGAGAACTAGATCGTACTTACACAGAATGCTGAGAGCAGCACTTGGTATTTCATGGAGAAACAACATGCCAAACGAACGCCCCTATGAAAAGCTGGAGCCAGTGTCTCATATAGATAGAGGGGACAGGATGTGTATTATTGGCCAATGTTGGAGATCCAACAATAAACTTGTTTGCTATGTTCTATTGTGGGAGTCGTTGCATGAAACATCCAGCGTTGTAAGGACAGACATAACACATGTGGACCAATTTTTTGATGATGCTATTGTGCGTCCTATATACATATTGCATCTAAAATACAAAGAACAACTCCTCCTCTTTAGTTCTTTAAGCGGTTCATCAGCATAACATGCTGGCATGTAGGGGTTGTCAATTGAGTTTTCTAGAGTGGCAGTCTTTGGCCCACGTTTCAAGTGCAATTTCTGTAGTGCAAACAAGCTATTTGATCGTATTTATGTACATATTGATTCTCTCTTCTGCTCTTTTGTTTGTACCGCCTTCATACCGCTCTCCGCAGCGGAATTCCTACTGTTCTTCTACGACCTGGACAAGGGCTTGTAAGTTCTACCTTAGCTTTGGATTGGATAGTTTCAAATCCTTTCATTTTCAGCACTTTCTAAGCTCCTATTTTTAAAGCCTCTCTTTGATCTACTTTCTACAGTGCAGTAACCGCAGCATGTTAAAAATATTTGTGTGTGCGTAGGGGTGTGGGGGGCGGGGTGGTGTTAATTGGAAGCGTTTGTCGCAAAACCGGGATATTCTAACAGAAGATGTGGGTTATCGAGATCTTCGCTTGTAACATGCGCAGAAGCAGTTATCTTGACTATCCAATGAAGCACAATTCCATGTGAACCCATGATGCATTGAAGCCGTGCACATGGCGTTGGCCCAACTCCTCTGTCTTCCTACTTTCGTTCCTTTCGCAGCCACGTTGGTGGGAATAGGAGTACTTTATTCTCGTGCAAAACAGGTGAGTTCGCATAATCAGCCCTTCCTAGTGATCTGTTCGCAGCTTACCATCAACAATCAAGTACGGTGATCTCTCTGGACATGACTAGATTGGGATAATCCCACACTGATGGTCGATTTTCATATTTCTGCCTGTTAAATGTAGAGATGTCACCTGTGTCTACTTCATGCAGGACTGTTCGTATCGGTATAGTTGTGAGGTTACATGACAGCACCAGTAACTGCCAGTGTCTTATAACAATATAATGTAGTTCTTTAGCCGTTCATACTTAGATATGCCCTGTCAAAATTTATCGTTATGCACTCGTCAAACCCGTTCAAAGCATTCTAATTTCGGTCAACTTGCAAGGCACTACTGTTGGTCTCATGCGTCTGGGCCCAGCAAGGAAAGGGCAAACTTGGAGGACTCTTGGTGTTATAAAATTATGGACTAGAATTGTTCACTTATACTTGTGGATTGTTTACTGGCCGTAGGATATTGATTTGTTTCGGCAAAATGGTATTGTAGAATAAGTGTATTATCTTTATTGTGTAGCTTGTTATGAAGTTATGAAATATAACATGCTAGCGACCGAAGTGCATTTGGTGAGTTGTAATGCTTCTGGCAGGCATATAATTCTACATTTTGTAACTGTGTAGGCCTACCAATATTAAAAGTTTTATCAAGGAAGCCAAAAGTTTCTTCGTATGAAACGGTTTGGGGCGAAAACCCTTACATAAGCCGGTTTGAGTCAATGGAGATTTCTATTGTTTGAAGGGACCAGTCAAGCATGCGTCATGGAAGTAATTCGGTTGACTGTTGATGTTGTTAAGGTACCATGTTGTTGAAGTTATATACCACAATAAAACGATTTCATTCGAAAAAATTAAGTTGATAACTGACCGGTAAACTGCACTCCAGTATTTTATCTTGTGAATTGCCAGTAGTCAATTTTGGAATTAGATTTGTGCAGCTCTCAGTTATGCTGCAGTTTGTGGTATTAGCCCCTACCCCTTCTACAAAGAGAACAAGAAAACGTAGAGAAAAAATTGTAGTCGTATACGAGGTGTAACTTGCAAGCCAACTAGGACAGTGAAAGTTTGCTTATTTCCATGTGTGAAGAGTCTTTTTAGTGTAGTAAATAGCAAGTTATCTTCACTGTCGTGGGACAGAGGAAAGTCAATAAAATGTTTTCACAATATCTTTGCCTGTTAAGATTGTGTGAGATGAAGACGTCTCAAACCAGATAAACCTTGCCTGTCACATACAAATGTGTGAAACAACACCTGGACTGTTAATACACTATATAAAGAAAATATTAACAAGAAATAAAGAACTTTTCAATTGATTTTTAGTCAACATTCATTGAAACATTGTTCCAAGTCTTTTTCGTTGTCATCATCATAAGCACTGTTATCCACATTTGTCACATTTCTTTCCCATGGAGTAGAGGATGGGCAGGATTATATCAGATAACCATAGTAATGTAAATTTTTTAAGCATCAGCATAATACCAATACACAATTTGATACTCACTTACAATAGGCATATCAAAACTGTTATGATATGCATTGCACCCAGATGAGCCCAGAGATATATAGATTACTATAACAATTAATAAAGAATGACCCTAGCAACAAGAACCACTGTGACTTGAGGAGAAAAACCCATCAAGAACAAAAACCCCAACACCCCCAAAAAGCAACAACAACAAAAGAACCCCCATAACCCAGGAAGAATAAAACATCATAATAATTATGAAATCAGTTTACCGAATCAGCTCTTCAGATATGACATATGATAGCTGGTGTGCAGGCCGATTCAACCTATGATAGGGATTTTCTTGAGTAGGTTAACTTTATTTTCAATTTTTTACAGGTCAATCATGCCTAAAAAGGATAATAATTTTTTTAAACTTTAACATTTATTTCTTAATTTCACCTTGTAACAATATTTTTGTAAAATACTTCGATATATTCATGTGTTGGTTTAAATACAATCCCAATATTCACTTACAATAAGGCATACTGGGGCCGGTATGGTATACACCTCTTACCATGACAAGAGTTCTGGATCAATCCACTCCTTTTATCTATTACAAGAACAATAATAATAATAACAATCATAGTAATATTTTTACTGATATTGCACTATGTCTTATGATAAGATCACAAGACATCACAAGATTAAAACACTTGGAATATGCTTGATACAGGATATTGAAAGCCTCCAATATGCTATGAATACCTAAAGTTAATTTGAATATGAAATGCTACCTTACATCTATAGATTTGTCTCTAATATTGATATAAAATTGATAGATTTTGCATTGCCAATCTGATCTACAAGGTGCTCAATCCTTACTTATTTGATACACATTAAGGAATGAGCCACTAATAGATTTGTATTTTATGTGTTTAGAGATCTAGTTATTATTTGAGGTGAACTGACAGAAGCACAGTAGGTAGAGCAAGTTATTGTCTAGCTTGGACCTATGACCACAATGCCTGGGTCTGGTACCTTGTCAAAGACTCCTATAAGTTACGTTAAGAAAAGATTATCCAGGACTTTGGTCTTTTACATCAAAAATGGGGGGAAAAGCATTTGAAAGGTTCAGCATCACAAGCTGAGGGAGTACACTTAATGTTTCTTATAAATTGGTGGTTCTTATGTGACAAGAGACATGACATTTGAAAAATATCACATTGCATTGGCAGCCTGCCAGTAAACTAAAATTCCAGTGACATAGGCTACTGGTACTGGTTCACAGATTCATAAAGTACAAGGGAGGTATTCAAGTACATATGCGTATGGTGCAATACATAAATGTCATCTAAAAAATGTGCATTATTTTTACCCTCCCTCCCTTCTCAAAATTTGTCAGAAAACTGTAACCGCCCAACCCAACACCATGACATCTGAATTTTCCATAACCACCACTTTAAATCTCTGAACCACAAACATAACAACCAACAGGAATGTTTGACTTATAGAAGCAAATATGTACTTGAGCACTTCCTTTACTTGTACCACTTCAAGTCAGCCAGTCATTAACTTCGATAAATGCACCGTTTTGAAGCATCTCAAATTTGTTGATAATTGATGCAGTTTCTTCGAGCTCACTCTTGTTAGTGGTTTGCTCGATTTCTTTGTAGTCCACGTTTCAATCACCAATGTGATGTTGGTTTAGCGTTGCAGTACTTAGGTACTAAATATTGCACTCTTTACAAAGACATTTGGGCACCTTCGTCCGTACACATGGACAGTATCTGTGGAATGGAAGGATGGAGTAGTTGATGTTTGGAGCCAACAGATCCATCATGTTGCATTTCCATAGACCCAGATAATGATCAGTTGGTCTTTCATCATTAATGGATGTCAATACAGGACCTTCGAAGGACCTTTAAGGACATCATAAATGTGTGGTCCCTATTCCATTCTTATTGAGTTGTATTGGATGCCCAAGTGTTAACTTGATTAGTGGTAGTTACAACTTCATTTCCTTCCTATGTTGTGTAATAAGCTCTAAGGGGTTGGAAAAAATTCCAATAAACATCCATCCCCCTCATTTTAGAAGGGACTAATGAATAGTTTTATTTAAAGCATGGCTTATTCAAAAACAAGACTTAATATGTTAACAAATGTTCAATATCAAAGTGTATGCTGCTCTGCAAAAGTGGTTTCAAGATCTTCCCCAGACACGCCATAAATAATACATACCTTAACAGTTGACTTTCCACCATCACCTCTGCCTTGTATATGCAGTTTTCTTCCCAGGCACTTGTTATCTGCTCTGTACTTGAAATCATCATTTCTTAGTTCTATGCACAGTGTGCCCGTGGGTGGAAAAAAACTCTTTTGACCATCCTCGTATGGGTATGCAAAGGTGTTTTAGTGGAAATTAGATAACCAATGTGATTCAACAAAAAAAATAGCTCAAAACGTTTATTTTTGGCTTTTTTATGGCAATCCAAAGTTGGTCAGTTACCGTGAGGTAAGTCAAATACCCCATTTGCGAGAAAATATGGATATCACCCAAAACTTTTAATTTAGGCAAAAAATCTGAGGTCAAAACGCCATAAAGCATGTTTAACACGTTGAGTGCCAATCACGAGTATACTCATGATGACGTGTTGCACACTTTTTGCCAATCACGAGAATACTCGTGGTAATCAAAAATAGTTCTAACTAAAGAAATATTGCTCCACTCTTTGAGAATTATGTATAATTGCAATGTGTCTGCTGAGAATATATATATATATATGTATATATTAGACCTATGCTGAATCATACTAGGCGGTAGAGGTGGAAAGGATTCTTCACTATAATTCTATGCATTATTTTGTTCTATAAATGTGAGGTATTTGCATGTAAAATTGACCTTTCAAGCTATGTATTGTCCTTAGTTCGCAGTTAAGAAAATATCGCGTCGATGGTAATCTAACCGACGTCGGTGAATGGTGATCTAACCCCTTCCCTGATTTTATCTGAAATACAATAGTATTTTGAACATCTCTTGTCCAAAAATTAACATTTCACATAAACATTTTAAAGAACATTTACATTTATATTTATAATGTGTAAAAGAAATGGGGTTTGAGTTGCATGGAAAGCAAATGAGGATGCGTACAGATATATTGTTGACAAAATTAAGTCTTTTGTTTTCGACTGTCAACTCTTACGTTTCAGCACCCCAACATTAATTTTACTGTTGAGGTAGAGAAGGCTGCTACTTTACCCTTCTCAGATGTTTTGATTACTCGTTCTTAAGGCTCTTTTAATATACTCGTCATCGTAAAACAACCTTCATTGATCTTCTTACTCGGTTTAATAGTTTTATTCCTGTTAATTATAAGAAAGGTCTTATCTTTACTTTAGTAAACCGTTATTTTAATATTTGCTCCACGTATAATCTTTTCAATGTTGAACTTTTAAGATTTCGTAATCTACTAGTTTGTAATGGTTATCCTCCTAAATTTATTGATTCATGTTTATTGTTAACTAGCAAGTTATTTACTCCTCGAGAAGTATTTGCATCGGTTCTCAAACGTACATAAGTTTTTTGCTACGCTTCAGCGTTTACATTCTTTAGTAGTACGCTCCTTCCGTCCCCCGCGATGGCCTGTGCCTAGGTAGGATTTCTCTTTCTTCTCCTCCTTCTCTCTTGTTGGAGTCTTACTAGGACTAATGAATGATGAAAGCTCTGAGCCAAACCATGACAAATACTAATTAATCAATTTCGCCATATCCACTGAGTGGAGGAGAAACCGCGGACGATTAAGACTAAAATTGATTAAGGTGTTGGTTTACCATGAGGTACAGGGTTTAAATCCACTCAGCTCCAAGTTATTGCGGCAATGCTGCACAATATGAATCATGAGTAAGAAATAATTGCAATGTGTCGGCTGACAAGATGTATATTTTTTCTCCTTTTCACTTCGTCACTCGCTTTCTGTCATCATTCGTTCACTTTTTCCAACGTGTTTGTAATTTGTTTCTTGAGGTTTGTTCCGTGTTAACTGTTGGTCTCATTGGGCATCATAACCTTTTCTTCTTCGTAGTATACTACCATCACCTTTCTATTTTCCTCACCAATTAACATTCCATTGTTAAGTTACCAAACTGTTTCTGTTTCTACGTGTTGATTACTCTGTTTAGTAATTTGTCTCTGTAAAGTCTTTCTTTTCATTTGTTAAATTTGTGTCAGTCTTTTCTGTTAGTTCTTAAAGAAAGACGACCGATGACAATATTTCCCTTACGGTTTCGATTCTAAAATTTATTGTAATTGTTGTTGGTTCATAATCATGAGGTCGTGGGTTCGAATCCCATGAGCTGCCTAAAATTGCAAGCTACTGTATTACTTTCTATCTTTATAACATTAATGGGTTTAAGAAGTAGCATCGTCGTACAAAATTTGAAAATTGCCTTGTCGAGTGACCAGATTCTTATTGCTCCACATTTCGGCCACACACTTGTCTTAACAACTATTTACGAGGGCGTTCGAAAGACGGAGGCGTCTATTAAATTGAATTTCGTCGTCAATATGTTGCTTCTAATAACTTTCAAGACAACTTTCTTACTGTGAGCAAATCGCCCTTTATATTTCCTTGGCTTGAAACGCCGATTGCTAATCTCACCAAACTTTAACACGCTTCTCCTTTATAATATATACAAAGAGAAATGACATAGCATTAAGGTTCAGAGGGCGTTCATGTGCGGGTTTAGGGGCGTTTATTTGGCTTTGAGCCAAATTAGAAAGGGTGTTTATTCGGGGGAATACTGAATTAAAGCACTACGGTGTAATCATACCTTGTAACTTAACACAGAAAGATTCTTTTTATCCTGCATGTGACGTTATTTAGACCTTGTGCGCCTATATGGTAGCCAATACTTGGCGGCAGGAACAGTACAACGTTAGTTCCTAATCCCCTCAGATTTCTTTCCTAACTGTAAACCAGTAGGCCTATTTGCTACTTTCAAGGTCTTTATTGACTGTGCACGTGGTCAATACTGTAACGTTACAATTGGCTTGTTATTGTCTGCAATAGTAATTTCCGAGTTGTAATTGGCTTAGGAATTCCTTAAGTGTACATTGAAAAACAAATTACGAATAACTGAGCCTTGTGGAACTCCGCACTTTATTGAGTTATATTCAGTAGTGGCTATTCGTGGTTTTTCCAACGTCATCCAGCCCAAAAAATTCCCAGATAATTCCCTGATTTCCTTGACGATATTTAACAACATTCCCTGACAACTCTACACCCGAATATTGCCATACATGCCTTGCTTAAATCTAGCATTCCGATATATAAAGCGTCATAAATTGTACGGAGGCCTGTTACACCAAAGTCATACACAAAATAAACATTGACAGTATAATTGCAAAAGACACTTTTCTGCAAAATAGAAATGCCATGAACTAAAAAAAAAAGGTCACATTAAATCAAGTTTTCCCTGATTTCACTGAATTTTTCCAAAATTCCCGGACAATTCCCTGATTTTACTCACAAGATGGGTCCAATTTGAAATCCCGTGACAATTCCCTGATTCCCTTGACTTTTAGGTTGGCTGTTAGCCCTGTTATTGCAACATTCATTTTCCTTCCAATCCTTTAGGCATGTAATAAACCGTTGTAACTCTAAACAGTTAGCACAATTCAGTGAAAGTCTTACCTGGATAATGTAAAGCTCAAAAGGGTTATTTTTCTTTCGTTGGATTTCCTTGCCTTACGAAAGCCTTAGTAGTTTTCTGCAAATCCACATTGCTTTGAGTACTAAGTCCTTCAGCCTTCTTAACTTCCATCAAAATTAGAGATTATAATTTTCCCCTTTATTTTAGAAAACACAGAGAGCACAGATATTAGACGGTAGTTGGCTAGTTGGTATTTTTGTAAGTTAATTCAATTTTATAGAATCAAAATTACAGATTATCTGCACGTTTTCAACTATGTATTGCGCATAGGCATTCAAGGGGATGTTGACTCCGGTATTGATGTAGTAATAATATCAGTTTCGAAGTCACCATATCCGAGGAGTTAAACTACTCCTATTCTTCAAATAATTAATACCAACGGTTTTTTATTGTGGTCACTTTAAAATGGTTAGCATTGCCAAATTCAAAATTATCTATTATAAAGCTAGGTTTCTACAAGTAAGTTACGTGTAGTTCACAACAGTAGTTTATTGCTTTGATTTGTTGTTTTTAGAAGCGAGTTGCTTAAAAACCCGAACCCGTAAAAACAACTCAAGTACTTCCAACGTTTACTCTAGAGGTATGATATTACATTTTAATTTATCCCGGGAGTAGTAAAAAGTATATAGTTAGAATTAACTACGATGACGTTTTGGGAATCATTCCACAGTTATTTAGAATTATTGAAAGTTTGCACAAGGAGAAACGTTTACCATCACGTTATGTTTACTAATAATCTAAGACGTACATATGTGTAAAACATGGCAAATCTATCGTATTTTAAATCTATAAATTGGTACCGGAGCACATTGCAGTTATTACGTGCTTGTTGTCCACTTTAGTATTGGAGTTTGACAATGACTTGATGCGGGTAGTTATGACGCCCACAAAGAAAGGCAGATCGTCCTATGAACTTTAACATACACCTAAAAAGGTAGGCCACTACGATAACGAAGTATTAAAAAAACGCACCCACGTGGCGCTTAGAGGCTCTCAATCAAATACCCCTGACGAGCAGTGGGCGCGACATTGAAATTACTCACAATAAACAGGAAAACCACCACACAGGCACACTGATATATAAAGGGCAGCTAGGACGTCCAAGGGTAACGCCCCTAAATTTAGGCTACCGGGTAGACAAGCAAGTCACGGGGCAGGCTCAACAGCTCATCAGTACCGCCTCGCGCTGATTATGGAAAGAATCCATAATCCTTGCCTAGCCATAAGGCCGAGAAGCCTAGTAAGGAGGTTCACGCCTCTTGCGTCGTGATTTACGTATTTGCGCTGGATTTCATGTACTTGTAGAGTAACCATAAACCATAGAAATTCACTGTTTCATCTCTATGAAAACTGCCCTTTCACAGGTTCTACTATAAGACCCTCAAATCAATTATCTGAAAATCACCCGTGCAGCACTATTGTAAATCAAAGCATATACCTTTTCAGCGATTTGAGGAGGGAATCTGTTTAGCCAAAGGGTAGTTAGCACGACTTAGAGCGAGATGGCATAGAGGAAAGCTTCGCGGTGCTAAACTGGGTACCGCTACCGAAATAACTTTGGTATAGTAAGACGTGTTCAAATAACGAACTGCAAAATATTTTAAATCCACTAACGCACAATAAAAGATCTATATGTTCGTTTCGCAGCCAAAACCTGTTTTATTCTTGCTTAGAATACTTCTACAAAAAGCTAGAGGTAAGTCTATTTATTGTGATCCAAAACAATATAGAAAGGATGCGAAGCATACAGGAGTGTCATTAAGCAAACTGAAGAATTCATAACGCATCGCAGTATTGAAAGACGTCGTCGAGTCTACATCGGGCTTCAAAAATGGCTAAAGCACATAGCGTTTATAAGAAAGATACTAACAAATGCGACATGCATGTTCCAAACACGACATTCCAAATGATCAGGGAGCATTTAACTAAAATAGTATTGACTATGCTAGAAGGAAAGTTAGTCAGTTGCTCCTGAGCTGATGTTCAAACCTTCAGATCGCCATATCTGAAATCAACTCAAGTTCAAAATAGAACAAAATCTTTTCCTCTGCAATGCTATCTCTGCAATACACGAAAAGTATTAACAAAAAAAAATGGAAATATGACAATACCTTCATGTAACACTGCGGCGAGTCTCTTGCAGCAACTGTATACTCCAGCGGCTTGTAAAATGCGTGGTACACCTACAAAACACAGAAACTTTCAATTCGTGGTTCCACATAGTCTCACGTGAACCGAGATGCAAAAACTATATCTGCCTTGTAGAACAAGCACACGTGATACCATGACTGAAACTGTATGTCACGTTTATTCTATCAAATGGTAACTATAAGGGAATCCCTATTAACCGAGAGCACGAGCCTCGTTTAAAAAGCTCAGTGAACAATTTGGCCATAGATTATCAGATTATCAGAATATTAAAATTAGTCCTCTCACTAGCGCATTCCTAGGGATGTTATAGGATTATGTGGGCGCAGCTTGCTTTAATGTACAATGTCTCTACACGAGGTGGCTATCATTTAGCATAGACTTCCTTAGCGCATATAGATAATAAAAAGTCTCATCCGCATTCAGATTTGTAAATCTTGGCAGTTGGCAGTTCTGTGGAGTACGACTGATGGTTAAGCCCACATCAATCAAAGGATGTAATGTTATGCGAAAATAACATCTTCACATGACCTCTCTATGATCATCGGATAAAAACCATTTCGTGTTAGCTAATATACATTTCATGGGATGTATGTGTAAGCACGACTTACGTAAAATAGTGTTTATATAGGATGGATATCAATAAAATAGTACCTGATTTTCATAATCTAATTTAGGACATCTCATAGATGCACAATCCCCCGGATGATCTCCCGTGAATGGATCTACTTTATAACAAGAATCAATTTTCTATAAACGAATTAAAGGTCGTTAACTTTTGGCTTTATGGTAGAACAACGTAAGGCAAGCAAGAATACAGTCTTATTTAAGTAATAATTTTATAAAAACTATTGCGCTTTTGAGGGAAGTATGTTTACAGATGTTTTGTATCTTCATAATATTTACCATGCATTTTCCCTTTTATTATTCAATAAATTGTTAACGTACAGTATCAGTGTACTTCGAGAGCAATAGAATGTCAAATGTGTGACAATTTGCTTAGGACTTTGATTCAAATACCTAACTTGGCAACGTGAAGTATTCTAGAACGATAATTATAACACAACATTACCTGTTAAGTATGAACGGGGGCGACACCCTGGATGTAACCTTAAACAGTTTGATAAAGATTTAAACCCCCCAATACCCAATAAAAGGTTAAATAAGCCACCTGCAATAATTCAAGAAAAGGGGCAACTATTTCGTAATTCAAAATAGTCTACAGAAAATTATCTACACTGACCTCAGGCACAAACAGCACAGATATACAATAACAACGTTTACCTCGACTCCATCCACACCAAATCTTTCCGTAGCACTTTCCTCTGTCATACCAACGGTACCGTACTCTAGCGGAGTAAAGACGGTTGTCGGCACCTTAGTTCGAAAAGACATTTGCACAATAAGTTTAAGAGTATTTACAACAACATCACCTTTTTTCAATTTATTCTTTTTTGAAGGTAATAATAATAATAGCAGAAGTAGCAGTAGCAGTAATAGTAGTAGTAGCAGCAGCAGTAGAGACGTATTGGTGGTAATAATGATAATAACAGCAGTAGTAGTAGACGTAGTAGTAGCAGTAGACGTAGTAGTAGCAGTAGCAGTAGACGTAGTAGTAGTAGTAGTAGTAGTAGTAGTAGTAGTAGTAGTAGTAGTAGTAGTAGTAGTAGTAGTAGTAGTGGTAGTAGTAGCAGCAGCAGTAGTAGTAGTAGCAGTAGTAGTAGTAATAGTAGTAATAGTGGCAGCAGCGGTAGTAGCAGTAGTAGAGGCAGTAGTAGAAGTAGTAGTAGTAGTAGTAGTAGCAGTAGTAGTAGTAGTAGTAGAAGTAGTAGCGGTAGTAGTTGCAGACGTAGTAGTAGTAGAAGCAGTAGCAGCAGTATTAGTATTAGCAGTAGTAGAAGTAGCAGTAGCAATAGTAGAAATAGAAGTCGTCGTCGTCGTCGTAGTAGTAGTAGTAGTAGTAGTAATAGTAGTAGCAGCAGTAGTAATAGTAGTAGTAGTAATAGTAGTAGTAGTAGTAGTAGTAGTAGTAGTAGCAATAGTAATAGTAGTAGTAGTAGTAGTAGTAGTAGTAGTAGTAGTAGTAGTAGTAATAGTAGTAGTAGTAATAGTATCAGCAGCGGTAGTAGTAGTAGTAGATGTAGAAGTGGTAAGAGTTGCAGCAGCAGTAGTAGTAGCAGTAGCAGCAGAAGTGGCAGCAGCAGAAGTAGTAGTAGCAGTAGTAATAGTAATAGTAGTAGTAGTAGTAGTAGTAGTAGTAGTAGTAGTTGCAGTAATAGTGGTAGTAGCAGTAGCAGTAGCAGTAGTAGTAGTAGTAACAGTGGCAGCAGCGGTAGAAGTAGAAGTAGTAGTAGAAGTAGTAGTGGCCAAATAATAGCCACAATAGATGCACGTGGTCGATATGATGCCAAGTATTTCAGCTAACTCTTGAATGTCCAAAGAGAAACAAGAAAACATAAAACAGATTTGATTTACACGAATAACTTTCTGCACACTCGAAAATATAAAGTAACGAGTTAAGAATTGAAAAGGAAGGATTTAAGAACCAACGTTTGGAGGAAGTTGCGGACGTTGAAACCTTCAGTCACATTAGTAGCACTTCGATGCTCTATACCTTTCCTTGGCCCATTTAATCAGTCTCGTTTTTCTTTTACTTCATCTTTCCTCTGTTGTAACAGTGAAGGGAGGATAGCTTCTCCGCTCATGACGTAGGGCACTAGAAAATGAACCTTTACTGTCAATAAAAATAAATCGTCTGTGGGGCATGCACATTTCATCAATAAGAGTTCATCACTATCATTGTTACTATAATTAAGCATATATGGGTACATAGCTGTATTAATCATGAGGAAGAAAAGATACCATTTTTATATTTTCTTGCCATATCTACCGTATTACCCCGCATATTGTTGCACCCTGCGTATAGTTGCATGCAACTATAAATGAGACAAATTTCAAAAATATGTACAGGAGTATAGAAACTGATCACATGAAAGATAACAAACGAACTAAAGAAATTAAAATCTTTGAATCAAATATTTTGGTTGAACACACGCACAATATATTCACCAATGATGGTTTATGAAGAAAGATGAAGTCGACTCAGATGATCCGTCTATTAATAATAGTTTGATTAGTGATGGTTGTGATGATGCTGATAATAGTGACGTAAGAGAAACAAATTGTATAGTGTGCTAATGACGAATAGCAAAATCAAAATGATTCACAATCAAGTGAGACCAATGAACTCGAAATAGCTTAGCTAAAACATGGTTTGTAGCCTTGTATTTCTTAGCATTTGGTAATTTTTAGTTAGAAATGTCATTATAGTTGCGTGCTTGCCTTTCTTTAGGAACTGCACTATAGCTACTTTATTAATTTGATTGAAATTTCATAGAAAGTTGATGAACGAATATAATATTCTGCCTCACCGGAAACACCGAGAAAAAAAGTCTTCTAAGCTGGCAAAAACATTTAACATGTGATTATCATTTTCAAAGTATTCTGAATCTTTATAGTTGAATGCAACTATACCCAGGGCAAAACTATATTTTACAAAAAATCCCTGAAAAGAGAGAAATCCGTTTATAGTTGCATGTAAAACGGTAAAACATGGCAACACTAAACCTTTTGCCTTCGAAATCCCGATATGAAATGAAATTTTAATCAACTGGCTCATCAGATTGCGGACAGAAGACAGATGTAACAGTTTGGATCATCTAAGTAGCTCGTGACAGGAAAATGCAAATATGCTTGATAGGAAATTTACTTGCATTGGTTGACAAGTACAAGTGATGCGTACGGAGTAGTTGTAGTAGCTTGGCTTCATGAATTACTCCCAAGAAAATTAGTTACCACTTAGAGCTCTATCTTCAGAAGAAATCACGTTGAAGAAATGGAATTGTCTGTTACCATCAGCGAGTTAGTGCTTTCTAGATAAACAGAGATTGTAAAGGCGTATTCATTTAACATGTATGTTGCCAGTTTAGGAGAGTAAGAAAATCTACGTTTTGAAGTACTGTCTGGGAAGAAGAAAGGGACAGGAACCTCAGAAGTACGTGAAAAAGTGTAAACACATAACGTTTCTCACATTTGAGTGGGCAGAATTGCACTAGCCTTAACTTTATGTAAGTTATTCAATCATCCTGACGCACACTTGTCTAAAAATAAATTTGACAAGATAATTCATTGCACTTAATTACTGATATAGTCCAGTTTTATTCTCGCGTATAAATTTGCATATCATCATCATCATCATCATCATCATCATCATCATCATCATCTCACATAGCCACCAGAAGGGCAGGTGTGGTTCTGATAATATGCTGCCACCCTTCCCGGTCATGTGCGGCCCATGTTGCATATCACTAAATATTAATCTTCTCATTTTGTTGCTGCCCTCCTGACACACGCGTTGACTTTGGTGAATGTATTTTGTCGACGTAATACTGGATTGTAGTGCTACTGATGTAGTCATTATTCTACATCTCTTCATTTTGAAATACAACCTTTGTCATGTCCTCTTGTACTTCTTATTATAAAGATAAGTGGCCAGCACAAGGCGCGTACGTGAAACATAATGACAAAACGTAATATGACGAGCTTTTAGTGTATTCTGCCACCATCCTATATTCAATTAATTACAATATATGAAACACGTTCGGTTAAGACCGTAACATAAATAATAGAATAGATTAACAACTAACAAGAGACATACTAGAAGAGGTAGAGGAGAATTGAACTTTTGTTTACGTTAAGTGAATAAGCGTGTTTTGACAAAAGAAGGCTTTCTTTGAGAAGGAGCTCGAATTCTGAAGAAGCAGAGGTGAGAAAAGTGAAGTCAGAGGCAGAGAACGGATGAGAACAGGTTTTAGCATGTAGACGAATACTAGAATATGTACTCTGTACTAGAGTACTAGAATAGAATGCGAAAATCTTGTACTCTTTCAAGATTTCAAGTTACCGACAGCATATCTCCTGTTGTGCTTAGTCTAACCACAACAGTTTCCTCTGACCGTTCTTTCTACTATTGATCCTTCAAAATTAAAGCATTCAATAGTGGTAACTGCAACCGGGTCACGGCCCAGGATCTGGGGCCTACACCAATCTCTGCACTTCAATGGCAAGAAAAAAAGTAACTGTTCAAATTAGTCTCATGTATGTAAGTTAAAAATAGGAACCTACACTCACTGGAGAGAATACAGCGACTAATGATTCTCCACTGGACAATCTCGTCAAAAATACATTGCAATGTATGACGTTATTGTTCCAAACGTCTTTTGGCTCAGCGCCCCCACTCCCCTCTCCAAAACCGTCACAAGCAAGTTGCCACATCTCTCTCTGGGATCAAATACTCTTCTTTACCCTAACGATATGGAGATGCTTTCTTATCTGTTAATCATCTCCAAAACTGTCTCTTGGTAATTCTTTTCATGGAATATTCAAATCTATTATGTTTCACAACATTTTAATTGTCTTGATCCTACTATTTACCTTAGGTGGACCAGCTTTACAGCTATAACTCAACATGAAAATTTATTGCATGTAGCAATTTGAGCTTAATGAAAACATGGGTGTGCTCTTGATTCTGGTCTTGCGTGCATATTGCTCATCTGAGCTCTCGCCGCTTCATGTTTTTCTTCTGAATTTTCAATCGCTTTGGTTACCGTCATTAATTTCTTTGGTCAAAGTATGTTAATAATTTCCACTTGTTCTGTAACTTTAAATACTACTTAAAACTTGGAAATCAGTGGTTTAGTATTATTTAAAGTGTTCTTTGCTTTCTTACTTTTGATGCTCATTCAAAGTTCTTCTACCTTTATTTGTTTTATTCTTCATGAAATGAAACAATAAGAGCTGCGTCTTCGTATATCGTACGTTGCAAATAATATCTTATTATTCCTTATTTATGCTCATTATATCTTAGAGCCTTCAAAAATCCATTCTTTGTAAAAGTTAAAAAGTAGGTAATGGGTATGCAGCCGTGGTGGATACCTCTTCAGATTATATCAAACAGTCTAGTATTGGATCTATGGTATTTTGAAGGCGCCCATCTTTTCATCTCGTCATATAAATAATAGATGAAATTTCCATAATACATCCAATTAAATACGTTACAACAATCTATGCAGCAGAAGTCTTTACCCGGATTCAAACGGCTTTACATAACTGTTCTTAAATCTAATATTCCTTCTAGTGTACTCTTCGCCGGTCGTAAAACCAATGCGTATTTTGTTAAGATTATTTCCCACTTTCGTTCTTAGCCTTTCCTGCTGAGATTTTCTCTAGGAGTGGCGACAATGGACAGAATTAGAAATGAATATATCAGAGGAGTAGCCCGGGTAAGGTTTGGCCATGCGCATAGGAGGGATGAGGGATATATTGGAAGGAGAATGCTGGAGATGGGAATACCAGGTAGGAGAAGGAGAGGGAGGCCAAAGAGAAGGTTCGTGGACGTGGTGAGGGAGGACATGAGAGTGGTTGGCGTGGCGGAGGAGGAACCAGGCGATAGACAGGTGTGGAGACAAAGGAGCCGCTGTGGCGACCCCTAAAAGGGAGAAGCGGAAAGAAAAAGAAGAAGAAGCTTTTCCAGTTTCCTTTTCGAGAGAACTTTTAACAGGTGGCTAATCAGGTTAAAAATTCACAGTTTTCAAGACTTTGCCGTTCCCATATTTTTTGGTAGTCTTCCAAATCTTCACTCGTTAATGATATCAAAGAAATAACTATACCAAAGCTGAGATGGTACAGACTCAGCAGATTTGCCACTAATTATCGCAGAGTAAAGCATGCCAATGAATCTAATCAATAATTACTAATTTGTCTTAAGACGATTTTGACATCGTTATGTTGATTATGAAAAGATTAAGAAAATCCTAGCTATTCTTTTGAATACATGGTTTCTTTATGAACTCCATAGTCGGCATCAAAGACACTTCATCCCTGCCTTACGGCTTACGTTAAACGTAATAAGTTATCCAGCGTCTTTTCTGGAGCACTGAACTACTATGGCGTCATTTCAATTGGAGGATAGTTATGCATCTCTATACCACTTCGAAGGATCATCACAAGTATCACTAGTTCATATCGACAATTTCTATTGGATTCCATGTTATCATCTTGTTTGATGTCTTGATCTACAGATCGGCTGTGGAGATCATTACACAGCTACCCTGCCACTAATCATGAATAACAGGAGAAAAAGGTGTTGATAAACAAGAATAGGACAATCTACTAATACAT
>JAAAKM020006971.1:79964815-79978593 GCA_010016025.2 Alatinidae sp. Z8VKAUB7J3 | reverse complement strand
AGCTACCCTGCCACTAATCATGAATAACAGGAGAAAAAGGTGTTGATAAACAAGAATAGGACAATCTACTAATACATCGTTCATCTTTATTATGAGTTACCTACTTGAGAAGTCAAGCAGATGTAGTGTCATTAGTTATGCATGTAAATGGAGTAATAGAGTAATTCATTAAAGAGAAATAGACATATGAATGTTTGCAAAAGAAATAATTAATTGTACATGCTATTTTTCGTTATGTAGATAGGTGTACTATTCCTACCATTAAGACTTAATAATGACATGATTAGTGAAATAATAGAAAAATTTAAACTCAATTTTGACCCAGAATGTAAATTATTGCTTTGCAAAGAAAAATCTTTAATAAATAAATAAGTCTCTGATGGTGACACTTCGCAATTTGTTAAATTGATCTTACATCGTTACAAATCTGCTTGAAAAGTTTGTCACAATTCCTTTCGACGTTGCTTTAAAATCCTAGCCTGTGGTATTCTTGAGGTTGCTCTTGTACACAAAAGTAAGTCTGGATTTACAAATTGTCGATTTTTTCACCAAACATATCTAATGTCAAATGATAATGTGTAAATATCAGTTACTGCTTCAGTCGTAGATATTTATTATATTCACAACCTAAGAAGCACCAAAATTATTCTCTGATCTTTTCAAGCCAAGTAAAAGTGTAGTAAAAGAACTCCAAGATCAGAAAGGTTACTAGTTGTCTAACATCTACAGGTTTAGTTGCAAAGGAATAATAGCACGAAACACTTAACTTGACTTCTACCTAACATATACATTTACTTGTGCGATATTTTAACAACAACTTACTGACCCTTAAAACCGAGCACTTTTAGGGAAGATTCGAGAAGAATGTCCTGAATCTGCAAACCTTGAAGAGTGTTACTTTAAGATGTTTGGTTCATCTAGAAGACCATTTTCCAATCGGTGCCACTAGAATCCCCAAGGGGTACCTACGAATTCTAAAGAAGATTCTAGCAAATCCTCTCAAACAACTTTGAAAAGATGTAAAACTATGTAAAAATTATAATTCAGACATTTTTGTTGATTTCATGCATGGTTCATGGTTTTGAGCAATACCATGTCGTGCAAAGAATGACCGAAGATGTGATACTGCTTACATTTGTTATCAATGACCTATTTGAGGCAAGGTTTCAGCTTCGGTGACCATCAAAGCAAAACTGCAAAACCGCCTGGTCATGACAGTTAGTCTGTCAATAACTTAGCCACATTTCTGTTATGCAACAAATATCTTTGCATTGATTGAACTACTTTTAAATGCAGATATTTTTGCAATATTGCATGTCCGTCAATTGCAATATAAATGTGATTTTCAAGAGAGGACTTGAAAGATCAGTTTTTAAAACACACAAGAGAAATATAAGATATGGCATTACCAGTGGCCATCGACATCCAGGTGAAAGCAATTGGAGACCAGCCTCTGTAGCTTCTCTTCGTACTGATCTGACAAGTCCTCTCTTCTCAATAATACTTTCAATGGGCTTTGGACAGATAGACGGGCCGAATAGAAGTCCTTCCTTGGTTAAGTCAAATAGTGCAGAGAGGCTGGTCTCCAATTTCGTCCAGTGATTGGAAGCTAGAGAAGTAAAGAATGTTAACATAAAGGGTCACCTATCTCAGTGGGTAGAGTACAAGCGACGAAAGTGTGGATACAGGTTCGAGTCCCGATGGTGTCATATTTTCTCTTTGCTATTGTGATGCTAAACTAAAGATCACAATTGACATAAAATGTATTGTATTGTGTATTGTATATGATTATCCTAATGTGGAGCAAGACGTTCCAGGTAATAGGCAATATGATTGGAAGTCTTCAAGGGTATCTATGAGATCAGAACGTGCTTAGACTGCTCAGCCATACTTTTTATGTGGGGAACTGGAGACAAAAGTAAGGAGGTCAAAGGACATTAATTAACTGCAAGTCACAAATACTAATGCTGAAGTCATAGTTGTTGCGTATTCATTTCCCCTTTAGGTGAAAGGTACGGTACGTGGGGAATGTCCACTATCAGGAGAGGAGCCATTCAGATTCAGAGGATTTCCAAGATAAACCATTGCCTCCTACTTTGTGTGGATAAAAAGCAAACCTCTAGGGAAGACTACAAAAGATGTGGTTTCCATGTTGACATGATGGTAAAAACTAGGTGACTGACGTGTTATTGAAAAGAGGTTTACTAAAAATGCCGGTTTCTACACTATATTTTCATATACAGATGCTTACTGTACTGTAGAAAAGTAATTAAATAATATTAAGGAAAGATTTCTAGGGAAAAGAATTTGTAGTTTACTAATATAAACATCTTAGGAGATTGAAATGCAATTACTAACAGATTATGAATAACTGTTAAAAAGGTAATACCAAATAGTTATCTATTAGTTGGTGATATTTAATGAACTATCTTCTTACTTGTTTAATTATTTACCAGCCAACAAATTGTCGACAGCTGAAAGTATTATCCGATTATGACAACGTTCCATCTTTCGTCTTTGGCAGTAATTAAAGCATTTCGGTCATTCTGACGTTAGTACTCTGAGGAGTGTCAGACGAAAAAAGGTTTTAAGTACACAATGTTTTCGCTACTTCGTGCAATATTCTTATTTTGTACCACAAACAATCTAAAAGATTCAACTATGCACCATATGTATTGTTAGTCTACTTGCCTATCTAAGTTCTCTTCCTTTGTTTTTTTTTTGCCTCTCATTTCTTCATCATTTCTATTTTCGTTACAAGATCTCCATATCTGATTACATCTTTCACTTTTAGGAAGCTAGTCCCAGTTCTTTCTTTATTCGAGTGTCTACTTTTACATGACATTGTTTATACTTTTTCGTTTGCTACTAGTTTGTCTTTACCTGTATCTCCTATACTGTACTTTAAACATGTATGTAAACCCAATGTCTAGCATTGACGAAAACATTTGTTGACGTTTGTTATCTTGCCTACTGTTTTCCGAATGCTCACTTTCATTACAGTAAAAGCATGCTCAATTCAAAGCCAAATGGGTTACCTGAAGGAGCCAATGCCTTGTTTTTCTTCCCTCTTTCACGAGACATTATTCTGTGGTTTGACTCCTACTATACCACTAGTGAATAAATTGTTAATCTTATAGTTTTTGCATGCTTATGCCACGCCACTTTTTCATGGAAATCCAAGAAACAATTTTGCAATTATAACAAAACCTTGCCATGAAGCCGCCGAGCTGTGCAATTTCCTTCATTTCTAACGAGATGCAAAGGATAGGGAAACAGGTACCCAAAATTTGTTAAGAGTTAGTTTGAAGTAGGAAAGACGGTTCTTAAGTTTGATAGACGTCATATTTTTCGTATCATTGCTTCAAATTTTCAAATGTTTAAAGATATTTGTTAAGGCTCCTACATGTATAAGTTGTTAAGTACGAAAAGTGGAAAATGTTCGTGTAGCTAAGCAGTACCAAATACTGAAGGGGAAGAAATAGAATTTTGTCGTTGATTACATTTTGTATTCTCTATTGTCTTTTCTGCAGTATACTTAATAACCTGATGAAGTTTATGATGAATCTAACAAGTCGTCTTAAAGTAAAAACTGAAGAGCGTGTGACTATAAACTACATATGTTAAGAAAGTGCTTTACCTTTCAAAAAGGTTGCGATAGTGTAACATGGGTTTAAGGCTTCCCTGGTCTTCATCTGTCTCGCAGCCCGTGTGTCCTATCATCCATGAGAAATCTCTGAATTGCTTTTCGAGTAGAAATTTGCTGAGGTATTTTAGTTTCTTCTCTATTGGTTTTAAGCAGAGCTCTTTCTACTCTTCTCATGGCTATAAATTGCTGATTTTAAATAGTACTACAAGTTTTACAATCTTTTACCTCTGATTTTAAAAAGTACTACAAGTTTTACCATCTTTTACAGGGGACACGTCTTAGAAGATTAAATGCATATACAGTTTGCATTTATAGTTATGCTTCATGTTTTTGAATCAAAGAGAAGGTTAGAAAAGATGTAGCATCGGACACTCCCAATTTTCTATTGATACTATATCTACTGTAGAAGCTGGGAAAAAATTTGACGATTCTCCTCGTTTCCTATAATTTCATCGTAATAGCTTTCTAATTTCACTCCATACGATTGCTGTGATCAGTGTATGGCAAAAACGTTTAGCAAAATGAATCCGTTATTCAAGACAATATTTACGTTTTGTACTACAAACCAACTTTTCAAGGATTCTCACTCATCTCCTGACTTAGGTGCCGCTTCTTCAACCCGTTGTTATTGTATGCTCTATAATTAGTTCTTTTGTTGAAGCTGGTAACCATTGATAAGGATAAATTAGTCAGTTTTGTCTTTGTGGTATTACTACTAACTGTTAGGTTGGTCGTCCTTCTTTCTTTGGATTCCACAACCTTCCTTCTTTTTCAATCATATTTAAAATTCATGCAACGAACGCTAAATAAATTCTAAACGCACCGACACAGAAAGGAAAATTTAAAAAGTTGCAATGATTTACAAGGGAAAAACTCATTCAAATCAGGTATAGCGGTGCTGAAGCTTCATTGTCGCCTAGTACTGATACAACACTTTCATATGGTGTTTTCAAATCGCGAGCTCTGTGATGCCCGCTAGCCTTCTCGAGATTAACTTACACTGGTGCTTTGAAATTCTTGGAAGATTTTTATCTAAGTAAGGTGAACCTTGAATAAAACACTAGCAGTGATTTATCGACTGTTTTGTACTTATGAAATCATAGAGAGGCACAATACGTGATTTATGTACTGCTTTTTGTACTGGGTTCTGTCTTTACTACTTAAGCATTTTCCTAAAATTATACGGGCTTTGAACTCTTGAGCGTCCTGATCAAGTTGAGATCAAAATGAGACTTTAAGGAAGTTTTGTCATAGGAAATTATGCAAGTTGATACAAAGTTTTTTGCACATGCCACCGACATATGCCCTTCAGGTGAAGGTTCCAATGATAAACGTATTGAAAGGGAACACTAGAGAAATAGAAAATGTCCCACCATCGGGGGTTGAACCCATGGCTCATGCTTTAAAAGTCAAAAATTTCAAATCTATAGCTACTGCAGAGGAAAATTATTTAGAAGTCACAAATGCGTAGTCGAAGACGAATGAATCTCTTTAATTAGATGTTATCATCATAGCAATAGAGATGGGCGACACAGTCTATCCATGTCAGTTTTTGTCTACTACTTGACCAAATTTTAGTGAGCAAAAAGATGGTAAACTTGAAAGTCAGAGACCATACAACGCAAACAGAGACCTAGCCCACATAAGTTCAACTTAAAGTTTGTCTGATTAGATATTGCAATGAAAGGAAGGGTTGTTTAATGTTTCCTGTCGACATGAGAGTAATGGCTTTGCTGCCGATGCCAGCTTTAGCTCATCCTTCAATCATTTTTCCTCCTGATTCTGTAGTTTATATAGATTGCAAACATCGCTAAAAGAATTGGTCGAGCACTGACGACTATCATGACACCTTAATTGTGCATTGTCTCCATTTCTAGTGTCGCATGAGTAACTATATCTGGGCTGACTTGTGGTTTCTATATTGAGCAATTTAAATTAGCGGTAAGATTGTGTCAGCTATATTTGTCTTTGGAAAACATTTCGCATAATGTCAATATCGTTGTGCTAATAGTTTATCTAATGAGCTAACATATGTATTCAGGCCTTGGTGCTCTGATCAGTGATGCACGTAATTGGAATTCTGCCTCATAGGAAAACGCCTCTATTTTTCCTTTAAGTATAACAGTATATATCATAATTCCATGGTTACATATTCAAACAGTTGTGTAGGCATGTGTAGATATACTGTTTACATGTTTTGTGTGGAAGACGTAAGACAGTGGGGGTTGGGGAGTTTACTTTGCATCTTTGTTAAAAAACAATTCTTTCGCAAGTGGAGTAACAACGCTAATAAACACCCAGAATGTCAATAAATTTCTTGATGGCTAGAGAAGGGGTGATAAAAAGAGAGGTCTTTATTAAGTTTTTAAAGATTTGCAGTTTACCAGCTAAGAACTAACTCAAGAGAAGAATAATGTTAATAAAGTATCCCGCGTATTTTTGGAGGTAATTCATCACGTGGAGGTATATATATATATATATATATATATATATATATATTCTCAGCAGACACAATGCAATTATATATAATTCTCAAATAGTGAGGCATGACCACCATAGCTTGCAGTTTAACGGCTCTGACCGGATTCGAACCCACGACCTCATGATTACTAAACCAATGCCTCAACCATTGAGCCATCAGGCTCTTGGCTCTTGAGTCATCAGGCTCTCTCTATATGTATATGCTACAGAAATGCTGATGTTATTGTGTGTTGGAAACTCCTCGTGCTATGAGACGTCAATTAAACGAGGGTTCAGTCGAAAAGGGCACTTCTAACATTCATTTAAAACCTAGAGAGGATTTTAAAGAGCATAGCATTTACTTACTGTTATCGTACACTTAACATTTTACAAGAAAGTAGTTAATAAAAAAGAACTGATCAGGCGCTCAAAAAGGTACAAAGTTTCTATACTCTTTTGACCAAAGAAAGTGTGCAATGATTGATTTTCAATTTTTTTTTCCAATTTATAAACACATTTTAGATTTTGCAGTGTCCCTTATTTCATGAAATAGTTTAAGTGATTCAAACTGTATGCATTTTGCATGTTTTCATTACGTCCATCCAAAAGCAATCGTAGCATCAAATTTGCCAGGGAAAAGACAAAATTATCAAGTGATCTTTGTGCCACATTTCGGTCCCTAGACTCGGCTGGTACGTGCAAATTATTTTTGATTCTGAGCACACACATACTTCGCCTTCCTCCTCGTCCATCGATGTTAAACAAGTCTTAAGAAACCAAAAACAGTGCTGCCATTCCAATTATTTTTACAAAACAATCGGTGTTTTTAACTTAGTCTGCATCGATTAGCATGAAATTCATGAGAACAAAAAACTGGAGCAATGTCAAAGAAAATAGATGTATGGTTAAAGAGGAATAAACTCCCTGGGTATAGAATGCTGAATCAAAATGCATGTTAAGGGAACTGGGCCTGTTCTATCCTCACTACGATTAATTCGGTAAAAATCTACGATGGACAGCTATCTCTTTGATGTTAATGTCGAGGCCAAAAGACTCTGTCGTTCTGCAGGAGTTAAAAATATTGATGGTATCGTAATAGTCTTTTTTTCGGCACCCCAATCGCAAAATATCCAAATATGTTTCTTATATATGTTATATGTTTTATGTTATATGTTACTATGACATTTATATTTTCAAAAGTGGCTATAGCCACATACCCAAAGTAACTGCGAAGTTAACTAGAATAGGGCTGCTTTGTTGTACTAGAAAAAAAGCCCCAAAACATAACTGTCGACGAAGAGCATAAAACATCAGTTCTCGTAATTACATTTTAAAAACTTTATAATCTTGGAGTTTTAAATATTTTCTTTAAAGTAGTTTTAAAAAAGTGAAAGAAATGCTAATCAGTGGCGGACACTAGGAAGGGCTAGCGGACGCAGTCTTTCCGAATAACTTTCTTCAAAAATAAGGAAATATTATGAATCCACGAAAGTACGCCGAAAGACGACTACATTTCAGCAATAGTATATGACTGTTTATTTTAGAGATTTTTCTCCTAATTCATTAATGTGTTATGTATAACAGCGCCGGTAATGAATTTCAAATTGTGCCTGTGTCTCCAAAATTTTGTTAGCGTTCACAGCTGATACTGTGATGATCTATTTTGCAATTGTATGGAGAATAATGGTAATATATTACTCGTGATAGCATAGGCAGTATTCAATACAATATTTTGGTGAACAGAATATAATAAGAGAATTATCAGTTTAACTTTAAGTTAGGGTTTGTTTAACTGGAGACGCATATCGTGATCTATCTATAAAAGTTATGTATTTGGACATTTTTACAAGAAAATTAGTGTTTTAATCTTTAATATGGAGAAGTGTTAAAAAATTCCATGTCAAAATCGATCTTGCTCGATAACTTTAGCTGCTCGTATCATAAATAGACAAGATCTTTAAACCTACAATTAATATAGTATAAGACCTTCTACAAAATAAGCATTAAAGTATTTATTTATCTTAACATTTCTATCGATTCCTTTCCCTCTGTTGAGGCCTACGGTGTAAAAGTTTCTTACTTTGCCTTAAGGCAGCTTTTTCTTCTAAATACACCTAATGCAGCTCAAAGTCCATACTTTATTTTTCACGCAAAAACACCCTAAGATATATTAGCTTTTTCCCCTTTAAAAACGTTTTAATAGATTCACACTTTCGATAACTACAACCCACTTGCCTTAATACGTCTATTGCTGCCACTAATCCATCCTTGATTCTAGGATTTCATTACAAAGACCACAGACAACGGATACTTTGCACTAGTTCCACTTTGAATACCATCCTAAATTTCAAACAAGGTTACTTTTTCATATAATCTGCAAAGAGTATAATCATATAAAATAAAATATAAAATATGTTACAACTTTGAATCCAACTCGAGACGCATGCATTGGAGGGGTGCGCTTTAACTAAAAAGAACAGAGATTGACAGCTAAAGAAATAAAGCGTGCCATTTTGGGGGCAGCTTAGTTAGATACAGTTTACAACTTAGGGCAAATTAGTTAGGCAGACTCCGCAAATGCGTGCGTCTCGGTTTCGATTCCCTATGGTGAAATATGCTTCTAAAGTATCTTTTCGGATCTTATAATTCCAAATTCTCTCTTCTTGATTATTCTATGATTTATTTTGTTACTAGCTTGCTCTCCCATGTTGACCTTAAAAGAAGCAATCCAAGCTAAAATTTCGAACTGATATTACACTAAATAGCTTTATTAGCCTATTGGCTCAGTAAGACTCGCACACGCGTATAACTTCATCGTTTAGGGGGTAAACTGTTTAAGTTTGCAACGTAAGTTGATTGGTCACAAGTCGTGGGGGGCTTTCACATCAACTGCGAAATGTCCTTTATACCCACCACTCCTATCCCTTTTAGTCCTTGATACTTGAGACTTTATCACTGTCTTCCAGTCTCTTACATATTTATTTTTCAAGTATCCCATAGCTTTAGGGCCTCCTTTTGACAATTTGTTTTATTGCAGCAGTTTTCACAATGCATCATAAAGCTTAAAATTACATGAACGTTTTGTCGAGTTAATCCTCTCTTTGGTTATTTTCTGAAACCCTTGGAAAGCTAATCAAGGAACAGACGATTAGAAATATTAGGCTTAAACTTTATAATAGAATGCTCTTGTGTCATGTAATTTCGATGGAAGGTAAATACACTATATAGGTATTAAAAATGCATTAAAGCCACTTAATTTTTGAAATTAATCTTAACGAGATCATGTCTTGCATAAATATTTAGTTAAAATATATGTAATTTTGTAATACATTTCCTTATACAACTAAAAGTCAAAGTTAGTATTTTTATTGCTCAAGCGCCTTGGTATATGCAACTTTTCCACTGAAAGTCCGCAATCCCTAACGCTTATGTCAGTTTTAGTACTAACCTGTTTTGTTTCTTTGTAATCTTTTAGTTGCATAATTTCACTTGTATCCTACTCCTGACGCGGAAACACAAAAGACAACTATGCAGATCATAATTAGAATAAGTAACCAATCCAATTTGTGGATGCCCTTGGATTCAAATTCAGAGAACATAACGTTTAATTAGCAGCAAATTCATGCGCTAATGTTAAAAGCTAGAGATTTAAATTAAAAGTTTTAATGTGCAAAAGTCACCTTTTGTTACGGCGTTTTTTATAAAACTTTATGTTTTGTAAATTAGCAATTTTCTATAGGAAGTATTAAAGTCTACTTACTTGCGTAAAGCACTTCATAAAAATTCAATCCAGATATTATTTTTTATAGATTTAAATAGGCATTGTGGCTCTGAAAATAGCTGTTTGAAGTAGCAGTTTTCCTTGCATCTTTCGCCACTGCCCCCCCCCCCCCCACCACCCCACCCCCAACCTCTCCAACAATCGTCAGCATGCAGAAAAGAAAACTCAAAAGGCATTTTTATCTGCTCCTTGCTCTAGTCATCACTCGTAGTGAAACAGTTTGCGTGCACCAATTTGAGGCAATCAAGTAGTCCTTCTGCCAGTGGATCAATTTTAAACTCATTCTGACCATCTACATGAAAACCTAAGTCTTGTCTTCTTCCTGCTCTTCTATGAACGTTGATTGATTGAACTTGATCTCCGAAAACTGTGTCCATGGTGTCATTTTGGTGTAAAGTAATACACCATCCTTCAGACATTCATTTAAAACTGGTACATTTAGATTGATGATGATGGTCTTGCCCGAACAAATGGTAGCAAAGAGAATGTGCAACACTTAAAGTCCCTAGTTACAACCGGTCTTTTCTATAATGTTGTTTTACCATATCCTGAGAGGAAAATGTTCTCCTCCCAGGATAAAAGTTCCCTTTGACATTTAAATTTGGTACAAATGTTTGAAAAAGGATTATTCTTTTCCATAAAATGGGCACTTTCTTGACAAGTTCTTTAGCTAGGAAAAGGGTATAAGTTCTTTGGGTAGGGAAAGAGTACAATTTCTTTGCTAGAAAGAGGGCACAATTTCTTTGGGTAAGAAAGGGACACAAGTTCTTTGGCTAGGAAGAGGGCACAAGCTCTTTGGCTAGGAAGAGGGCACAGGTTCTTTGGCTAGGAAGAGGACACAATTTTGCGGGCTAGGAAGAGGGCACAAGTTCTCTGTCTAGGAAACTATTTCATTGGCTAGGAAGAGGCCAAAAGTCTCACTGCCAGCCACAATTTTGAAATGCAAGGTAGTGGTCCATTTTATACAAGTTCCTGTTGCAATTTGTATTGACAATTTGTAAGCATCTTTTTATTTGTTGTAGCCTTCGCTAAACAGGCCATTTCAGTGGTAGGATTGCTAACAACATGGAGCTTTCTTGTGTGCCCATGTGTGGGATGTGAAGGCCCAACGAAGTGCAACACCCTCCATTTCAGGTCTCTTAGGCTGCAGTGATACTGCTGTGTCAAGTGTGCAGTGGTACATGTACTGTGCCAAATGGTCATCAACCAATATCACAGCAGTGCTGGCAAAAATGCATGACCCATCTCAATGATTACACCTGCCATAGTCAAGTAGTCTAGCTTGTGATGCCTCTCACTCATCTTGTCATGTATTTTTAACTTAGTGCCCTGATAGAGATTATTTCACACCAAATGGCATAACATGTAGTACCCGTATGCATTTTGAAGGAAGGCTTTTCATGCTTTTCAAAAATGTGCATCTTTAGGAGGAATTTTATCTAGCAACCACTTGAGTTGACATTTCTTTAGCAATATTTTCCGTGGTGGATTTTTTCTTTAGGGATTTTTACCAAAAACCTGAATGATCATATCAATGAGAAGTTAAACATTGGCAGTGCAATATTCTTACAATTTTTGTCAATATATCCCAATCCTTTACATTCCCTCAACTGGTATTTTGGTCCTTAAAGCTCCTGTTAAATCTTGTTTATATTTCTTGATAGAGTAAGGCTTTTCAGGGTTCTCCAGTGTATGGAGGTATCATAAAGGTTGTCATGAACAATGAGAGGGATGCCCCTCTGTTACACCTTAATTGAGATGACCAATAATTATGTACATAGATCGGCACTGCAAATGTAAAAATATATAATATAGATAATTTTTACTGTTATAAGATAACAGTGTTAGCAGATGAAGATAGAAGATAGAAAGCAGAGCAATCTTGTAGTAATTAACTGACCCCTATCTTTTGCATGTCCTGTAAGAATTGTAGCTGATCCAATTTCCATAAGACCACTCATATTATTGAGCTAGAGCATTACATCTTTTTAATTTTAGACAGAAAATATTTTGTCATCTTTTACAGAACAGGCTGAAATACTGGAACCAATGTTCAAAATGGGTTGATTTTACAAGAACAGTGTTTTTGTGGGCCTTAGTAAAATGATACTAACAACCAGGCTATCCATTGGTTCTTCATTGATCATTCTTAAGTATTTAAAGTCCATTTGATTTATGTTACATTCCCCATGTTGTTTCCAACCACATGCTGTGATAAGAAGTAGCAGTTTATGTGTGCAGTTCAGGGTTTGACTTCATAAAGATAAGAGATCGACTTCGTTCATGTAAATTCCAACATTGTTAACCGTAAGAACAGAAGAAAAAATCCATTCATGCAAAATACAAGAAACTCGGGTGCATTAATAAATTATGGAACAAAATGTAAGCAACTGTCCATAGATGGCAATGGAAACATCATTCTTAACAAACCGTACCTGCATAATATGTGGAGAATGTTAATCATACCTTTCGTGGAATATAATATCTTACAAGTATCTGTTGGTTGCTGCTATTAAGCATAAGCCAATATTTTCTATTATATATCTCTGCAGAACATATTCATTAGATTTGGGGTGCTAGTAGCACACTTCAAATTTCATGCATCTTTTGTCCCCTCTACTTATCTGTAAAGTTGAACTTGTGTATCTGCTTTCTGTGCCCTGTCTCATCCAACTTCTCTGGCAAGCAGCAGTCTAAACAGTGAACCATGCCTCAAAGTGTTGGAAGTGTTGTTGTAGTTGTGGATGTAAAAACAAGCAACCTCCAAATTAACTTGAAGTTATTCAGGAGATTCAAAGGGAAGATATTTCAGTGCTGTTACTGAATTGAAGGGGAAAGGAAGCCTTTTAGGTATCAGCAGAGGACACCAGTAGATATAGAGAAGGATAACACTGATTTTAAATGTTAATTAATTCAAATGGTCTTAATCTACCTATCTTATCAATATTCATAGGATTTCAAATTAAATTTCTATACAACTCCAGATTATATATTTGTTTCCAAGCTTTTCTTTAAAATGGAAGCTCATGACAGAAATTTACTTCCCCTAAATATTCTATAAATAGGTTGATTAGCAATTTCAGAAGTTTGAGTGTATGGAAGCAAGCAAGAACTAAGGAATAAATCATAAGTCAACACTCACAATATTATAAGTGGCAAGATACTCTTCTTGATCTGGTGACCCCCAGCTAACTGTAGATGCCAGCTAATTAGTTAATTATCTGTCCTGTGGTCTGGTGGTCTGGGCACTTAAATTCTGATCCATCAATTATGGTTCCATGATTGACCTTGAGAATGCAGCCCACTATTTAAGAGCCAGGGTTGATAATAATTAAACAGGCCTTACCTGGAGTAAATTAAATGTCAAGAAATGCATGCATTTACTGAAATCACTTGATACTATGTAGCATTTTTTATCAAAACAAAGTTGGCATTTGCAAAATGTGTAATGAAAGACAGTGAAGTGTGTGAGCAGATTTAAAAGTTCATAGACTACAGGGAATTTTTTGAAGCTGTGGGATGTAGATTCTCAGTAGACAATAGTACATAACTGTGTCTTTGCATGCTATAAGGTGAACTAATATACTATCAGAAAATGCTGACGAGATTCAAAGGGTGCATTAAGTGTGCAATTGTGTAGCTTACATGTACATCTTAAGTGTTCATAAGATGTGGATTAAAGTGGGTGTCTGCCATTATTTTAAAACTTTGAAAATTTGTGGTGGTATAATATTTGGACTCTCACAAAAAAATATAAGCTGCAGAGTATAATCTGCAAGGGTATATCAGCAGGATGAGAATTTCAGAATTAATCCATCAGACTTGTTGAAGAGGTTATTTATTTAATTTTTGAAAAATGTGTTCAAGAGATTGTGAATTTTAGGTAGT
>JAAAKM020006971.1:79936343-79964715 GCA_010016025.2 Alatinidae sp. Z8VKAUB7J3 | reverse complement strand
ATCCATCAGACTTGTTGAAGAGGTTATTTATTTAATTTTTGAAAAATGTGTTCAAGAGATTGTGAATTTTAGGTAGTGCATAAAAAACTGATTGACTGACTGATTAGTGAAAGACTGATTTTGAAAGGGCATAGTATCAATTAGTAGTATAAGCTAAGATTAAATTATCATCATCATCATCCTCATCGTCATCCTCATCCTCGTCTTCTTCATCTTCATCATCATCAACAACATCATCATCATTGTCATCATTGTCATCATTATTGCCATCAGTATCAGTATCAGTATCATCATCATCATCATCGTCATCATCATCATCATCATCATCGTCATCATCATCCTCCTCCTCATCATCATCATTATCAGCTGCAGCACCATCATTATCATTGTCATCATTGTCCTTCTCATCATCATCAACATTATTATCATTATTGACATCAGCAGCAGCAACATCAGCATCATTATCACCATCATCATCGTCATCATCATCATCATCATCATCATAACAATAATAATGAAAAACTTCATTGCCATTTATTCTTTCTGTAAATGTACAGTTAATAACCTTTACAAGATATAAAATTCTCACTGTTTCCGAACTGTGTAAGTTTGCTTCAAAACAAACTGTGAGCTCTACTGCATTACCCTCAATTAAAGCAATGTCAGGTTGTAAAGACTTAGTAGCACACATGGATTTTTGAAACCTGGTATGTCTACGAAGACTTGAAGACATTCCTGATTAACACTGGCCAGGTGATTAGCCACTGTTTTCAGGACATTGTTATGAGACGATTCTGATACTTGTTTTGACATCAGTCAGTTTATACATATTTTGAAGTTGAGTTTTTGAATAGAATGCAAGATATTACATCTGCAGAAACTATCTACCTATGGTGACAATTGGTTTTGGCAGTGAAATTGTGGAAATGACAAGAATGTGTGCAGTTAAATACATAAGCTATTTAAAACTGCGAGGAAAATACTGCAATTGGTAGTTAAACTATCATGGTCTCTCTTACCTTCTGTCATTTTCATGAGCTGATACAAGTTTTGCTTTATGTTTGGCTGTCTTCACAGTTTTGTAGTTTTTATGTAGTGCAAGATGCAGAATGGCAAACTGAGCCTATGCTGAAATGGCTTTTGTCAGTTGCTCACGTTTCATGTATACCAAATGAATATCACATTAAATATGCATACTTGACATGCCTGGAACAGCTATATACTTTTGAACTTTCTATTGTACAGTCGTGACATGATCAAGGAGAATTTCACAATCACCATCCCACAAAAGGCAGAGAATCAATTAGATTTTGAAAACCAAACTGCTCTCCCAATGTTTGACATGATTTAAGCATATGAAGTGAGGTGAAAACTCTATACTTTATGAAAATAAAACTTTCAGCATGTTGAAGGTATGAAGGGAACTGCATTTCATTGAAACTACCTGATTCTTTTTATGAGATTGTGGAATTCTATCAGAATGTAGATAAAAATCACAATGGAAAAAATCCTTACAGAAACTATCCCCAATGGAAAACATGACCTCGAAAAATTTCCCCAAAGAAAAATATCCCCACTCAAAATAGCTCACTTATAATTACTTCCCTCTTGCCTGTTGTAAACAACTTTAATTACAAGTCATACAGTACCCATATTAGTGGTGTACGATCAACATGGCATCTAGCTAAAACCTGAATGACCATGTACAAGATAACTGTATAATAGTAGAGTTTCATTTTCTTTCATTGTTTCCTCTTAGATATTAATCATACTTATTGTTTTATTGTATTTAGACATTTGAGTATGTTGTGAGACCATCTACAAGAGCTACATTGAAAGACACATTTGTTAAGTGGCAGGATGATGGTGTGACCCATGGGGCAAGGTTTACAAAGCCAGACCTTGCAAAACAGGTAGTGTGCTGCCTTTGTGTTTTTGATTAGTAGATATTAATTTAACTATTGTTGTTTAGTATTGGTTGCGTAGTGATGGGAATTGCCAGGAAGACCAACATAAACCCAATTTATGAGTGAAATGTTTTGTTTGTTGTGATTCATGGGTTCACCTTCTCAGGCCTGCTCTTTGCTATAATTATGATAAACGATAAACTCTCTTGAACCAAAAAAGGGGAGGGGGGGTTGATCATAAGAATTTCATCTGGTTGGTTTGAAAAAGGCCTTCGAAAACTGGTACTGGGGTCTAAAAGTGTTCAGAAAGGCACATTTAAGTGAATACTTTCAAGGTCTTATTGTCTATTTAAATTTATTTTTTTAACATAGAGCTCCATAACACTGAGATTACTTTGTTAATGAGGTACATAAGTAGATGAATTTTAACATTGTTTCAGTACAAAAATTATTCACTTTAATGGTTCTGTTGAAGATTTCACATACATTTTACTTACAAAGACTACTACCAAGGCTTGGAGGCTGTACATATAGCCCTACGTAAGCCTTCTCTTTGTAAACAAAAGGATTTTGTATACATTTTACTGACATGCATTATTGACCAGTGACTCCGGTATGGAAAAAAACTTGTCCTTAAATTTTATCACTAAAAACCAAATGTTTGCAACCTGTGTATTAATAAAGGGTAAAACTAAAAGTGTGCCAAAATTCAGAAACTAGCAACTTTGCAAGCTCAAAAAAGATGCCCTCTAGTAGGATTGAATAAAAAAAGTCAAGCAGGCATGGGGCAATAATGGTAACAGTTCTTTATTGCAACACTGCACTTATGTGTTGAATCAACTGTTAAAGTTTGTCACTTTTTGTAATAATGAAGATGAACAGTTGGTCATTATAGAACAGTTGGTAGCTAACATGCCAATTGTATGTAAAGTAAAAGGCAAATTATATTTAGCATGCTGTAAATTGAATGTGCTCTCATGACAATATATCCCAACATGCTAGTTGATAGTCTACAAAATAGTCACCACACACCTGATATGGTGGCAATGGTGGTGATAAAGAGTGATGCTCTATATTGTTGCGAGTGACAGGAGCCCTGTTTTTGGTTTGGCACTAAATGTATTCCAGGATTTACGTTTTAGCTTTTGTCCAGTAGACTGAAGCCTTGAACGTGAACATAGGCCAGTACTAAAGTCATGACATCACAAAAACCTTGTATCAAGGATTCCCAATTTTAATTACATCACAGCGCTAACCCTGCCACCACATGCCCAGTGATAAAATATGGTGTTCAAATGTGATATCAACTATGATTTCAACAATTTTCAAAGGGCCTTAAGGAAACACTGTTAATTTTGCCCAGCTCATAAGGTCATGAACTGGGTGCAAATAGCAAGGTTTTGATAGGCATGATTCAAAGTTGGAAAGGGCGTATCTCAACGATTGCTTAAGATATTGTTCTCAAATTTGGACAGGTTGCCTACATTAGCAGGAAGAATGCAGCGAGCGCAAAATATTATGAAACTTCTGATCTTCATGAAATCATGATGTCACATTTTAGAACTCTATAAAAGAGAACACGAGAGAGGAGGAAGAGGAAGCTCTAAAAAGTATGTATCAATAGATCATTTGCAAAAGCAGATAAGAAAGAAACTTGGCTAGGAGATAGACAGAAAATGAGATTGTTCTGAAAATGAGATTGGCAGTCAAAATAGTGCAAGTATAGATTTATTAAGACAGTGAGATGGAATGAGAGAATACTTTTTTGCATAGACACAACACATTGCTTCGCCATAAACGTATTTATGTAGTTAAAACAGCACATAATTTGTGGTATACACAAGAAATAATTTTAAAGTTGATGAAAAAGATGGTCAGAGAGCAGTCGTTATGCAGAAACATACAGCGGGACAGAAAGCATCTATAAAAATCAATTGCCACTTGACATTTTAACGATGCTGCTTGCAATGGCTTTGACTGGCAATGGAAAACAATATTTTAGGGGAAAGTGTACGAGAGTTTTGACAGTGATGTACCCCTTGCAAAAAAAGGGTCAAATGCGTAAACTGTCATGAAACGGGTGATAGTGGTTGATAAATGAATAAAAAGTGCAAATTGACCTGTGCTTGAGGGGGGCTAACTCTCCAGGGGCCAACTCTCCAGATATCATTTAAAACGATTTATCGCCAAGGGTGCTAATGGACTTGTAGGAATGATTGAACGCAGGTATGTAGGAACGTTTTTAGAATTATACTGTCACTACTTGATCTTAGACTTCAATTCCTACTGCTGCTCTTTATGGATATCAAAATCAGAAATAAAAGAAGGAGGGAGTGTATAGGTAGCCTTTAAAGTAATTATTAAAATCTTAAATTCAATGCGATATTTTCATGCATAAGCAGTGGAGACTGTTAAGTAATGGTTTGACATGCCAAAAATTGTTCTCTTGAAAAACCATGCCAGATACAGCGTTCTGAATCCTCTGGAGCCGTTGAAGCTGATATGTCGGTAAAATAGACTGTTACAATAGTCCACGCGACTGGATATAAAGCGTTGATTAGAATCATTGTATATTATTTTGTGAGGTACTTCCTAATTTTTCTTATGTTGTATAAATAATGAAAAGGAGCAGAACAAATTTACATGTTCACCCATGGATAGATGAGAATCTAACCATACTCGCACAGGAGAATACATGGCCATGTTACGGTTTCCTATTTTTAATTTAAGCTTACTAACTTGAGCATATTGTTGCTCGGTACCTATGAAAGGGAGTCCTGTTTTAAAATCGTTCATAAGCCGCTCGTTTTATGACATCCACGTTCCAAAAGCTCGAATGCAGTTTTCGATGGCAGCAACTTCATCACTTTGCCCTGACAGCTCTTTGAGACTAAAGGGAAAGTAGAGTTGTTTGTCATCCGTATAAAAATGAACAGTAGGTTGGCAATTGTTAATGACGTTGAACAGCAAACTTGCGTATATTGTGAATAGAAGGGGGTCCCGTACAAGAGCCTTGCAGAACCCCAGAGCACACATCAAACGTCTCCTATACAATTCCACGAGTGAGTGCTCATTGAGAACGACGAGACAAATAGGACTGGAACCATTTGAGAGCAATACCTTTTAGACCAATCTTTGACTCAAGCCTCTCCAGAATGGCACCATGATCCACAGTGTCGAAGGCCACATTAAGTTCAAGTAGCACTAATATGGTAACGTGCTGCTCCTTCATATTCATCAGAATATCGTTTTTTACTTCTAACAAAGCTGTGTCAGTACTGTAGTTCTCATGATAGGTGGATTAGGCATCCCGGGTATAAGCTATTGGTGATCATGTGCTTTGTATAAGCCATCGGTGATCATGTGCTGGGTATAAGCCATTGGTGATCATGTGCCGGTGAGGTTGGTTGCACGTAGTCCTCTCCGTACGTTTTCATGAAAATGGTAAGTTTTGGGCAAGAGGTGGCAGAAAACCGGGGAATGCGGGTACGCTGGTCCCTCGAAGCGAGCTCAAGTCAAGGGAAGCGCGACCTCAAGCCGTATAAGTCATAAATCGAATAATTGAGATTGCAATATGGCTGTGAAGATATAAGTATGTTGCCAGATCTTTCAGCATTCATAAAGTATAAATTGTACTACAAACGTCGATCATCCTGTTTGATTTGATTTCAATATCAATCCCAAACAAGATGTGACAGGGTGAAAGTGATGTCTGGAAATGTCATCCAATGCTTGCTAGTTCTAGATCTATTCAAGCCCAGACAGACATTCCGTCACAAGGCTTCAACAATTATCTTGTCACCTAACGGCGTATGTCAAAATCCCTGCAGCGAAATTCAGACAACATACATTGCGGATTAAAATTACGAACTGAAATGCATTCTATGGTTTGGTGTACATCCCATTGGTAATCACCAAATACCAATTACATTGGCAAACTGATGTGCAAATGCCACTCAAACATACAAGTTTATTACTCAGTGTTTGTGAAGTTAGTTTGTGGTGCTGATCCATGATGCGTAGTGTAGCTACTCTATTTGTTTTGGTTGATCACTCTGATTTACACCATGTATCCAAGCATCTTTATATTATTATTGCGAGAAGCAAATGCTGGACGAAAGTCTATCCAAACATTGTACGAAAATACACAAGCAAGCGACAAAAGGTCAAGAGACAGCAAACTATTTCCTTTAAAACAACGAATTGCGATAGAAGCGAAAATGTCAATCTTCTCGATTCTGCAGCGTCAACTGGTGATATCAGCATTGGAAGTTTAAATCAAGAATTCTTAAATAAAAATCTAGAGTAATTTTGCGATGGAGACATGAGCTCAGTGGTAGAAGAGAATGGTAAGAAACTTGATGCTATATTGGAGAAGATGCGAAAACGGGACCTAAAGACACCCGATAATAAATCTTCATCATCGGGATTGACAGACGAAACGGGTGCAAAATAAGATAGCAGTGTCGACGAGAAATTGCGACAGTGCAAGACAGTTGAAGAGATATGCGATTCCTTCGTCGACTTCTTGTACGTCGTGGAAATAACAGGTATTGGCTTGCAATATTTGCGTTCTGCATCCATCACAAGGAGTTTCGTATACGCCTGAACGTTTCAGTTACGTTTTAGTGAATGGTGAAACGTAAAAATCCACCAATATCCTGACACAAAAGTTCCAAAGTATGAAAGCCCACATCAAACATCACCTCGATAATAAAATTCACACACGCGGTGTTCAGGAATGGGAGAAGTAGCAGAAGTTTAACTCTAGAAGAAAAAACTCATTCCAAGGACTCATTCCATCGGCATGTGGATAGCAAGGCTGTGCTGTGTAGGTTATCGTGAAGCTACGTCCAAGAGAAATTATGAGCAAGACGTTTTTAAAGCAACCTTAAATGGAGTCGATTTAGGGGACATAAACTAAAGTAGGGAGTTCTACTCAGATTATATGTCTTTCGTTTCACATCAAATTTCTTTGCGAGTGAACAATTTCTTAACTTTCAGACTCGAGCAAACAGGATTTAAACCCCTGTTGAACGTTGAACGTTCAAGTTTAAGTGAACTAGTAGTTTGGAGTGGAAGGCGATCGGGAGCATTGTAGACCTGGGCCTATAAACCTTACTGCATTATGCTCTCTGTCTTTAATGGTTTGTAGTTGAGCCTCAAATGTAAAACGTAAATGTTTAGAAATACCGAAAATCGTTATACCGAAAATCGCCAAGTGTATCATACTTTTATATACATCTGGCATTGTACAAGAAAGGTGAGCTCATATTACATATAACATTCCTGATCATAGTCAACCAATGGACGTCGACTATTTGTTAAAAGTATGCGGTAACTGTAGCGATAGGGCATGGTAAATATCTGTTACGAAATGACCAAGTAAATTTAGACCAACTACCTCAAACCACTTAAACATGTTAAAGATAATTTGCTCTTTTATAGAGAGACAAATATGAACAAAGTATCTTAAATTTTTACTTTAAGGAGATGTGGTTTAGTAACCCCCTGCAAAATTTGATGTCTCCAATGATTGTTTTAAAGGAATTGAGGTATCGTTTTGGTATTCTTTACTGTGTGGTAAATAGAAATATTGCAGCTTTTAAACTGGAAAAGGGTAAGGTTGTATTTTGGGGGCCTCGACTTGTGTCTCAAGCAATAAAACACGATTTTTATGTAAATATTTTAGCAGACCATTTAGTAACATTTGTTGATATTTATATAAAATTCTATATTTAGAAGACATGTTTTTATTGTCGATCTAGTATCATACGGATTTTAATTCGGCTTAAACCAGTATTACTGCATGTCATATAGAACATGGAGGAAGATAATGGATATGAATATTGCGTGGAGTAACAGATTCGTGTTGCTAAACGTTTTCGCCATACACTGATCACAGCAATCGTATGAAGTGAAATTAGAAAGCTATTACTAGAATTTATAGGAAACGAGAAGATCCTAGAAAAGAATGAACACGAGAGCGACACGTTTTCTGCCACACGTGTTATTGAAAAAGGCGTTAATTGTAAACAAATTCTTTTTGTCGACAGAGTACGATAATGGATTTGCAGTTGAAGTCTATGGCCCTCATTTACACAAAAATAATGCTTTTTTTAATTAGGGAAAATCAGTGCGGGAATTTCTCTTGACAAACTTGATTTACACAAGGAAGACCAAAAGCTTCAGTTGGAGAGTTAACCTTGATGCCATTTGGAGTAACTTCGACAATCTTATGGGTTTTCCAAGGGATCAGGTCCAGTTTCAAGGGAAAACTTTATTCCTTAATGGAATGGAATCCAATCATGTGCTGTAAGTATGACACTTAAATTATCTGCAATTACCTTATTTTACAGGAACCATAGCTTTAATCTTCTTTTGGCGACAGATACGTTTATATAACTTCTATGACATGTTTTCACATTCTGAATATTGCTTCATCAAACTATATGCATGCTGTTCTCTGTATAGGTACTTATAATTTGAAGTAAGAGAGTAGCATTATGAGACCCCATTTATACAAGGCAATACTACTGATCTGCTGTAACTTTGTTAGGCGAGACAGCCGCAGTAGTTGACTTTTAGGATAAATAGACGGGTGCTTCCAAAATTGTTTACAGGAAACTTAAGTTCCAAACTTTCAATTTTTCAAGTCAAAATGACTGACATTTCCGGATTCCATACCTGTTTTTTACATTTACTTTTGACAAAAAATATAGTAGGCGTGTTTTGCCAAACATCATTGACAAACATGTCACCCAAGCCCCTTCATGCGTTCATTTATTCTTTTTACTTCAAAGGATAAGCTACCTGCCACAAGCTGTCGTTATTTGATGTTGTCCTTAACAAAAAGAAATACAGTAAATTTCTGCAAATACAGAGTTATAATTAATTTCCCACTCACACATCATAGTTTTTGAATAGATGTCGCGGTTTTCAGTTTCTCCTTTTACAAAAAAGCAGGGCTTATATTTAATGACGGTTTCTACTCTTGACCTGCTTTTCATGAAAGAGTATTTAGAAATAAGCATTGCTACGCTGTCATCTTTTGTCACTGGCCGTCGCCCTTTGTTGCAGTCTGTTGATGAGCCTTTTTTTTCAGTCATCTTTAACG
Source organism: Alatinidae sp. Z8VKAUB7J3 (assembly GCA_010016025.2). NCBI lineage: Eukaryota > Metazoa > Cnidaria > Cubozoa > Carybdeida > Alatinidae > Alatinidae sp. Z8VKAUB7J3. Next base: position 79,955,691 of record JAAAKM020006971.1, on the reverse strand, counting down.
CCATGGTGTCATGATTTTTGTGGGTGAGTTACATAATTTTGATGCTTGTGCCTCGCCGTTCCTGATAATCACTGTGCTGAAACGTTCAATTAATCACTTTTCGTTCATACGAATTTGTTGAAGTATACGCCATGCTGCCTGCTTTGTTGCTGCTTGTCGACCTACATGAATATTTTCCGCTTACATTGACGACGTTTTTAACTTTATGCCCAATGTGCTTGGAAAGTGAAGAGTTTCTCGATTGTTGAACTGAAGACACATTTTGAAGTTGGTACCTTTTCTGTGAAGTTTTTTGTCACAGAATACATGCTGACGCGCTGTACCGATCATTGATATGAACTTAAACTTTTTCGTATTTTATTATTTTCGCTTATATTTTAACTAGGTTAGTTATAAGGTTGTTGTTTAGATTTTGTTTGATGTTATTTTCGGGTCTTTTACCGTTAAGTATTCATGCCCTTCTCTTATGAGTTAAAAGTTGATTTGTATGTTACTTGTCGTTAGATTCAAGCTTCAATGAAGTGGCTTCTAAGGAAAGTACCATCACTCCCCCAAACGATCAAGTCCCATCTAATATGGAAAAGGAATTGCTTGCTCTTCTTGAACGTAGGGATCAAGAATTGGCATTGCGTGCCATGTCTAATCAGCCTACCGACTCATCAGAGTTAAGAGTCCTTTTCCATTGTACATAAAGGATACGTCACGCAAGGCGCCCGTTTTTAGAGGTGCTGATGGGGAAGATATCCATGAGTTGCTTGATTGATTTAAACGTATAGCTGAGTATGATGGGCGGGCTCCTCTTAAGAAGTTACAGAAATTAGCCTTATCCCGTGATCTGTCTACCAATGCCCTCGCAGATTCACAGATAGAGCGATTACGCTACTTACTAACTGAATACTCAGATATTTTTGCTGTTAAATCTACTCAACTTGGTCGCACTTCCCTTATTCGTTACAGGATTAAAACAGGTAACCATGCCCCCATTCGCTTAAGGCCTTACCGCACCTCTCCTTCTCAGCGCCTTGAGATTGAAGATCACATTGATGTAATGTTGGATTAACAGGATATCATTGAACCATCTTGTAGTCCGTGGGCCTTTCCTGTTATTTTAGTCCAAAAGAAGGATGATCAATCTTTATGATTTTATGTTGATTATAGAAAATTAAATGCTATCACTTGCATGAATTCATTCCTGCGTTGATGATTCCCTGGATGCTTTGTCCCAAGCCAAATATTTTTCCGCTTTAAATTTAAAATCGGGTTGAACTTGAGCCTGACATTCGTGCCAAAACTGCCTTTACAACTCATGCCAGTTTTTTTCAACAGCTCCAATGGGTCTTATGCAAGCAGTCTGTCAAAAATGCAGTGGAAAACCCTTTTGGTTTATCTTGACGTACGTTTTGTGTTTGTAAGACATTTGGAGACCACGTATCCAATTTACGCGATGTGTTTTAATTGTTTTGTGCTAACAATGTGTTGCTTAACCCCCAAAAGTGCAGGTTTTCTCAAGAGGAATTTAAGTACCTTGGCCACATTATTACGCCGGCTGGTATCAAACCTGACCAAGCCAAGGACGAGTCTGTACAAACATTTCCAGTTCCAACTAATGTGCAGGAAGTTTATTTTGGATTAGCTGGGTATGATCGTCGTTTTATTTATCATTTTGGCCAAATTACTCACCCCTTGCAGCAGTTAACACCTGCCAATGTTAAGTTTGTTTTGACTATCACATGTCAACAGGCTTTTGACACCTTAAAAACCGCACTCACTAACTCTCCAGTTTTGGGCATATGTTGATTTCAGTTTGCCACTTATTTTGTCGACTGATAGGAGTGATTTCTCATAAGGGTATGTTTTGGGTCAAATCCAGGAGGGTAAAGAAGTAGCCATTGCTTACGGTGGGCGCACCTTAACTGCCCCAGAACACAACTACACTGTTTTTGAAAGGGAATGGCACAGTCGCGTGGAAGGTATAAAATATTTTCATGTTTTTTAAATAAATAATCAGTTTACCATTTACACTGAATACAATGCCCTCCAATATCTTATGAACATCAAGCACCCATGCAGTCGCCTAACTCGTCAGTCATTACAACTGCAACCTTATAATTTTGATATAAAACATAGGCCTGGCAAACAAAATGGTCATAGAGATAAGATTTATTCCTGTATCCTAACTTTTAACTTAGTTTAAGAGTGACCGTAAAAGATATCAGACCTAGTAAGATTCAATTACAATTTATCAGGCCCTTTGTTTTCCTGTAATCAACCGCTGACCAGTGTTTGTCTACTCATAATCAATGCATCTTCAATGTAAGTTACGATCTCTTCGGTTTACAGAGAAATAGCTGATCTGTATAATGAATTGAATGTCAACGCAATTTAAATGAGCTGAATGTATATGTATTTAGCAAAGAGAATGTTTTATTTGCGTCAGAGAGAGTTTCTTTTTATAGTTATTCTCTATATCTGTGCTATCAGTTATAATTGCATTGCTTTCCAAACCAAAGAGCATACACTTTGGTTCCTTTGTATCCAAAAGCCAAGGAATGTAACCAAATGGGCAGCCAAGTAGCATATAATTGAAGCTCCTTTCAAATCTTTCATCTGCTACTATCTTTTGGAGACTGTTTGCTTACACTATTTTTTCCATACAAAAGTCTCCATATTGTTATCTTAAACGGTTTATAAGGAGTAAATTTAATAAATGCTCACAACCTCTTGAAAATGGATAAAGTTAAGTTCAACCAATAACTGCAATTCGGTAATGTAATGCGAAAGATAGAACCTGGTTTCTAAAATCTGGAAAATATGAAGAAGAGATAAACAATGCCGTAAAGTCAATCCATTTAGAGGGGGTCTACAACTTATGGTGTCTGCCTCATGGCTTGCCTCTCTGCCCACTAGCCTAAATTGAAGGGCGTTGCCCTTCGCCGCCCTTTATTTATTAGTTAGCCTATTTGGTGTTTTTTCTGAAATTTAGGGTAGTTTCAATATGTCTTTGATTGAGAGACTGCTACAACTTCTTTAAGGTGTTTGAGAAAGGAACAAAGTAGAGAGTTTCTATCAAAGCACTATCTGTGGCGGCTGCACCCTTCCAGTGAGCAACTACAGACTATGAGACGCGTAAGGAGACTTTCTGCTTCATGTTAGATAGCTTGAGGCTGATAAAGCAGCGAAAAATTGTACACAGGGCTTCAAAATGTTTCTTTATTAAAAACAAAGATGATGAATTTTCTATGATTATCGATTGAAATGGAAAAGCAAAACATTTCATTGTATCTCAGCAGTCTCTCGATCAAAGACCCCTGATAAGCATTCAAACTACCCTAAATAAACAGAAAAACTTCCAAACAGGCTGACTCATAAATAAAGGTCAGCTGGGGCGTCCAAGGGCGTCGCCCCTCAATTTAAGTTACCGTGCAGGGAATCAAGCCATGAAGCAGAGTCAACCTCCCAGTAGGACCTTCTCTCACGGACCATGGAAAGAACCTGCCATCAATGTATCATCAACAAGAAGAGATATAACACATGATCCTACTCAAATGACCGAGAAGCGATCATTGATTATATCTCAGCCCCCTCTCACTCAACTTCACCGCCCCCGTTGATCGGAGTAAAAGTATTTCAACCACGTGGGCAATGAACCCTCTATACAGAGCGAGATCAAAACAGGCTTCACCTTTACCTTCTTAAGCATTTCAACCACTAATTCAAGATTCTACTGAGCTGCCCTCTGGGTAACTTGGATTAAGAAATAAATGCCACAGGAAGGTAGCGTACAAAAGTTTAATTATCTGAGTAATCCCAGGAAGATCTATTGGAAAGATTAAAATATTTACCAAGCTTTTCTATTCTAAACATACGGAATAAAGTTATGCTAGTATAACCAAAACCTTTCGGGGTCTCAAATATCACCACATCATTCTTACACTAGCATCACGAATTTCTTTCTTCAAAACCCTAGCTTGTGTTTTGCTGATAGAATCCAATACACCTTGCCAATTTTCAGAGCAAAGAAAATTTGAATAACTGGTGAGAGTTAACTGGGGTGAAGAAGAGATTAAGACCTTCTAAAAGCCAATTCGTGTCCCTTGCTACTCTACCACAAATCCGTGAGGTGAAGCATCATCTAACAGTCCCCATCACATCATCATAGATACAATTTCCTGACCTTATTGTTCTACGTTAATCGCGTCTCTTCTAGCAAGTAATGTTTGGATTAATATAACAAATTTTAGAGATCAAATCACGAAGACCTGACTCACGAGCACTTAGATCGACAAGGATTAAAATGTTAAAAAGATGAGACAATATAGACTTGGAAATGCTCAGCTGATGTGGTTTGAGTGCCTCTTTTGTTCTCATCGCCAAAGTAAAACATCACTTTGCAAAAAGTGGAGAAGCTTACGCCTACCCCAGCCCCCCTCTGACATCACAACTGTTGTTTCTGTGACAAATTATTGCTATAAGGGTAGATGCTCTCTCCCCTGTACGTTTGACGTAACGTCTGTTTGATTCCTAAAGGAACCTTGGAAGGGTACAATTGGATTAGAAGCCTGGGGTTTAGAGTTCCAGTTCTTCGATGAATCTTTGAAATGTCGTCTGCAGAATAATCATCCGTGACACATGCGCAGAAGGCAAAAACTAAAAGTGGGTGCTTAAACAGAGTGAAGATGCACCGGTGCTACGGAGCAGCATTCTAAGGCTAACCTGTGTCATTGAAGGGGCTCGAATAATGCATTGTCAACATGAAAGTCAAGAGTAAAGATAAAGGAGAAGACTCATATCAGCATGGGTCAAGGATGTCACAACTGGCCATCTAGAAAGACTTGGGAAAAGCTGCCAACTCTATGGCCAAGAGGAATAATTGGCCACAAATCTTGAAGACAGCGACATTGCAAATTCATGATATCCGAGAAGAAAATGGCGCACACGTTCGAAATGCCGAAAGAAAGATATTGGAATGTCAAGGATTTTATCTTGCCCCTGAAGACATAAATTGTGTTGCCTGATTACTCAAGCCCTTATGTAAGCTAGCACGAGTCCAATACAGTGGGGAATTTTTCCCACTAGAATTGCAGGTTTGAGAAAAAGAGGATGTGATGAGTTCCTTATTGATACGCGAACCCTTAACAGCTCATTTTTACCTGGTGTCACGCTATTCCTTACGATCAATACGTTTGTTGCATCACGCATCTGTCATAGATTGATAATTTCTTTCACATTTCAACGCAAAATGTGAAGTTGTCGCTAATGTTTTTGTAGGTCACTCTTTCTCTCCCGATCATCAGTCTGCCCATAGTTTATGCTTCGATCATTTTTAGTTTGGCCTATCAAAATCATCACCATATCCACTATCAGTTGTATCATTGTTGTCATTAGGCCTATTGTTATTATTAGTATTAGTATGATTATTATTGTTCTTGAGCTCACTGTAGGGTTTGAAACTAACATACAAAAGAATTGGGACCGCAAAAATATGAAATATATATCATTATGCAAAGATCTGGAATCACATTATGAAAGTGTTCAGTTTATTAATTTAAGTATGAGTGCCATAGATGGTATGGCAAAGGATAGCAGATCCTTTCTGTTAATGCATAACGATCTTCGTATTCCTAATGCTGACTATTTAATTTTTAAGGTTATATCTTGTATTATTAGATCTACATATTTCATCTTTGGTAAACAGAACAGTAATTGGTCTAATCCCGATCTTCTTGTATGGTAACAACATATATTTTATTATATAGATCCGTTATACCTGTAAAGAGAGTAATGGATGTAATTTGATATAGGAAAGGAAACAGATTAATATAGTTTAAAATTATTAGCATAAACATCACCATCGTCGTCATCGTCGTCGATCTCGTCATTGGCTTTACTGGTAGTGTCCAAAGAACTTTTATATGGTTGCTTATATATCGTTAGCTTTTGGGTACCTGCAAAGATATAATTTTATTAAACCTGTTCTAAACAATCAGTCTAGAACAAGCGCCAGTTTCTAACAGGCGCCCGGGCCTTTCTCTAATAAGGGTCGGAAGTGCAATGTCAGCTGCCTACATTTAACATCGAAAGGTCTTAATCCTTGACGTATTTTTAGCAGGAGTTGATTTTATGGAAAAGGGAGGAATACCTTAAGTTGTCAAAACCAAAGGGGAGGAAGATGCGTATTTTTTACATTTAAAAAGTAAGATAGACTCACGGTGTTGCATAGCCTTGATTTAACTGATATCGGCATGTACCGATCTGAAATTCGTTCTCCACCGTCTTTCTGTGACTTTTGTTTCTATGTAAGTAACCTTTGATTTCAAGAAATGTCTTCAATGACCCCTCAGGGTCCTGTTTGTCGAGAGTCTACTTAATTTGTGGATTAAAACTGAAGAAATGTGCGTAGCATGATACAGTCTTGTGTTTGTTTTTGACGCCTCTTTGATTCTTAGTGCCTGAACAATTTGCTACAATACTATACATGTAACTGTTTGCAAACGCAGCTATTTTCCTTTTAAGCTTTATTTAAGTAGGTTATATTGGTATTCGAGAGCTTTAAGCTTCTCTCGGGTTAAGTTTTGGGCATCGCACGATATCATGTAGCACGCAAATTCCAATATACTGCAAGATACTTTGTAGTCAGTGGTGTTGATTCTTTACCAGTCGTGCATCTCTTGTGGTTGCTTCTACTTTCTAGCATTTAATGCAAAACGAGATTGTTTTTGACTAAAGGATTTGGTTCCCTTAGTCCTTTCTTTAAATAGAGCTTGCATCTATGCACAAGTGCAATACAGGGCCAGAGAGGAAGAAGAATTTCCAATACAACTTCCAAGGAATGGGGTATTTGCGTCTAAGAAGATTATAACAGATACAAACTTGATATTAAAATTATATTTGAGTTTTGTTAAAATTGAAGGGACTATATCACGGGGGGATGCTATGGCGGATCTTACCTCCCTAAATTTGGCATCACCCCTTTTCTCCGGCTTAAACAGTTGCAATATCAACTCACCAAAACGAAGAACAGTCCCCCAAAATTTTGAATAGCCCCTCTAAATTTCTAACTCTGTCTACGGATCAGATCTGAACTATGAATGTGAGAGAACAAAATGACATACACGATTCCATTTCCAAATAATCTGATCTGTTAGGAGAATGAGGGATCTCTATTCATTGCTTCAAAACTGAAAACAAATTTCCCCATACGCATTTGATAAAAAGGATTTTTTGTAGAAGCTCCCTGTCAATGTTTTCCTTCTTCAAAGAGACTAACAATGACATCAATCGCTTCTATGAAACTATGTTGTTGACATCATTGATGATAAAGGAAGGTTTTACAATTGAAGAGCTCTATAAACTTGGGATTTATAAGTTCAGTAATCTTTTCATTTTAGGTGATGCATGATGTCGAGTGACTTTTTCAACATACACAAAATTCTAATATTATTGCATGTGGTTGATTTTATTTACTGGAGTTGATTAGAAATTTGATATAATTTTATGCCAGCTTTTCAGGAAGAGAAAAAGCTAGATACATTTTAGAAAGATTGAAATAAAATCTCAATGTATTCCAAAAGGCAGTACCGGATCTTGTATATCGATGTTTGGATCGAGTGTCTATTGACGTCATGAGTGAAAATTTTCGCTGATGATCGAGTATCATTCAATATTCGAAACTGTGTCCATCCTCATGTGATCGCTGCCCATTAATGTTTTAAATGACCAAATTTCTCTCTTTTCAATTAAGATCCTCGGCGACTGGTGCTGTCAAATGGATCCAGTGTACAGGTATGAGATTCGCAAAATTTCTATGAATTTAACATTTCCTTTTCCTTATTAAGATTGACATATTAAGCTAAATTTTCTAAAAGGAAAGAGAAGCAAGCGTTTCATTTATTGCCTCATTACTTTTTCCAAGGTTCGGTAAAACGGGAGTAGTTTTTATCTCAAGCAAGTGAACATATACATTCTTAACTTGATGAATTTGCCTAGCACAATATTTGACAGAAATCTCCTTTCGTTATCCAATGTTAAAATTTGATTTATTTTATTAGAAAATCTGGCGCGTATACTACTTTTTTAATTCAGATTCAATTTTAACATAAAAATCATACGAAATGAAAAGATGTACTGGTATGGTACTTCGGAATGAAATGGTAGTATTTGGCACACTTACAGAACAATTGATGTATGACGGTACCTTAGACATCTCGACAACGATAAGGATACTCTGAGATCTAAGAAAATTGTTATTAAACATTGATCTTCACTGATTTTACAATTCTGATATTTCTTTACAAAATTCTGTATTGATAGTTTATATGGTTTATAGCTTTTTCTAGGCTTTCAGTTTTAGTAGATTAGTCTGCAATGTGTAAGAGATCTCGATGTTAGATTCTTCTTAACTACCAAGAAATTAAAAAGGAAATTATCATAAATTATGTTGATTTTAAACTAGTACCTTTTCAGTTTGTTATTTGTTGGAACTGACATAGGCCTATTAATTGATATTTCGGTAATGAAATAAGGAGAAGTTAGGATAATTGCTTTGTGTGTGTGTGTGTGTGTGTGTGTGTGTGTTTTGGTAGTGGTGCTGGTGCTAGTGCTGGGGTCAGAAGTTTTATTGATGCAAAAAATGTAACCGTGCTAATTAAATCTTAGTTGACCTTTCTATAAATTTAATCTAAGTTGGGTATATGCCGAAAGAATACTCTTCGCAAGAAATCTCGTACAATTTCGCCGGCTCTTTTATTAGTTGGAACAAAATTACTGACAAATCCTACTATTTAATGCGACATTCGCGATTTTATGATGATAAGAAGTTAGAAATTGTGTTGATTTTTCTCAATGTCAATTTATGCAGTGAAGCTACTATGATTGAAGAACTGGAACGTATATGCCAGGGCAGAGTTCAATGGAGATGATTTGTCAGAAACATTAAGTTGTAATACACAACGTACATGTGTAAATGATATAATATTTCCGAATTGAAACATAAATATTTGATAAGAGAATTCTTATATCTCATTTCTAATCATACCTTCCTGCACTCTTTGAAGAGTATCTGAGTCCCCTGAAACAAACCTGTTGTAATTCTACTTTATTTTCAATGTCTAAGCTTTTTCCTTTTTAGTTTTCAACTTATTTATGCTTTGATTGAATTACTCAAGTTCATATATTTTCTATGCTTCAGATGAAAATTCGGCAATGGAACTTTTAAGTCACATGTAAATCTGAATTTAAAATAGTACTGACCTCAGATCTATAATGTCTGAGTGTTAGGGTTAATAATAAAAGCAAGACGGGAGAGATGGGCGATAGCTAATAGTTTTCATTGGGGGAAGAAAGGCGAAGGTAAAGCTTTATGCAATATTCCATAGTTGTTTTATCGAACAATACGAAAGTTTAAAGCAAGGAAATCTTTGCGTAGATTTTTCCTGATCTGAAGCCGTTTAACGATTGCAGGAATTGGTTGTTTTGATTTCCGCATTATCTTACATATTGAAATGTTTTGTAGCCAAAACTCTGATTAAAAGTGATCGAAATTCTTAGGTAGCGTTGTTATTGTACTTGAGTCCCTCCTGCATATGCGCATCCTCTGCCTCAGTTAAAAAGTACCAGATCGCTTTGATTCAAGATAGGCCCTCTGTTGCAAGTACTCTACGATCGAGAGTTGCGAAAAATAACCCGCACGGTTGGAGAAGAACTTGGGTTCCGTGACTTTCTTCGGGAGGGAGTCTATGTGATGCTGAGTGGACCAAATTACGAAACACCTGCAGAAATTCGATTCCTGAAGACGGTAAAGACGGTATATTTTGAAGTATAACATAACATCCCCAGCTGGCTTTCATTAACAGCAACAACAGACGCAGTTTGATATTGCCTTCAGATGTTGTTAGACGGCCACAAATTTAATTTTAGGCGCGCTCCCTGAACGGAGCTATGTTATTCTTGTATGGGTGACCTTGTTGCCGGCAAATGAGAAGTGGGTGATCAAAACTTGAACGGATAACAGTCGATAAAGGTGTAGATGAAATGTGTTGAGCCGTAGGCATTGGATGATGCCTTATTTTACTGGCTGTGCACGTTACAATCGTACCCTAAGTTTTGATCAGTATTGATTAAACTTCCAGTAATTCGGATGGCAACGCGACTGTCGGAATCACGACACGCGATGTTCGCAAATATAGTTTCCACAGTGACCTTGAAGATGGAATGCATAATTACAGGTTCGAAAATCCAAGAACCTGAACTGCTGCATTCCAGAAATTGAAGAAAGTGTCCTTAGACAAATGATTTTATCTAATTTGTTTGTACATATATCCACGACCGGCAAGACATTTCAAAATGTTACTATGCAGTTGCTGTTACCAGTTGAGCTGTGCTCCCTTGGTTGAAGGTACTTTGTTCGGTTTTTAGTCGGGTAATCGGATAGATGTAATAGTACTTAGGTTGCCGTTCTCAGACGCATCACTGTCTATTTTTAAGGAACACGTGACTCCTACAGGCGCTGCATAATAAGGTTTGGTCTAGATAAGCTATCTAGGCACTAGCAATGGTACCATGTGACAGCTTTTGTTAAAATCTATCTTGATTGGATTAAGTTCAAATTTTTTGTACTCAATTGCGCTGCTTTTCCTTTTCCAGGTTGGTGCTGATGCAGTTGGAATGAGTACAGTGCCTGAAGTGACTGCAGCAGTACATTGTGGATTGCGAGTGGTTGGGTTGTCACTCATAACAAATGTTGCTATTCATGACTACGAAGATCATCCTCCTCCGAACCATAAAGAAGTGCTTGAAGTTGGTGCAAAGAGAGCAGTTGATGTACAAAGGCTAGTAGGACAAGTTATCAAGAGACTAGAATTGTGAATTGTAGCATTAGAATGTGGTTGTTTTCCTGTGATTAGAAACAGACGTTATGGTGAATGTCAATGACAACACGAATAAGAGATTATTGACTAAATTAGCTTGACAAAAGCAGGTAGAAAACGTGAAACTGAAAATTGTCAGTTGATAAATTTAGCCTTGTAGAGGATTAGGTTGAAGCATATTTGAATTTTGAGTGAAACATAATTTTATTCGCTCTTTCACCGCCCAACGTATATAATACATATTGGTTTTGTCAAGGGAATCCCTTCAGAGCTGCAAACGTGTATAGTGTTATCAGTGGCTTTAAGAACATACGGGACTGAGCATGTCGTCCCCGGTACGTAACCTAGGTCGATCTGGTTTAAGGTTTGGTGAATCATAGCGGACCTCATAGCAGCTTGCGGTTCGCAAGGCTTCTACATACGTGTTCCGGAAGGCCAAATTCTTCATAAGATCCGCATAAACTCTACCGTCATTCTTATTATGCTTTGATGTACGACTGTTGTTAACAACGGGCACATGTTATCTCCTGTGTATACACCCATAGACGAGCTCCACTAACTGGACGCGGATGCTTCGACAAGCTTACCTTTGGGCGTGGCATTACTTTAGGACCCGGTAGAGATTTGTTTGCCAACCACAGGTGTATACGTCAAACGGGACTTGCTGAAAGTTTCATAAGATTAACGAACTTATTGTTAACGACAAAATTTATTTGATATAGGTCTGGAATAACAGATTATTGTAATCCAGTAAAATTTATGCCGGCAAAATGTTAAGGGGAGAGTTTTTCTTTCAGGATAAGTTTAGGAAATGTGCAAGATTAGGGGAGCAAAGCAAACCAGTATCATTTTTATGCCTCTATAAGTTTCAAGGAGATACGAAGTAAAGTAGCTTGATAGAAAAGATTAAGGTAAGGCGTTATTTGAAAGATTTTGAGGTTGTGAAAATGTTAATTATGTGTCTATAAATATTGACCTTATTTTTGTGGAAAATTAAGGGCAACGCCCCTGTTGGTGCCCTGGGCTACATCAAAGATTTGTCAAGACCTATTGACGTTTTTAGCAGCAGTTTATTTTTGACACTTGTTTGAATTAGATAGCATATGTATGAATTAGCTCAGGAGTTGAACCAGATGTCCTTTTCAGGTAGCAGCATATTGGGCAGGCTATGGGTGCTTCATCATATTGTCATGGCACGTCTTAATGAGTAGAATGCCAAGTAGGAAACTACAATTTTGACAAAGTCTTTTCTTTAAGACTTAGTCAGGTCTATGTACAATGGAGGTTACAAAGTTAATCCTAAAAGAAGTCCTGTATTTTCAACTTCGGCTAATATTTGTTAATGTATCTCATTTCCTTGATGGATTTCAGCATTATTGGTGATTGTATTTGAATAATACAATGTTCCTAGTTACTCTTAATAAACCTGATTTTGTTTCTTTATTACCAGTAAAAGTTGTTGTATAAATATGTCGTTATATTTAAATGTACGATTGTGTAATTATTATTTATCTGATATCTGGTACCACATTAAATCAGTCATCATGTTTTCTGAAGAGACAAAACGGAGGAGTGGTATGAAAGTTTTGTGCTTTATTTGATGGGGTCATCCCCGATACTGCTTTTTAACGATCCCCACTTTGAGTATTTGGAAAAAGTCCAACCAGCTTAGCCCCCCCCCCCCCTATTTTGTAAAAAATAGAAAAGCAAACAACTGTTTTCCGAAACATTTGATAAAGCAAAGTCAACGTCAAATTATAGGGGCCCCTATCAAGTGAAAATCTCCTGATAACTACCTACCGTGGTATTAAATTTTAATATTCTGATGAATATCCAGACAGACCAAGCTTATATTTTACCAAAATAGAGATACGCTTTTAGATTTTATGCCCCCCTCCCCCTTTCCTTGTCGCCAAGAAAACACTAGGTTCTATTGTTTTATGATGCAAGACAAGTTAATTCCCCGTCTCCCCACATCTCGACGTCACAAAGCATGATTCCTTACGTCTGTAAAATCTTCTTGGGTTTAGGAAAATCCTATAAATAAGCTCATGTGTGGTTCGTGTCTAGATTTGTACCATTCTACAGAAGATTTTTGTTCTCTTTCCATATTTAGAGCATATGCTATGTTTTGTATATTAAATACCCATGATTTGGCATTCTAGAGCCGCCGTGGCCCAGTGGATAGTTCACTTGCCTTCTATGCTAGAGGGTACGGGTTCTATTCCCCGGAGGGCCAATGGTGACGACAGGAAGGGCATCCGGTCTTAATGTGCTCTATGCTTCAGCAAAAGTTTCCTATACCTGGGCACCGCCTCAGCCCCTCTTAAGGGGATTACAAGGCGTAAAAATCGATAAAAAAATTGATGAGACAAAACGTACACTCTGTCTAGAAAGGTAGTAGGTTTTATTGAAGTTATCATAGTTAGAAGTATTTGAAAAATTACATAGGTAAGCTAGTATGGTTGTTGGGAAAATGTTAAGGTTTGGAAATCCTACCTAACACGACCACGTGATAGGAACAGAATGCATAAGTAGGAACAACTTAATTACTTGTGCTTAGAGTTGTAAGTTGAAGTATGACGTTGAATGGATCTGTTTGCCGTTGCGATTCGTTTTATTTGACGAAGATGACCCATGATTTGGCATTGTATGTAAAAGAACGTCTACTTTAATTCTATTATTTGTGTGAGTGTTTCTTTCAATGTAGGTGAAATGTTAGTTACAAGAGTATCAATTTATGACATAAGCTGGTCAAGCAAAAACACAAATTGATCTATATTATTTGCTGACGTATTTATTATGGTGAATGTACAGTCAGGCGTTATGTGTATGTCACTATTAAAATTCAGTCTCATAACGTTTAATGTCATTATTAACAAATCTCAGCTTTCTTCTCCTGTATTTCTTTTGTCATTGTTGTCACTATTTTCTAATAGATTACACTGGATTACAAAAATGTTTTTTTCAAAGAGTCTGTTTTTTCTGAACTAGTTTTGGCTGGTTTTGTAGAGCTTAATCCTAAGATGACATTTTGTTTCTCTCAATCGATGTTGTAAAAGAGCTATACCTAAATAAGACGCATAATCGCAAGGTGAATCGAATATAACATTCGTCTAAACTCCTTTAAATTCAATCAAAATCTAAAATCTATTGAGCACAAAGAGGACTGTTATGAAAGAGACACAAATGTTACAATAGGAAACGCTAATTACGTACAGGAAATAACTGGTAACAAAAGAGATGAAAACGAGATCACTTAAACGACGCTATAATATTTACATGCAAGTTGCATAATAACCAACAATCGGGGCAGTGTTTTCTACTAAATCTACTCAGGTTTTCAAGAAAGCCGTACTAAATCAATGTCATTTTGTAATAAGATCGTTTGACTTCGGTTAATATTTCTCGTCTAAACTAGGTTTTTAATAGTAAAGAAATATCGTTTAGTGACACAGTTTCCAATTAAAGAGGCATATGAAATCGGCAAGCTTTGCACACCTAGCTTCTCCTTCACTTTCTTAGCCGCAGGAAGTCAACTGCGCGAAAGATTTAAATGTTATCGTTGTAAATAGAAAGAGGAAGTGATATACACGAGGTGTACATCAACCGCTTAATTTACGGAATTGAAGGCTTATTTTATTATTGATAATCTCAAAGCAAATGAAAATGAGGCGAGACTAGGGAGACAAAAGGAGAAGTGCTGGCCCCGTATAGGTTAGACAGGCGATTCCACTCAGGATAAACTAGTGTTTCCTATAAGCTCTGCTGTAACTTCCTTTACTGTGACACAAATGATTTAACGTGACATGATTGAGGAAAACGAATGTGATAGTTGGAGTCAGCGCATCAAAATTATGCTTAGTTGCCCTAAAAAATATTGAAATACATTTGTTGCTGGCTAGTGTTAGCGTTGCACTGTATATTGTGCAGCTTCATGTCGGAGAAAATCCGCCGGGATTATGCGTTTCCTGTTGGGAAGGATGGTGGTGATGCAATTTGTTTTATTACCAATGTTGCGGTTCGCGTGATAATGAATTTCATGTGGCCTTCATGTAAAGAGTTATACAGGTGATGATATTCCTCGTCAACTTATAAAGACAAGGTTAATTTCGCGTGATGTACAAGAGGTGATCTTTCTACGGCCGTTAAAGACCACAAAACTGTGGAAACGCTGCGCCTTGGGCTCCAAGCGGTCGCGAAGCAAATGGAAAAGTATGAGGTAGGGGTTCGGAGGTGATCTTCTTAAAATTTATTTCAAAGCTGTCTAAAAGATGTAGTAAAGGTTTTGGATCTTATTTCTTTAGTCTCGATGATTCACAGTGTTAGGGTCATTAGGCAGAATGTCTCTTGTTAGAGTTTTGTATTAAACGATTTTAAGTATTGTCCCAAGATGGAAGGACATAAGTTTATGCTTAAAAGACTTACGAATGGTTGAAGTTAGTGCGACAGATTTGATACCTATTAACGAGATGAAGCAATTATAAGGACTGCGTAATATTATATTTAGATGCCACGCTAATCTTTGCAAGCAATGTTTAACATTTCAAATAATATCTAAAAATCTGGCAATGGACAGTTAGCACTTCATGTTAATAGGTGGGCTTCCTTTGAAGGAACGGGTTGCAGGTTGATATGCCAATATGAGAAATTGGAAAATCTACTAGTTTCACTGTGTCAGCACACTTCTAAGTCTAAGGTTATCAATACCGAGGTGACTGGGAAAATGTGCTCTCCAAATTTTATAAAATGCTCCGCTGGCCTGCGAAAAATGTAGTTTAGGCTCTCAAGTTCGATCTCCGGGCAAACTGCTTTTACCAACAAGAAGGGACGGAACACAGGCCTCAAGCGCCTAAAAACATGTTCTTCGTAGAGGCAAACTTCATTAGTGTCCGTTGGCAATCTGCCCTAGGAAAGGACCTCTCCGACCACAAGCCAGGGAAGATTGGGGTATTGTAGCTGTTGTCTAGTGTGAAGGACACAAATAGTTCATCGGCTATGATTTACACAATATTTGGGTTTTCTTGTTCTTCTGAGTATCATACTCATTCCTTTAGGGTTCAATGAGCTACCTTTGCTTGTGTTTTGTATTTCACGAATGGCCTTACGGTTACGGAAGTAAATTCGAATAACTTTCTAACATAAATGCCTTTGAGTCTCCGGCAGAACTTTAAGTGGTTAGGGCGACATGAGCTTGTCGACCTGTTGGCGAGGATCAGGTATAGAATCTATTCTTATTGATGAAAGACATTCACTATGATCCTTGAGAGATGTTCTTAACGGATAGTTGAGAGTACAACTCGGCTTGGTTCACCTCCTGTTAACCAAACTTGAGGAGCGTGACCCTTGGCTTCTCCAATTACTCCTTACTTACTTAACAAGTAAATACCTAATAGATTATTTTTTATTAGCTGGCCTATTTGCTGTTTGTTAAGGGCAGTTTCTATGTCAAGCGTCATCAGGGGTCTTTGATTCTGAGACTGCAACCATAGTTAGAAATGTCTCCATATCTCAAAACACTCCGAAAAAGAACTCTCATTTTGTTAGCGAAGCTTTCTCCCTACTCTCTTCAGACTAAATACATCGGTACTTAAGACAATATTAACTCAGAATTTATAGACGTTAAAAGGATCGAAACTTACAATAGATTAGACATGATTGGTGGGAAAGTACGCACGTCAGATAAAACATGTTAAAAATTTAGCGCTTTGGACAACACTAACAACAAAAAACAGCTATTCTTAAATACAAATTCCTTTTGCATCAATAGACAAAATTTACGTAACGATATGTGTATATCCTCTAAGACTGATGGATGAAGTTTCGAACGCACACTCTCCAATACCGTAAACTGTTCATCGCTATTATCTGCTAAACAACATGGATATTCAGTCAAGTGTTCTCATATGGCCAACTTCGCTCACCGCTCCAAACAAAACATCTATAAATTCTGTATTAACCATGTATTTGCCCGGATAGTAGAATTCACTGTCCGGCATCCGCTCAGATAGTAAGATTCACTATCCAGTATCCGGCTGAATGGCAGAATTCACTCTTCGGTATCCGGCCGGATAGTAGGATTCACTATCCGGTATATGGCCGGATAGTAGGATTCACTATCCGGTATAT
This sequence comes from Alatinidae sp. Z8VKAUB7J3, assembly GCA_010016025.2. NCBI lineage: Eukaryota > Metazoa > Cnidaria > Cubozoa > Carybdeida > Alatinidae > Alatinidae sp. Z8VKAUB7J3. The sequence continues at coordinate 79,938,697 of JAAAKM020006971.1, read as the reverse complement.
GGCCGGATAGTAGGATTCACTATCCGGTATATGGCCGGATAGTAGGATTCACTATCCGGTATCTGGCCGGATGGTAGGGTTCACTATCCAGTATCAAGCTGGATAGTAGAATTCACTCTCCAGTATCCGACCGGATAGTAGTATTCAGTAGGCCTATCCGGTATCTGTAGATACTATTGGAGGTATGTAGGTGATAACTATTGATCAGTTTTAATGCATATCTTGGTAATTATCTTTGTAAGCTGACAAAAACTAATTTGACCTTTCGTGAGGATTCCTGACTATCCTCTAACAAAAGGTTTCATGTCAATGGGATTTTAATAGGCCAAGTGACTATCGTCTACTGTATATAATTGCTTTGTGCAAGAGTAGTTTTTGTAAAAGGGAAATCACGATATAGTAAATGGTGGGGAAAGTACATGTGTCAATGAATTGGTTTGGTCGAAGACTAGAGATAGGGCAGTTAAGGAGCTGATATTAAAAACTGGCAACAGAAAGTAGGTATAAATGTGACAACCAAACATTTAAGACGATGTAATTTCCTATAAATTACCTTTGACTGCTTGCGATAAACGTCTTCAAAGACGAGAGAATTATTTCAATGAATGTAGAACATTGGCTACCTTTTATGCTTTACATGAAAGCGGCAATGTTTATATCACCCTATCGCTAATATTTTATGTTTTACTCACACCAAATACATATTCATCATAGCTTGTTTAAGGCTCTGGTTGATATTGAGATAGTGAACATCTTTCTCATCTAGAAAGTCAAGAACCATCACAAAGCTTAGCAGTGCTGTTGGTCAAATCACATTCACCAACGGGTTGCATCACACACTAAGCCATGAAATGTGAAGCGAGTAGCAAAAAGGCACTAAATATATCTAAATAAACGATACCTTGTTCTTTGAAATGTGTAAAAAGTTCAAATTTCGTTCGCAAATTAGATTATAGCTATTTAGTAAAGGCGCAGTTTTGTTAACGGGCTGCTACAGGAGTGTAGCACTGTCATGTTTAAGTAAACACCGAGAATAATGCTGCTATTTCTCAGTAATGTGACAAACTAAAATTGCTGTAATTTTGCCTACTCTGTATTACAATAAGAAAGTTTCAAATTATGCATTTCCCATAGAAATGTTTTAACAAATTTCTGGAATGAAAAAATTTGTTTTAGCAAATATTTTCTTCCAATCTCATCCACAATAAATACTTTCAAAAACCTTACCTTATATTCTCTTTTTCCCCAATCGTTAATTTATTAACTGGTTGCTGACAATGTGTTAGCTCCACAAACATAGGTGATGCACGCTTACGACAAACGAGAGCATCCTTCTCACTGAAATGCAATGGAAGAGAGAATATTGCAGAAGCGACTTTTAACTGATGGAAAAATCCTATTGTCTAAAACATGAAAGTTATTAGAGCCCAAATGAGTAAGCTGACCAACAATGGGCAATCACCGATCCATATCTAACCATAGTGTTACGCATATTTTCTCCTCCCACAAAAACACGCACAAGATTGATATGTGATGCACAACAGAAAAAAAACCTACAGAAAGGAGCAGTAATACAGTCAAAAATAAAAGGAAAATTCTGATATCATATAGCTGCAGAAAGTTGAACTACTCTCGCCTTTACGCAATACGAGACCAAAGCTAAATATTGGGCGTGGTGCTAATACAGCAAATAAATTTCTTGAGAATAAACAGGTTTTAACAATATTGATATAATGCTGAAGAGCGCATAATATCATATTTTCCCAAGGAAATTGGTTAGACACGAACACATGCAGAGTAGATATACTGTCGCAAGAAATAAGAGTATCAGACCTCTGCTATGGCTCAAAAACGAAGAATTTGACAGCTGAAGCCAGTGACGTTTTGAAAATGTCTACACGGTGTGATAGGCCTTAAGTACATCAATGTTTATTTGTCCCTCTGTGTTTTTTAAGAGTTCTCTTCATATTTTAACGCAGTGCAACTTTTTTACACATAGTACGCTGATAATAGGGTCATTGTCAACAAAAGGAAGCAAATCAGTGAGGAATATGGTGGGCGGTTAATACTGAGGTGAAACGATCAATTAATGAAGCTGACAACTGAAACTGAATCTAAATCTTTTATCAACAAATATACAGCTCTTGTCTGCTAAGAAACCGCAGTGTCGACCTAAGGTCAAGAATATGCGATGAGTCATCTACGTAAATAAGTCTATGCAAGCTGCGCATTCATGGTTGCATGTGATTCCGTTAGAAGGACGCAAGAAATGGTTTCCAGAATTTTAAAAGTGTAACTTGATAGAAATTAGAAAACTATCCATTGTTACTATACAGAAATATAATCACATGGAT
>JAAAKM020006971.1:79916393-79936243 GCA_010016025.2 Alatinidae sp. Z8VKAUB7J3 | reverse complement strand
TCGCTTACAATTCTTCAGCAATGTCCTCCTAGAGGATGATAAGCTATTGATATTTTGGTCATAGTTTACTCCTCTCAAAACTTCCATCTGATGCATTGTTCCGAAAATACCAATGGCATAAATCAATCTTGGTACCATTGCTCAAGTTATAATAAAACAACATCTATGGTGTCTTTCAAAATTTAATGTACCTTCTTGGAATTTTTAGTCATGTTGCTTCTAACCTTACAACCTGAGCTTCCATCTTAAAAGTCACATTTTCTACTATACCGTTTCTTTTCGCCATTCTGCTTCAAGTTATGCTTTTACTAGTTTGTCTCACTCGCAAAACAATCCTATGTTTTGCCCTTTTAAAGATTTATAAACCACGTGCCGTGTCTACCTTCAACTGAAAGCGAGTGAAAACTAGCACGTAATGTCCAAAGTAGTTGTCATGAATTCTGTTACGTCACTTGTCTACTTGGAAAGCCAACCGAATGTTTTACAAATATTTAGCGTCCTACAAGTGGCTTTGCTTCCCTATCCCTACGCTAGAAATATCAGCAGAATCACAGCCCTTTGTTTTTGTATATTCAAATTACATTATTTAAGTCATCCTATGGAGGTCCGTTTGTGAGGAGTTGCTTGCTTGATATAAGTCCGTTCGCTAAGACAAGTTTTGTTTACGGAATATATTAAGAAATTTCAAAATTAAGTTAATTTATGTTATGTAAACGACAGGAAGAGCCCTAGAGCAAAGATACTACTGCAGAGGTTTCTTTTATGTCCACATCCATTATTTCATTTGTTCTTATTTTCCCAAATTAAGATATTGAGTGGTCATGCTACTAATTAACTGATCATGCTACTGATTAACTAGTTCTTCTATGACAGGGTATTCGTGCCCTGATAAATATTCAAAAGTATTTACGGCATGACTATAGATAACTATGTTGAAATTGAGTAGCCTTATCTCCCACACGCACTTTGTTAGATACAATGGAGGTCATGTTAACATTGATAAAGCAATCTGAGTAGTTGGCATCTATGACTCTGCAGCTCTCACTCCATTTAGAAAATGCTAAAACTGACTTCCAAGGTTGGTTAAATGCTTAAGTATCGGAAGTGCCGTGGTAACCGGGCTCTCCTGAGAGCTATAATTCGTACCTTATTAATCCTCATAAGAATATCATAACATAGAATAATATGCCAGATGACGCTACTTCCTGAAAAGAAAGGATAGACTAGTTTTCACAGTTTACACCTTACAGTTCACAGTCTATAGGCCGTGATATGCCACCGCTAATGCTCCGTTTTATATTTTGCACTCAAATGTTGTTCAAATAGTTCTTTTATGCAATTTGGTGCCAAATGAATATTTACATGACAACCAGGCTGGTACAAAATATAAAATTTTGGGCACTAAAATTGGCACAATCACATATTTTGAAAAACCTTCAATATCGACAACAGTGTTCGCTTTGTTTGAACTTAACTGAGTCCGTTCAAGTCTCCCAATGACCTAACTGTTACTTGTAGGTGTTGTGTTATATTTATGCTTTCTTCCTTTTGATTTTTATGTTGCTTAATTAGGTATCGTTTGTGTGTAATGCATTTGAGATTTAATTGTAATAGTGTAGTTGTTGAGACTTTTGTGAAATTTATGAACAAGATTTTAGTCGCATTGATGGTAGTCAAATCAATGCTGATGGGTATGCAATTGTACATTTATAATTTATTACAGTTTTCAATCTTATTCTTCCGATGCTTTGTGAGGTAAATATTAGGAATTAGCTATAGGTTAAGTGAATAACAAGAGCTTTCAGAGACCGTTAGACCTTAGGAATACACAACACGAATGGATAGAGGTAAAGCCGGTTCCCATGACACGTTATTCCCTAATCAATAGAAAAGTAGCCAGGAATGCTTCAGATTTCTTGACAAAAGATAGTATATGTAAAGGGATCAAAGCAGTAGAAGCATAGTTTTAAAGGATGCAAGAGATACGAAGACAAAGATGGGAAGTGCATAGACACTATATAAACTAGTCAAGTCGTTTCAAATATTTTGTTATTATACAGGACTGGTAGACAGCAACTGCTGACCTAAAATTTTATTTACAAGTTCTGAAAATTCTTCCATTTATTTTTAGAGAAATTAACAGTTCTTCTTACACTTCACATCCATAAACAGAGGTAGAAATGACTTTGTAATTTCTCAGTTGCTGCAAAACAATTTTAATTGTTTCAGAAAACCGGACATATTTTCTTTTCTAACAGAATCTCTGAAGCCCAATTGACATTTTATGTCCTATTTGATGCAGCTGTATGAAGTTAGAAATGACAGAGTTAATTTTGTCAAGGTAATTTAGTGAAACAGTCAGCCGTTTAAGAAGTTAACAACAATAGAGGATTGACCAGAGTTTGATTTATAAGCAGACTTTAGACGGGTTTCAAGTGATTCCTTTTTGTTTACTTGCCCACGTGTCTCAACTGAAAACTTGCAAAAGATGAGACACTATCCCAACATTGCTTAACTTGCTTACGTACGTATCCACATTATTCCCTTAGGGACAAATGCCCGCGAGAACATGAAGCTATTTAGACCAATCTTAGGTATAGGCTAGTGTATTCCCCATGACAGCCTCAACTCTTCTAGGTCTTTCCCTACTGTTCCACATTGAGGTGTCATTGGCTTCCCTGTCTTTCGTGAGTTCTCGTTTTGTAGTGCTACTGTCTGGCATCCTGGGAGCGTGCCAGATCCATCTAAACCTTCTCATTCGTATTTGGTGAAGGTCCGCAACTTTTCCTCAGGTGAGGTCTCTATTTGATTATTTATTTTACCATGTAGAGCCAAATCTTGATTTCAAAGCCGATCACTAACAAAACCCCTTTTCACAACGCATTTTTGTATATGGTTGGACAGAATAAGTGTTACGACATCAATAAAAGTGACAACTTTCCGAGAATAAAGAATATCTGTTCCTTTATCTGCGGTTTTACGACTTGATACATTCCATATGAATTATCTAACTTTAAGAAGATTTGATTTGTATATTTTAATGTTTTTAATTACTTTGCCGGTCTTGCATTGTGGATTGTGAACAAAGAGGATACTTTCCCGACGTCAGGGTTTTCCAAGCTTTTATCAGATCATTGTCTTTAAAGCTTTGATGTGGTTAGAACTAGTTTTTGACTCATGATTAGTAACTTAATGTTCTTGAATTTTCTGTAACGATTTATCTCTTAATGAGATAGGACTTTTGATCCCACGCTTAACCCCCAAAATGGAGGACCAGGTGCTACGTTTATTCGTACCTTTCATTTTTTAAACCTGATACCTGATACAGTATATCTAATGCACAATCAACGCGTATCGCACACACTATACAGTTGTCATAATTGGACGTTTGGACGTCGAGACTTCTTATTAAATTTATTTTCATGGAGTATAACATGTTATAACAATAATGATGTGATTGTATAGGTAGGGGTATTTGAATGCACACTCTCTGTCTAAAGGACATGGTAAACGCGCGTTGTTTTCTTTACATGCTATTTGTTGTAACTGTTTGTCGTCACTCAAATACTAATTCATTGACGTCAACGGTAAATGGTCACTCGATTTCAACTTCACGGACATTGTAGGACGAAACTGTAGCCCAATCGTATACAAGACAGTGACCACAAACAATGTCTCCCCTTTCATGTCTTTCTTTCAAATAGTGTATAATTTCAAACCGAAAATAAGTCAAATGGCAAGGCAGGTCAGATGCACTGCTATGCTAGGAGTTTTCATCGTGATAATCATATGAGAATTTTATTGAGTGGAAAAAAAATTAGAGGGGGGGGGGGGAGGTGGAGGCATTCAAATATTATGGAGGGGCATTTCCCAAAATGTTTTACCAACATCACATCGAAAATTGACTTTTAATTTTTAGTTTTATTCTGATGCACTAACTTTTCCTCACCTGCGTGATATTTGAAACCTCAACATCAACTTTACTTTTATGGTGCACTGCCCTTTTTTGTCCCAAGCAGGCCTATTCGCTTCCATGGATCTTTTCGTACCTTTGTTATCTCAAGCCAGCTTTTGTAGATCTTCTTACTCATTTTCCTAATTTAATTCCGGCCAATGATAAGAAAACTTTTGTTTCATCGAGAAGAGAGGATTTGTCATGTCGGTTTAAAATAAAAAGGTTCGATCCCAGGCGGTGACATGTTATTTATTTTCTTAGTGTTCTTTTCATAACTTTTGTTTGTACTTTAGTCACTCTTTATTTAACATTTGCTCTGCCGATAATCTTTTTACTGTTTCACTTGTAGACTTTTGTAATTTACATATTTATATATATAGCGGTTTAGTGTGATTCGTATAATGTGTACACGACAACTTGTGGAAGGTCGGTTGCTTTCACGGTTGTTTCTTTTGCAGAACCAAATTATTAGTTAACCGTGAAGAAACACCTTGATGTATTACTCTTGAGACTATCACAATCTTGTTGACTCCCTGTCTCCATTCCCAAATGGGCCTAAAAGCAATCAAACTCTACATTAATACTATGGACAATAAATTGCTCTCTGTTAATTGGATACGTGGATAAGAAATCAAATTATAAAGAGAAACGAAATCGAGGGATTTATGTCTGGTCGGCCCCCGTTGAAATTACCTAAGCTACATCTCGTCACGAAAATTCAATACGTGAGACACTTTATTGGGGAGGGTTTAGAGGGCGACCGATGTGTCTTTACCTTCTAAAAAAGCTGTTGTGAATGCAAGGGCAGCTCGCAAAACTGAATAAATTGTGGAACAGCCGAAGTATATCCTTCACCAATAAAGTGAATTTAATGAGATCGCTTATTACTTTTGTTGCATTGTATGCCTGTAAAGCATGGAATTTTAGCCACAAGATTGAAAAAAGAATAATGGCATTTGAAACGCGATGTTTCCGTAGAATACTCGGTATTACCTGGAAACAGAGAGTCACCAATGAAACTGTAGCAAAGAAAATTATGGACCTCATTGGAAGCCACGTGCCCCTAATTAAAATATCCAGAAGACGAAAGCTGCAATGGCTATATCATGTCTCCAGCAGATTAGGAACTCTGGCTCATACGATTATGCATGGATATGTGGCGTAGCAGAGGGATAGAGGCCGACCCAAACATAATTGTCATGCGGACATAAGCAAATCCACCGGTCAATCAATAACAGACAACATAAGGATTGCAAATCATTGAACATATTCAACGTGGGAACTGATATAGATGCACAGGATAACGTGCACAGTTTTAAGTTTGGATCCGTAAATCACTATTGAGGTGGAAAGATTGAAAGTCATCAACTGGATATTTTGGTGGGGGGATTGTGGAAAAGGTGGTGGTGTGATTCTGTCTCTGAATGAGGCGATGGGGCTATCTGGAAAAGTACCATACTTTCATTAAACGGCACAGTGTTGCATTCAAGTTTCAGTGGTAACGTATTTAATTATTTATTTTTAACTCTTCAAACTTTTGCCTAAAAAATTACTCTATAACTGTCTGCTTTGAACAGTTTGACCACCCATATGCCAGTCCTTCCGTGATTAATTTACATGGTACAGAGAAGCTGTTTATTAAATTGCATAGAGCTAGATGTAGATGTCCACAGGTAAAAATTGAAAACTGGTATGGTGACTCAAGAAAACAATATGCTGTCTTCAGGGGTTGCCAAACATAAAATTAATATATTCAGTAATATACCAATATATTACTATATAATTAATTAATATATTCAGTAAGATATCTGTGTTGCCAAAGCTCAGCTGGCACGGCAACCTTTGAGATAGCATGGGGCCTGGAATCGAAATATATTTGCTTTCTGAATCTGAATTCTAAAGTTGAAAAATAGCTACTTTATAAGTTCAAGAAAGCTTGAAAGGGGGGTAGGGGGAGAAGAGGACTTTTTAAGCATAGGTGTAAGCACAGCATATAGAGGATAGCCAGGACACGACGGAGTTTTAGAAAATCAGATAAGAACATTCTCGAAAAATATCTCACATTTTATTTCAAAGCGACAAAGGCAACGAAACTTAAAGCATGTGGTATCCTGTAGAAACCATATTAAGTCTTTCTTCTTTCTATTGACGTTACTTTTAAAAATATCTCAACTTATTGTACTGTTACTCATGCGGCTAATTGCCCTCCATTCCCTGCTGCCCCATCTACTTTTCTCAACAAAACTCACCACGTGGCTATTCACGAAGCACAATACTTTTTGGGACCACTTATACTATTACCAAACGTTAGCTCCCTTACTCCTATAAGATACCTTTACCTTTGACCAGATGTCCGTAATATTTTGAGGGTTAGGGACCCTTTGAACACAATGAAGGGTACGTACCATGTTGAGAGTAGGCAATTTCAGATTGCTGACCACTTTATCAGACCTTGGCTCATATACAGGCGACCTTGTTCACATAGGAGTAAAATCCGTCGCCAGACAAGCGCCTGGCATGTTAAAGGCAGGTTTTCTTGCATGCGAACGCTGCCACTTGGCTGTGAAAGTTAAAATTTGATTGACATATGCCAAAGCATAAATTTTGTTCTTTCCGACGAGTTTTATCTAGTGGTTTCCGACTATCACTTGAATTGCTGGCGCCTCTTTTGTTCTGAAGCGGAAATTCTATGATGACGATGACAGGTGCAAATTTTGACAGCTATTTGATATCAAGGGGAAATTAGGTTCCTTAGCAAACACGGGGGTTGTATCCTGGGCGTGATAATTATTTTATGAAGTCTGTAGACTGAAGTGCCACAATCAGCAAGATGGATGTAAACCCCCGTCAACGAATTTCTGACGTGAAATGCTCCGTTTTGGTTATTTGCGTTTGTAAAGAATGGATCGGGCATGTGAATCAGGAAAAGTAAAGTAAAACGATCTCCTTGCTTGCTGCTCCTCTCAAACCCAGCGACGGGCTTTACTCTTATGTGAACCAGGCTTAAATCAGCCACCAAGACTTTGATATTCATTACCGTTTTAAGCATGGCTGTCAGGCTCCTTTCAAGTGATTTTAAGACCTCAGATCTTTCTTTGAAAACGTGCCTTGCCTTGTTACTTATTGAATTCTTCCTCCGCCTTGAAACGACGTTGTATTCCAAACTTTCACACGACATCGTATTCTAGATCTTAAAACGAAGTTGTTTTCAAGACCTTGAAACGACGTTGTATTCCGCACTTTCACACGAAGTCGTATTCTAGACCTTGAAACGACATTGTATTCCGGACTTACACACGAAGTCGTATTCTAGACCTTGAAACGACGTTGTATTCCAGACCTTGAAACGACGTTGTATTCCGGACTTTCACCTGACCTCGTATTCTAGACCTTGAAACGACGTTGTATTCCAGACCTTGAAACGACGTTGTATTCCAGAACTTGAAACGACTTTGTATCCCGGACTTTCACACGACCTCGTATTCTAGACCTTGAAACGTCGTTGTATTCCAGAACTTGAAACGACTTTGTATCCCGGACTTTCACACGACCTCGTATTCTAGACCTTGAAACGACGTTGTATTCCTGACCTTGAAATGGCGTTGTATTCCGGACTTTCACCCGACCTCTTATTCTAGACCTTGAAACGACGTTGTATGACAGACCTTGAAACGCCGTTGTATTCCGGACCTTCACACGACGTCGTATTTTTAACCTTGAAAAGACTTTGTATTGACATCGATCAAATATCAATTCAGACTTACTTTAAAGAACAACACAATCCTCACATTGATCGAATGCCGGTATACCAGCTAACCGTTTGGTTAGAATAATTACTTCCCATAAAACACGGATCCGGTGTCAGAGCCCTAACATCAAAATTACGTCGGATGCTAGATGGAAACCTACTCTCATGTTCCAAATAAAAGGGGGCTGGAAAAATAGAGGGAGGTGAAATTTTCTCATAAGTGACAAAAAGTGGTCTGGAATATGAATTTCCTGAGTAGTGGTTTCTCAAAAAGACTTAAACATACTATATCAGTGTTCATCTACAAAATCCTCGTTAAGAAGCCAAATAGTAGTGTTAGCACAAGGTAGGTAAAGTTCTTATGATGTAAAAATAAAACTTATGCAAAGTTATTCGTGAAAAGTGTTTCTCAAAATTAATAAATAGGGTGTTGAAAAAACATTCCCTGGGAGGAAAAAGTTTTTAAAATTACCACAAACGGGTAGGGGGGGATTATTCAGAACTCGAGAGTATAGAAAATGATAACGCCTTCAAAGCTGTTACTCGCCATGAGGTGCACTTGAATTTTATTCCATAATGGTCAAAGTCATGAATGTACATCACTATATTTGAAAGTGAAAAGTCATATCAAACTATTGATACATTATGACTTTAAAACAAAAACATCCGCCTTACAAGTGAGGTAAGAGTGGAATTGAAATTAGTATTAACATGAAAAAATGATGAGATATTTCCTCTGTAATGCTAACCTGCAGTTTCGACCTTAGGCATTCCTCTTTACGTCTTCCTAGAGCGACATATGATATCATATTATGGGAATTAGAAATTTACTATTCCACTTTGGGCACCAATTACTGCTTTGTATAGGCAAGATTGTTACTAGTATGCAGCAAAAACTACGTAATTACTAACTAAAGAATGAAATATGCCCAATGTAAGTACTGCATTTTTAGCAGTATTGTTAAGGAGTGTAACGCACCTGGGCAGACATCATGGAAACTAGACAATACCTTGTCTGGCATAGTCCTTAAATACAAGTTGTTTTCGAACGTCATGTACAAACGGGCTCTGAAGAAATCGATACGCTAGCAATGATCCCTTGCTAATATACTGTAATAAATGACAGGAAATCGTACAATAACTTTAAGCCTTTATGTTAAAGAAGACAAAGTCAGGATCAGAAACAAACTTTGTCATTTTTGTGGCTGTGTTGAAGGCCAATTAAGACACGTTTCTCTGTTCATTCAATGGCACCACAGTGGATTAAGAATTTCAAGCTATGACCATTGGGTAGCTGATCCATTCCATATGTCAGACATCATTCAAGTAGCAGTTATGGAAATACAATTAATCTTTTTATATAGATTTTGTACGTTCCGTTAACTACAAATCTTGTTACAGGAGTATAATCGAATCGTGCTTAAACTTGTCTATTCCAGTCTTGTTGGCAGGACGCAAAAGCCTTCCATTGTTGAAACATTCCTTAGCTCCTTAAAATATCCACAGTTTTATTTCTCTAGTTTCTATAAGATCTGCATTATGATAAATGGTTTGTGAGTTTGCAAGTTGACCCTAAAATCCCCGAAATGATCCCATGTATATATTTTACCGACCTGATAGGCTATGATGCCCCAACGTCCTCTTTATAACTTAGTAGGCACATGGTTTACAAGTCCATTGCCTCCTCGCAATCTCTCAATGCAGCCCCCTGATAAGCAGTGGGGCCTTTCCCCGGGGTTCATTGCGTCCTGGCACGACACAAGTAATGGGAAGTCGTATCTGAATACGCCACACAGTGAGCCTAACGGTCACTACATAAAACAACGTACAAAACGAAACATCTTGATATCATCTATGACTGTGCGTCCGTCTGTTAATTAAGTAACATTTTTAATTCTACGTAGAAGTTCTTTCTCGTTTCGGTCTTCCTTAACTGAAGTATGAGAAAACTTTGGTCAAAATAGGCATTTTTCGTATATGATGTTATCCTTTGTCAGTTTTTCCTCTATACCGTTTGCACAGCGGTCTATCATGCTTCCAAGCTATCTCAGTATTCCTTGAAGTAATGGCCTCTCGTTCCACTATTGTTTAGAATTTCGTATATGATACGACCTCGCGTATTTGTCGGTAGGCCAACTTGCACTTTCCCTCCAAAATGGCCCGTCGACCTGTTATAGTTATCATTAGCATCCCGTTATTGCAAATGCCTGGCATTCCCCAACGGAGACAGCATCCACTTTTATCCACAAAGGAGTAATACTACGCTAATGACATGACAAAGCAATGACAAAGATTCCAGGGTTCTCTGTCGCAAATTTACTGAGGGAGGTTCGAGAATGAGTATACGGAAGACTTCAGCATAATAAATGTATATCAACAGTCAGCAACCAGACTTGAATAATATGGTTAGAGCAACTAAGTATAAGCATTCTATCAAGCGGTCTATCATGTCTAAGGTATTTATTATTATTATTGTTATTATTATGATAATAATTAGCTTATATTGCGCAGATTTCAACATTTCTGTTTTCAACTGCGCATTATAATCATACTAAAAGTTCTAAAATAATAAACATGATTTGTGCAATAAAAATATGACTAACGATCTAAAAGTGATGGTAAAACCCTTTTTTATAAAAATGTGTCTTCAATGCTCTCATAAAGGTATTGAAACTATGCAAATTGCGTATGTCTAATGGAAGACTATTCCAAAGCTATATGATCTTGAATCGCTTGCCAATGACTCTGCTAAGCTTCTGATACCTAACACATCATCGTCAAAGAACCAGTAAAAACTGCAACCAAAAGAAGTTGATGCATTATCCATCTTTGACGCGTCGTGACACTATGCAAGAAAAAACGCTATGCGCGCGCAATACGTCACATGCCGCGAACCATATATGGGCAGCGTCATCGATGCCGCATCCAGTGTGAATTCAGCTTTACTCTTGTCTGCGCAGACAATACAGAGAAGGGAGTACGTATTTATTTCCTTTTATTAGTATATTTCATTATCAACCGTCCAGTTCCGCATCAAGACAAGTTTAGACTATTTATATGTTAAAGTGCATCAATTTGCAGCAGTTGATAGTTGGCAACAGTTGATTGTTTTGCAACAGTCGATAATTTGTAACAGTTAATAATTTGCAAAAATTGATAGTTTGTAACGGTCGATAGTTTGCAACAGTTGATAGTTTGTAACAGTTGATAGTTTGCAACAGTTGATAGTTTGTAACAGTTGATAGTTTGCAACAGTTGATAGTTTGCAACAGTTGATAGTTTGTAGCAGTTGATAGTTTGCAACAGTTGATAGTTTGTAACAGTTGATAGTTTGCAACAGTCGATAGTTTGTAACAGTTGATAGTTTGCAACAGTTGATAGTTTGTTATAGTTGATAGTTTGCAACAGTTGATTGATTTGGAACAGTCGATAGTTTGCAACATAGTTTTTAACCAGTGAAGGTAAAATATAAGTTAAATCAAAGCAACCTATTCTTGGTAAATATACAGATGCTGCAGACTTCACGTGACGTACATCTAGGTATTAGTGACCGTCAAGCTTAATACAATACCAATACAAGAATGATGCAGCATGATGCTATATTTTCCTCTACTAATCTTTGCGATATTTCTTCCACTTACTTGCACGCCCCCACCAGTTCTTCCATAGACAGAAGAAGATAACTGGCATTTATGGCTGGTTACTGCATGATAGTCTTGTTACAGCTTTTTCCAAAGATCCTTATCCTGATTTGGTGTTATATTGTAGGAATACTCAAAGAAAACACCACTCTTGGAGCATATTCTCTTGAAACCAAGTCAACGTGCAAAAATACTGTAAGGGTGCTAAGAGGTCTTCAACTTGATCGACCCGTACTCCTGGAAGGTTCACCAGGTGCTGGGAAAACTAGTCTTGTTTCGGCGATCGCTAAAGCATCTGGACATCCATTGGTGCGAATTAATTTATCAGAACAGACTGTGAGTATTCAGTACCTATATGAATGAAAGTTTTACTTTGTTTTCTAGAGACACCTATTGCTTGGTCATTTTTATGAAATTTACTTCATTTCACAGTTGATGAATGAAGTCGGCAATCATTTCTACCTTTACCTTTGATATAAATACCACCACCTTAAGGTCACCCAACTGCCTTGTAATGGTCTACCTTTCCTTTTATCCTTTTATTTGTTCACTCGGCAACTTACATTATGCAACTGTGTCAAAGTGCTGCATAAAGACTCAGTAGTCAAGTAGTTGATTGCTTGAAAATTTTTTATTATTCTAGCTACCGTCTTGTTAATTTAGAGTAGTAGGCGGGAAAATACTGCAAGGGATGACTCTTCCTTGAACTGATAATCCTTGAACCTTACACCGGTTGACATATATGGAAGCTTACATAATCGTATGCTGGAGGTATTGTGTAATGTTTATGCGTACCTTTTGTAGGACAATGCCACCTATACAATGTGAAACCAGAATGCTTGACCGGAAAGCAAGTACTTAACATCTGTTTAACCGCCTATATCTTAAAGCAATACGTCTACAATAGCTGTAGGTAGACAGGGAAGTTTTGAACTGAAGAAGGACACGAGACAAAAGTATCTATTAGTTGACCGACAACCTGCAATGTTAAATTGCAATCTTGAGGGGAGTTTTTTGCTATCTTATACCACCCTTCATTCCTGAATTGCATTCCGGTCTTTGCCACGACTACCTCCTCAAGGTGCCAGCAAAAGTAGTAATAAGTGGTGAATACAGTTGTGAGTATTTTGTCATACGTATCAAAACTAGCGATTCTTAAGTCACCAGTGTTGTACAGAGACACAGATGTCACACGTGTCGAGTGTTGTTACATATGTCGTCTTATACTCTTTGTTTAGGTATTTACGGATGTAAAGGTACAAATTGCCGGCAAAGACTTTCGTTGAAACAGTATGTAACATTCAAGCACCTAGCTCAGTTGGTAGAGCGCACGCCGCGAAAGCGTGGGTCACGGGTTCGATCCCCGGTGGTGACATACTTTTGGGGTGGAGCAGTCCGGTAGCTCGTCAGGCTCATAACCTGAAGGTCGCAGGTTCAAATCCTGCCCCCGCAACCAAAAAATGAATCGAACAGCTAAGCCCCGCCTCGCGCGGGGCTTAGCTGTTCTCGTGCGAAGGTCGTCCGCCGATTCTGTGTTCGACGGACATCTCAGTCTTGATGGCGCGAAAATCCTGTCCGATGCAGAAATACTCTCCTCTGCCGGACATCTCCAACCGTGGTATCTGAACACTCACGTCGAAGTCTCGATACAGAAGGTCCCTCAGCCACCGATCACTCGGCTTGGACCAGAGGCCGTAATGGAACTCGCCCAGTATCCATGAGGCACCTGACAAGACCGCATGGGCGCCTTCGAGTTCGAACTCCCCTCCCTCTATATCTAGCTTGATCCCGTAGGCCTTGGACTCAGCCACGAGGTCCACAAGGCCGATGGTTTTCACCGTCGTTCTTGAGGCACCCGACAGATCGAAAACAGTAGAATGGAGCATGCTCGAGGAGTCTGGATCGTCAGTAAGACTCATCAAGGTGACACTGCCTGGTCTTTCCGAGACGGCCTTGTCGATGGCCCGATGCTTGATCAGGTGACCATTGGTTTCGAGGTTCCTTTCAAGGAAGCGGAAATTCGCCGCGCTCGGCTCGATCGCAACAATCTCTGCTTCGGGATAGCAGCTATGAAGATAGATCGATGAGAGGCCGATGTAGGCGCCAAGGTCGTAAACGGTCTCAACCGGTCTGTACTCGTGAGCATAGTTGAGTTTGACGAGGACCTCGAACAGGTTGCTGTACGCCATCCAGACCGCGGGCAAGCCAAGGCGATAGCTGTGGCCGTTCAGGACTATGGATAGCGAGACGTCCTGAAGGCCGAAATCGCTGGACCTTTCCGCCGCGGCAACGGCCACTTCGGTCAACCATTCCTTGGTGTGGTCGTTTCCCGCGAGGCCCTTGATCGCATCCGGTGCTTGCTGCAGCGCCTTCAGCAACTCTGCTTTGTCTCGTTCGACAGCTTGTCGAGCCTCGGTGAGCAGATTTGGATGGATCTTGCCAATCTGACTGAGCAGTTCGTCAGAGGTATCACCCATTTCAGATTGCATGGCATACTGGACTAAGCAAGCAGCCAGCTCCCCCTCCGTCATACAGTACGCAATGCGCCTGAATGCATCATGAAAGCGTTTGGCTGGATGGCTCTGGCTGTTCACGCACAAGCTGCAGTCGCAGGTCTCGCTTGGAGAATTCATGGCCAGGTCCAGCTCACTCGTTCACGTCGCGAAAGAGAGGCCTGCTCATTTCTTGGTTCGACAATTCAAAATCGAGCTGACCTGTCTTTCCCTCGGACAAACTCTACGATCACGGCAAAAAGAAGGCTTGTATCAAAAATCGTCGTTCCTGCTGAAGGTACACGCTGGTGACCCGCTGCAAGGAGGGCGAACTCAGATCATCAACCAGCATTTGTCCGATGGGAGCAATTGCACAAACCGTGACGAGCGCCGCTCTTAGAGCGCGGCGAGTTCAACCAGTCGTTCAAACCAATGCCGCCGGATCAGGCGCCGAGGCTAGTCAGTTCGCGCAAGCCTTCGATGCCGGGCGCAAACAGATAGGCACCACCGGTCGGCACGACCCAGCGTCCATTGAACGGGCAATCCAAGCGAGCTCCTCCGGGCCCACGAAACTTCAACCGGCGTTGGGTGTCCGTCGTTCCGTCCTGCCCGATGATGGGATCCCTCCCGTTGGGTCGTGGCAACTCCTCGCTGTTTGCCCAGGTGGTTTGAACGAACTTGAACTGGCGGACTATGGATGTCTGATACGACAGGAAAATCAAGCCGCGATCGGCTGATGGGTCCTCTTCGAGTTCAGGTCCGAACGCGATTCCGCGACGCAGCATCATTCGTGGCGGGTGCGTTTCGGGCCCTTCCTCCGAACGACCCTTGCGCGGATTGATCTGGCGCACATGTGCCATGAAAGGCACGTGTCGGCCGGCTGTGTCCGACGGTGTTGCCGGAACGGTAACCTTCTTTCCGTTGGAGAGCACGAGCTTGGTCGGCGCGAACCCGCCGAATGGTCTGCCTATCGCGATTATTTGGAGACACACGCCGCGGTTTACGGTCAGATCAGGCGCCTGCTTGGATTTCCAGTTGGACACATAGCGATTCCTGTCCCGACGTCTCGGAGATCCAGAGCAATTGGTCTCTCGAAGATCCGTGTCGGCTACAGCGTTGCCGGATCAATTACGATCGGCGCCTCGCCAGTGATGCGCATCATCTCGTTGTGCGTATGGGCGGTGCCGCCCGGGCCATCGCCGCCCTGGCCGTCCCACAGCAACAAGAGATGCGTTTCGCTCGCGGGCATGGAGAGAGCGGTGTAAATGAGCCAAATGGTGTTGCGCTCGTAGATCCGATCTGTCCTTCCAGACTCCGGGTCCAGGGCAATCGCCGCGTCGAGCGCCTCCGATTGGATGCGCATCTCGACTGCCTGGTCCTGCTCGATGCGCTTGAAGCGGTTTTGCCAGCGGGCGTCGCCTGCGTCCCGGTCGGCGAAGGTGACCGAATTTCTCAGGAACGTGGCGCGTTCTTGGGGTAGCAGCACAGTCGCTGAGGCGCCGCGCCTGCGGGCGGCTTCGAGGAACAGCAAATCTCCGCCGCAAGCCGCTCCGGCGACCACGTGATCGCTCTCGCCGACGCCGAGCTTCTCCAGTTCAGTCTCGATTCGCGCCGCCGCCGCCTCTGCCTTCGCCGCTGGAAAACGAGGGGGATCGCGGCCCTCGCCGTCGATCATGTGACCGGCAAACAGGATGACCTGTCCGGGACCGGCGGGATGTTCCAGCTTGTCGCGCTCGCTGGTCAGCGACGAGATCACCTCATCACAAAGCGCGCGCCGATAACCCACCTGACGCATCAAGACGACCTGTTGCCGGGCGCTGTCTATGTCGAACCATTTCGCCTGATCGGAACTGGCCGCCCGGCGATAGCGCCGCTCGACGACTTGATCCGCAACACTTGACATCAGGGCCAACTCGGCCTGCGTCGCCAAGGTCCTGAACGAGCGAGACCCGCGACTAGCCTTTTCCCGCTCCATCTCGCAGCCGAGCGCCCAGGCCACGCCGCCTTGCAGATCGGAAACATCAGGTGAGCAGGCATCCGCCAGTTCATCATCGTCCGCAAGGTGGCGATAAAGCGTCGTCAGCGTCAGCGCGTTAACCCCCGAATGGAAATCTCGCGGCTCCATCTTGAAGGCGCGGACATAGTCGTCGGCGGCGGCGCGCAGACGGTCGGTCTGGTCTGCCGCGGCCTCCGTCAGGTCTGCATCTTCGTTAGTGCCCTTCGTCCGGAAGCTCGCGGTCCAGCGGTCCTTGCTGATGCGGCCAAGTAGCCCCAAGGTCTCGCCGGTCGGAAGATCCTGTGCCAGTTTCCTCAGTTCGGCTTCCGCTTCGTCTTGGTCCCCCATTCCGCCGATGGCGATTGCTCTCTGCTGTCTTGCCAAGAGGTCTTCGGGGTCGATTTCCAGAGCTTCCTCGAGTGTCTCCTTGGCAAATTCGAACCGGCCCATCTCGTTCAGCGATTTTCCCGCGGTCCTGAGGGCGTGGAGTTCCAACGCCCGATTGGGCGGCATGCTGGCGAGCGTTAGAATATCGCCGGCTCTCCCACCCTTCGCTGCCGTCTCGATCAGGCCCTGAAAATGTTCAAGCTGCTTCCACTGCGCTTCGAACGCCGGCATGCGCAGGTTCCGCCAATCCGGCTCCGGCAGCTCGCGTAGATTGCTGTAAACCGGGCTGTCGATGCGGTGCTTCTGGGCAGTCAGCGTCCGCAGCCACTGGGCAATACTTTCGGCATCGGTTTCGATGTTGTTCGGGCGGCGTGGCAGGGCGTCCTTGCGCGCCTCCCCGTACGCAGGCGCCTCCAGCGAATAGGAGAATAGCCGATCCGGCTTCAGATCGAAGGGGATAGGCCATTCCGTGCCGCGCACCATCAGCACGCCGCGCGCTTGCAGCGCATGGCGCACTCCCAGTTCGTACCAGACGTTGGGGTCGTCGACCGACACATCGACCAGCACCAGATCGGCCAGCAAGATATCCTTGAACATATCTTCCAGGATATCGCCGGTGCGGCTGTCCTGGTCGGGCCGGTGAATGTGGAAATCCGCCTCCAGCGCCTTGCAAAACAGGTCATCATAGACCGCATCGAAATCGATCTTGCTGCCGTCGCGGTCATTCTTCAGGCCAAACGGCATGACGACGAAAACATCGGGTTTCGTCAGACGGGCAACCATCCGTGGGTCCTCTCCTCGGTTCAGCCACGCCGGCTCGAGATACATGTTTCGCCCTCAGTCTAACGGGAAACCCGACCGAATTCCGGGATTGGCGCAAGTGTTTTTGAGTTAGGTCAAGTCTCTGCCGCCTCGTTTCATGCATCCTGCCCCGACCTTCGCGCGCGATGGGCTCGTGAAGCTCGAAACGGATTCTTGCGGGACAGGCCATGTTTCAGGTTCGAATTCACGGCCGCGGCGGCCAGGGCGTCGTGACGGCGGCCGAGATGCTGTCGATCGCCGCGTTTCTGGAAGGTCGCTTCGCGCAGGCCTTTCCGAGCTTCGGGTCCGAGCGCATGGGCGCCCCCGTCGTGTCTTACTGCCGCATCGACGACCGGGAGATTCGCGCCCGGGAGCCGATCTCCAAGCCGGATGCCCTGATCATTCAGGACCCGACCCTGCTGCAGTCCGTCGAGGTGTTTCAGGGCCTCGATCCCAATGGCTTCATCCTCATCAACTCCCGCCGATCGTTCGAGGATCTGGGGATCGCGGCGTTCGTGTCGAAGTTTCCGCCACATCACGTGTGCGACGTCGGCGCGACCGAGCTTGCCATCAAGCACGTCGGCCGGGCGGTGCCCAACGCGGCCCTGCTCGGCGGGTTCGCCGCGATATCCGGGCAAATTCATTTCGACTCCGTCGAGCGGGCTATCGGCCAGAAGTTTCCAGGCAAGATCGGCGCGGCCAACGTGGCCGCCGCGCGCGAAGCCTACGACATCGCCATGGCGGCCTGAAGGAGGATCACCATGCTGAAGCAGGTTGAGGGATCGGTCGCCGTCGCCGAGGCGGTCGCGCTGTGCCGCCCCGAGGTTGTCTGTGCCTATCCGATCACGCCGCAGACCCACATCGTCGAGGGAGTCGGCGCGCTCGTCAAAACCGGTGCCCTGCAGAACTGCGAGTTCATCAACGTCGAGTCCGAGTTTGCCGCCCTGTCGGTCGCGATCGGTGCGTCGGCGGCCGGCGCGCGCGCCTACACGGCCACGGCCAGCCAGGGCATCCTCTTCATGGCGGAAGCCGTCTATAACGCCGCCGGGCTTGGCCTGCCGATCGTCATGACCGTCGGCAACCGGGCGATCGGGGCGCCGATCAACATCTGGAACGATCATTCGGACGCGATGTCGGTGAAGGATGCCGGCTGGATTCAGCTTTTTGCCGAGAGCAACCAGGAAGCTCTCGATCTCCACATTCAGGCGTTTCGGCTGGCCGAAGAGCTGAGCTGTCCGGTGATGGTCTGCATGGACGGCTTTATCCTGACCCACGCCTACGAGCGGATCGACATGCCGACGCAGGAAGAAGTGGACGCCTTCCTGCCACCCTACGAACCGGTTCAGGTCCTCGATCCCGCGGATCCCTATTCCATCGGCGCGATGGTCGGGCCGGACGCCTTCACGGAAGTCCGCTACCTTGCCCACGAAAAGCAGTTGCAGGCACTGAAGCTCATTCCGGAGATCGCATCGGTTTTCAAGGACGTCTTCGGCCGGGAGTCCGGCGGTCTGATTCACCCTTACCGCGCCGAGGGAGCGGAGACGATCGTCGTCGCGCTGGGATCGGTCAACGGGACGATCAAGGATGTGGTCGACGCGATGCGCGATGACGGGGAAGCGGTCGGCTCCGTCAGCATCTGTTCTTTCCGCCCGTTTCCGCTGGCCGAATTGAGAGAGGCGTGCGCGGGGGCGAAGCGAGTCGTTGTCCTGGAAAAAAGCATGGCGCCCGGGCTCGGCGGCGTGCTCGCCTCCAACGTCCGCATGGCCCTGCAACAGGCGCCGGTGCCGGTCCACACGGTGATCGCCGGGCTCGGCGGGCGGCCGATCACGACGGCCGCCGTTCGACGGATCGTCTCCCAGGCAGGATCCGGCGACCTCGAGGAGGTGCATTTCCTCGATCTCAATCGCTCCGTCGTCGAGCAGGAGATCGCGCGCACGAGGGAAAGCCGGAGGAGCGGTCCGACCGCGGAGAACATTCTCAAGCATCTGGCCGCCGCCAGGCCCGGGAAACGAGCGGGAGCAGCGGAATGACCGAGCAAACTGGGACCCGGCAATCTGGGACCGAACTATCTGCGACCGGGCAATCCGCGTTGCAGCGAGTCAAGTTCTATCAAACCGACACGCATACGGTCGGCAACCGGCTGATGGACGAGGCCCAGCGCAGCGTTCAGGCCTCGATGGAGCGTTCCAACGCCATCACCTCGGGACATCGAGCCTGCCAGGGATGTGGCGAAGCGCTCGGCGCGCGCTACGCCCTGGACGCCGCCATGCGCGCCGCCGGAGGTCAGCTTGTTGCGGTGAACGCGACGGGATGCCTGGAGGTTTTCACGACGCCCTATCCGGAAACCTCTTGGCAGATTCCCTGGCTTCATTCGCTGTTCGGGAACGCGCCGGCCGTGGCGACCGGCGTGGCGGCGGCTATGCGCCGAAAGGGACGCGATAAAGTGAAGGTCGTGGCCCAGGGCGGCGACGGCGGCACGACGACCCACGACGAGACGCTACGCAGTCCGTTCGAGGGACAGAGCAGCATCGACACGGTCTCCGTGTACATGCAGCGCGGCGAAGCGCGCACGGACGTCTTTCACATCGCCAACCACAGCCCCTCCGAGGCACTCGACTGGCAACTCCAGCTGCCGGCGGGCACGTTCGAGCTCGCCGGCTTCGCCCCCGACGCGACCAGCGGGACGCTTCCGCCCGGCGGCCACCATGCCTTCGACATCACCGTCGACGAAGACGCCCGGAGCGGCAGCTACGACCTCTGGTTCCGCCTGGGAGAGCACATCGGCACGCAGCAGCTGACGTTCCGCATGACCCTGGTCGTGCTGGACGAG
>JAAAKM020006971.1:79887514-79916383 GCA_010016025.2 Alatinidae sp. Z8VKAUB7J3 | reverse complement strand
CCTTCGATCTCGCGCTCACGACGGCATCGCTCCGCGAGTCATCCGTCCGACGGGGCGAGAGCACGCAGCTCGACTTCGACTGGTCGTCCTCGGACGCCGCCCGGCCCCAGTGCCTCGTCGAGGTCCGTCTCTCCACGGACACGACCGCCGACGTCGAGGATCCCCGGCTCTCCTACAGCACCCTCGGCCCCTTCGGCTCGCCGTGGTCCAGCCAGGGACGAAGCGGGGGCGGCACGCGCGTGCTGAAGATCCCTCCGGAGACCAAGCCGGGCCAGTACTTCGCGATCCTCACGCTCGACTCGACCGACCTCCTGGCCGAGAGCAACGAGGGCAACAACACGGCCCTCCTGCCCCTCACCGTGGCCGACGACAAGGAACAGGAGAGTTCAGGGTGGAAAATTTTTCAAAAAATTGATTAGCCGGGGAGTACAACTATTTCATAACATATTATAAGATGGAAAACTTTTCGCCCTGAGTTCGGGTGCACGGCAGAACTAGAGCTTTATTACAGGTCGCTGTTAAGCGCATGCGTCTCCACCAATTACAGCACCCTAACGGTACAAGCTCAAGTCGACTCTACAGTACCATTTGACCACTTTTCATAGAATAAACACAACAAATAAATTCGTAGTACTAATCTTCTTTAGTGCTTATGCACAACTTGTGAAAACTAAGATCAACTAATACATACAATGGTCTTATCGCACACTACTTGAATCGCAAAATAACAGCAACAACAACGGATTTAGAATCTGTAATACTTACAAAAATCATGACAATAAAAGTGTACTTCTTAGAAATATTTATATGTCTCATCAACAGAAGCAAGGATGACTAAAACGTGTACACTGAATCCAAGATCAAGTAATATGAAGAAATCAATTGAAATTCAGCGAAGCACAAATGCCAGATACGGTCATATGGATGCGGGATGTCTATTTAATATATTCTGGTTAATATCTTTGAAACTTGTGTTGCATTTTAAAATAATACCTTGTCATCAACTGCGTCGTGGGTTATAGATATTTAAGGAGAATCGCTAAAACAAGACGGAAGCAAGTATTACGAAAAAACCACAAGCTTTCCTATTAATAAACAACACTTGACGGAACTGTACAGCGTTTACAAGCTGCTTTCATATAACTGACGTCATTTATTTTTGGCGTCATTTACTTGTTACATTTATTTGTGAAGTTATTTACTGGTGACGTCATTTTTGTGACATCATTTATTTGTGACGTCATTTTTCTGACGTCACTTACTTGTGACATCATTTTTGTGACGTCGTTCAATTACGACGTCATTCGATTGTGACGTCCTTATTTGTCGTATCACTTAATTGTGACGTCACTTCATTGTCACAGTATGTGACATCCCTCACGCACAAACAAACGCCTACCTTTGAACATCTTTTGTAACCTTCTTTATCATGGATCCCCGGTGGCGACATATTTTTTATTCCTCCAGTGTCTTTTCAAAACATAAATTTCTGTGTAAACCCTGGTTGACAGCAGACCCTGTTAAACAGAAACACCATTTAATAGACGCCTACTGTACGGAAACTCATCGTTGCCAAGTAACATAGCAGGGAGACACGATGGTCGCCCTTTTTGCCCGAACTGAATCATTTGCGAGAACACCCTGACCAGAATAGCATTCTCCGCTCACGGATAACATAATGCTTAAATCGTATAACTTTACAACAAAGACACAAACATCTAAACATTAATCTTTGTACAAAAAGACACCTTTTTGATTAAGATATAAATTTGCCATGAGTATGAATCAAATTTTATCAGATTGCACTTCCTACCACAGAAACACTACGTAATTTCGAGTACCGTAAATTACCGATTAAGCACCCAGGACTCAAATAAGCGCCAGTTTGGGAAAAAAATTTCTCACAAGCGCCCAGGTCCAAATAAGCGCCCAGGTCTGGACACCAAAGAAGTGCATGCAGCAGCTCCAGTTTACGCATTTAGATGATGATACGGAGGGCTATGAAGATATATTGATTAATTGATTGATCGATGGAACGTTATGTTTCAATCTATTCTATAGAAAGATCACGTATCTTTAGTTATCTGTATTTCCTTTCCTTTATAAGCACCCAGGTCCGAATAAGCGCCCAGTCCGAATAAGCGCCCAGCAAAAAACTTTTGTTTTTAAATAAGCGCCTAGAGCGTTTAATCGGTCATTTACGGTACTCCATTTTTCAGGAGGAAAAGAATTTTCAGGACTTGGCCTTATTCGAATTTCTTACAAAAATGCGAGTAATTCCCAATTCATATATCACCAAACTAAGAGCATCTACCGTGCATATTAGAATTTACATCATATCACAAGGCATTTACCCATAATCATCTCAGTTCATTAATACAAAGGCCACATCCCACGTTCTTGTACATATCAAGCAATCTTGAAACTCCTCAATGTTTACTTGTCCATTTTTGTTTTCAAAAACCACATCCCGAAGTATCAAAAATGCCCCTATATTAGTACCTAATCTTTTGTGCTTAATTGTAGAGGGTTCGAATACGCAATTTGTTCTACTTGATATTTGTTAATCTTAATTTTTGTTCTAACAAAAAGCTCTCCCTGGCACTAAACGATTTTTGTTTCCTCAGAATTTTTTAAAAAACCTAATATGGGGTGTTGATAAAAAAACGATAGGGTAGGTAGGTTTCACATTTCCGTAAAATTGGGAGGGGGTCGTCATAAAATGCTATGTGGTGAAAATTTTAAAAAATGCAATATGATCCCTCCCTACAAATAAGCACAAAAGAGTGAGCTTCAACTAATGCCTTAAGTATTAAATCCAGAATTTGCCTATTTCCAGTTCAATAAACCTGAGCATCCACTGCACGGCTGAGGTTTGTTTGTGTCCTCTTTACCAAGTACAATTTTGTCTTGATCTGGCTGATCTAAGGAAGATGAAAGGAAGACTAAATTATGCGATAGCAAATAACGAAAAGCCAGAATCCAGCTTCAAATCAAGCTCCCACGCAGTAATAAAATATCGAAAGAAAGAATAATACAACACAAATTGTCACAGCAGACGAGAAGTATTAAACTTGCAACCACTGACGTTATAACTTTCAATTTTAATTCTACGTAAAAATAAAACGGAGCAAAATATAAATAAATAGAATTGATCACTAAGGCTTTCCCCTTAAGTTGAAATCATATATCTTTATTCTTTCAACGCCCTGGCAAATGTTTTAAAATTTAAAGAAAATAAGATCATACTTTTTGGTCTACAATAAAGGGGGGGTGGAATAAACGGGGGGGTTGGAAACAATTTCAAAATTAATATATTAATAAAGAGGGAGGTTGGAATAAACGGGGGTGCAATAAAGTTTTGGAAAAATAACAGATAGTTGAAATAAAAATAATAAAATGAAATAAAACAAATTGGATGTCAACATAAGGCATATTTTAGCCTCAGAAATCTTTACATCAATTACAAATTATCATCACATAAATCCGTAAACACGTTTCTTTTTGGGAGTGGAAAAATCCCCCCAAAATAATAAACTTCCCACCGTCTATTAGAGACGAAAGAGTACTACGTAAACTAAGGGGTTACTTTTTCCATTGGCTAAACTGTTTTGACGCCATTCAAAAATTCGGATAGTGCACTAAAAAGTGTACATCAGACTTTCAGGTATCTTAGACTTCAGCCCGGTAGGCAGGATTAGGGATCCAATTGTTGTCATCGATCCCATATCCAATGCGTACTTAAAGTACCATTCCTCTATTCTTGATAGGATAGATTTTAACAAGGGCCGTGAGAATCTATTTACACAAGTGTACAGTCGAAGTGTAAACGGTCTTCAGTCAAAATATGGAGAGTTTTGTTCATTGCATCTGATCAATGATAACTGCAAATATAATAACAGAACTCGATAGATTTGGCGTCATGGCCAGGCATTGTCATTCCATTTCATCTTGCTGGTGCCCTATAGTGAATCGTCCCGATTTTCAAGCCCAAGGATACCATCTCTAGCGTTTGCTTGTTACTTACATATTTGAAAAGTATGTCTCTTTACTTTACAGTGTGCCGGATAAAGAACCTATTTACACGGGAACGTATTGGCCTTGCGTTTACACAGGGCCTGGTGCATATGAATTACTTTGGATCAACTTATGAAGGTGGATCAGTGTAAATTTGATCCAAACTGCTACGTATCAAAATTAGGCGAAAAGAACTATTACTGCGTGGTAATGTTTACACGGGAGCGTGTTGGCCTTGCGTTTTACACAGGACCTGGTGGATATGAAATAGTTTGGGTTAACGTATGACGGTGGATCAGTGTAAATTTGATCCCGAACAGGTCTCGTGTAATTACTTTGGATCAGATCCAAACTGGTACGTATCAAAATTAGGCGAAAAGAACTAGTACTGCGTGGTAAATGTGACGTCATATCAATTTACGCTCTATTTTGGCTCGAATAGTGACATGTTAGCCATAATAATCTACTGTTCGTACTTCAAAGTTCTACTTGACTTCATTCCTTATAACAATAAAGAGAACCCATGCTGAGTTCTGGAGCCAAAGGGATCCGACCCTGTCTAAAGACTCTAGAATAGGCCTGGGGTGTTTTGACGGAATTGGATCCATTCAGATCTGTATCAATTTAAACCCTTACCAGTTTCGACCAGAGCCAGTTTCGACCTCTACCAGTTTGAACCAGTACCAGTTTGGGCCAGTGCCAGTTTCGACCAGCAACAATTTCGACCAGTACCAGCTTGGACCAATACCAGTTCGGACCAGTACCAGTTTCGACCTGTACCAGTTTCGACCTATACCAGTTTCGACCTGTGCCAGTTTCGACCTGTACCAGTTTCGACGTTTACCCGTGTAAACAGGGTCTAATATCCTTTTCACATGGAGAGCAAGCTGACAACGTCACACCACTGCTTTACTACCGTTGGCCACGTCGACTTCAAAGTCTTGTTCACATGATCCAGACAACGATACCATTGCATGGTGAAAACGGAACCATTTATTATGACAACTGAGACAATGACAACCATAACAGGTCTCGGGATCTTCACAGAAAATTGAATGAAATCAATTTTTCAATTTACAGCCATATCTAAGACAAAATTTGTAATCTACAAACATGAGCGAGCAATTTGATGCCAGTTGTTAAGGGTAAATAAGTATCTGGTTACCGCAATCATAAAATTTTGAAGAGCAATGGATGCCTTACCTGCTCATCATATCGTCGAAAAATTAATCTGTATTTCTGTAATCCCTCAATTTGGGAAGAAACTCTTCCGAAAGAGAGATAAAAACAAGTCTTCGTGACTCCATGAAGTTCTGCTTGAGGATGTCAGTTGACAGTCGTTAGAAACAAACTTGCTTTGAGTATCGCAGATACTATCCAACATGGCGACTGACGCGGAAGAAATCTGGACCGACATGTGCAATTTGAAATTTTTAATTGACGTGGTTGACGTCTAAGGTCGTCAGCGCTCGGACTCGTGTGAACACAAATATTACAACTTCACGCTGACGGACTCATATGAACACAAATATTACAAATTCACGCTGACGAATTCATGTGAACACAAATATTACAACTTCACGCTGACGTGACGGACGTTAAGCTCTTCATGTGAAAAGGGTATAAGTAAGGATGAACAAACACTGACATAAATTATCATAACTGAATAAACAACAGCGTAGACTAACTAACGACTCCTAATGCATTGCGGGTGCCGGCTTTTCAAAGGTTTCCCAAATGCGAACTACGTCTAAATGCAAATGATCTTTATGCCCGTTTACTGATCGCAGCGCAACACGTTCACTGCTCCAACATCCGACAAACCGGTTCTCAATCTGTTTATATCGAATGCTTCCGGCTGGGTGTAAACTTAATAAGGAAACAAACTTACAATGAATTCTTTCTGGCTCTCGGACAAAATCTTCAACGATCGCCTCGAATAATTCCTCTGTAAAATGAATCATGGGTACAATAATGAATATGTGAAACAGTAAGAGCACAATTCATTAATACCAATACAATGACTGAAGCTTCACTTTCGCAAGGACGAAGAGAAAATTTAAAATGTAAGCACGAGCTTGAACCTCATGTATTTTACTACGGCAGGCAGTAATGTACTAACACAAACTCTAAATTTTCACCCGCGAAGTGATTTTAGGGCCCACACAATTTTATTATGGAAACGGATGTGAGAAGAACTAATTCTGAACAGAACCTGGGGTGTGAAGAAAGAAGCTGACTTTCAACTGGTGTGGATAGGTAAAGTTAACACACGAGAAGTCCAAAAACGTACCACAGCAACTTATAAGGCCTTGATATTTTACGGCAAAAATTTTCATCCGTGAAGTGATTTTACGCAATTTTATTATGGAGACCGATGAGAAAATAACTACTTCTGAACAAGACCTGGTGTGTGAAGAAAGAGCTGACTTGCAACCGGCGTGGATAAATCAAGTTAACGCACGTGAATTCCAAAAACGTACCCCTGCAACCTATAAGGCCTTGATATTTTACGGAAATTGATAAATTTTACAATAGTTTAGATATTTACCGGTTAGTTTAGTTATACGATGGATAAGCCACTACATATTTTTTGAAAGATTGGTAGTAAATTCTGGTAAATTTTACCGAGTCAAAATATAACCAAGCCAAAAGATACCAAAGCAGGCTTAGCATCAGGGCAGCATTTGCTTGAAGACCCAACATGTGCCGAGAAGTACCACGAGGATTTGTTTAGGCTATCAGGCAAAGCACGATCTCCTTTTCATCTTACTATTTTAGAACCTGGAATTATTGAAACGATGCAGCTGGCTCTCTGTCGACATACAAATTTACAGTTAAAAATTTTGATAATTAAGGGAGGGCCAGCAAACGTGTCGCTAACGTGCATATTATTTTCCACAGCTTGCTTTGGTCTCTCCTTTCCTATAAATTCGTCCAAAATAAAAATGTCTTGAGTCACTCCTAACGATTGCCACGACCAGTGTCTGGCGGAAACTTATAGCAAAATGAATCCGTTCTTTAATGCAATATTTAAATTTGATACCATAAACCAACTTTTTAAATTTTGAGGTACCGGTCTGCCTAGCACAGTGTTTCTCGAAGGGGGTCATGGGACCCCCTAGGAGGTATTTGAGATCTTACGGGGGCAAAATTGAGGCAAGGGGTATTAGGGGGTCCAAAGAATACTGAGAAGGTGAGTGAAATTTTCCACTTGAATGATTTTGTGTTGGCAAATTTTCCCACGAGCTAATTATTTTTACAAAGTTAATTAGTACGTTCTATTATTTTTAGCATAAAACACTAAAATCGAAACAACAAGAACAAAAACGTTGTTTCTGGTTATCTTCCACGGTGCCAAATTACAATTTTACAATTTGTAAACACGTTACTACTCTTTCTTGGAAGTTTACTGTGCAATTATCATGGTTTGATAATCTCTGATTGTAGTCTTTTGGATCCAGGAGGTATTTGGGATTTTTGGTAGAGTGAGGGGGGTAAAATACTGTCAGAGGCTGAGAAATGCTACTCCAGCCTAATGAAAAATAAGTTAACACAATTATATGTAAATCAAAGAGAAAGATTGTCATAAGCTTGGATGGTAACCCTTCACTTGGAGACAAATCCATACCAATATGTCTCCATATGGCTACATTAAGGGATAAATATCTTACCTATACCATCCCCAGTTTTGCTTGAAGTTTCAAATATTCGTGATCCTATAGAGTCCGCATAGTCCACAGAGTCATGCAGATCAACGCCTCGATTGTGATTCTCCAACAAATCCTTTTTGGTTCCACAAAGGTACACTTTACAGTTCTAAAATAAAATAAAATAAAATAAAATAAAATAAAATAAAATAACGACGTTTCAGAAAAATTGAAATGAATCCAATTTTTAAAAACGTCGGACGACGTCGTCTGGTGTCGGATAAGATCGCGTAGCTTCGATGCGGACCAGTGTAACAGGTGTAAAGGGAGATAACGAATTTAATTCCCATCCGACGCGTCCTACAGTGTCGTGTCGACTCGATTCGGATATATGTAACTCCGGCATAAGTCTAATTGTGCTCCGGGGAAAAAATCTAACTTCACTTAATTTTATCAACAAGCCTCATTTACCAAAAATATTACACTCGCGCGCAAGCAGGGGGTGGGGTGGGGGTGCAGTGACTGGTAGTAGGTAGCTCAATAGTGACCTTTAGTGAAATGTAAAGCAGAGGCTCTCAAAGTGGGCGATATCGTGCCACCTACCCCCTCCAAAGGAACGTTGGAAACATTTATGGGGCGTTGTAAGAAGGCGGGCGATCGGAGGTAAATTATAAAAGATGGGTAAAAATATCATTTAAGACTTTAATTTTTTTCTTAATTACAATCGCTTGCTCCGTGGGTTGAATCATCTACTGAATTCAATTTGCAGCTCATCAAGATTAAGCTGAAGCCCGACAATTTTTTAAGATGAACATCCGCGGGCTTTATAAACATACCTCAGCAGCCCAATGGGCGGTGGCATCGAAAGTTTAGTAACCATTCGTTTAAAGTTATAGAACCAGCCTTCATGCGTGATGATAAAAAGAGGTACACGAGGTTTATAATGCGATTGACCGGGTTCGATATCCGTCAGTGCCAAAACAATCATGTGGCTGTCCAGCGCATTGGTACTCGATGACAACTGACCACTGTTTGCCCGAGTATTTCATAAAAAGGTCATCATTGTCGATTCTGTGCTGTGTTGTAATGTGGTATCTCAAGACATTTTTTTGTCGTAAGTGTTCCGCTGTATCAAACCTACAAAATGTGCCGTGCCGTGCCGTGCCGTGCCGTGCCGTGCCGTGCCGTGCCTTACGGAGGCCGACAAACCCGGCCCTAGACCCACACTTGAGTTTCACATACTTCACAGCTAATGTAAGAAAACAATGTATTATACAGGATTTCTTTCCATTCATCTCACGTTTGCCACGAATTGTGAGGTACAATGGAGGCAGAGTTCGGCTTATCAAGTCTTTCAGATCTCACTTCTTTTCTATGAAATGGCCAGAGACATTACTATCAACCATTTACAACAAAAGGCTCCCTGGGTTGTCTAACCACTGGGAACAAAAATAGACCCACCGAAAACCTTTAAGCGTCGCTTTCAACTTAAATCCAAAGCTACCAATAACACTCAGTTCTTGATAACCAAGAAGCGGTGACCGCAAACCGGATGAGCCCAAGGAGAAAGTTTTGACTGTTAAAAATACATTGCACGTTTTCCAACTTGCAAGGCCAAAGTCAGATCCTTATACGGATCAGCCCAATGAAACAGTTTTGACTGTGCTCTGTCGCAGAAATCTTCCGACTTTAGTGTGTATTACTGCGAACGTTAAATATCGAACGGTAAGCGGATGATTATATTACGTGTTCATATTAAATTATGTCTGTCACAATTTCAATGAGCTTGAATGACAATAATCGCTGTTACCAGGCTGCGTGCTCACAATCGTTCTACTGAATTCCAAAACTGGATTTGTCTGGCAGTAATGTACTTACTTCTCTGCCACCTTTGATCAGGGCCGTACTGTTCAAAACACTTTGCAATTTCTTAACGTCAGGACGTTACATATGTGCGGTCAGAGAAATTGCAATCTTCATAACAGGGTTGATAAGTTCAGAGTCCTTCTATTTAATTAGTCGTGTATTTCATTCAGAATGGAGTGGAATTATTGGGAAAGAAAATGCAGACTTGATAATTCATGTAGCAAGGCCGTGGGGCAGACCAAAAGAGACACATGGACAAGAGGTAATGAAGACAGATTTGCAGAGGATCTTACGTTTTAGACTTATTAGTCTATATCAGATTGGAAGTCGGTCATTACTTTGCCTCGTCCAACTAATACTAGCCTCGAAAACAGACATTAAACCTGATGATGACGATGATGATGATGATGATGACGAAGATGACGATGATGATGGCGACGACGACGATGATGATGATAATTATTATTGCGTAGTAAATAGCTCGTGGATCCCATCAAATTAGGTCACATTAAACATGTAAGACTAATCAGTTACTTAATAGGGGTTTTCCATTTTTTCCAAGACTGGTTTTATGGCAGTTGAGTGAATAAGGTTGTCTGTCAATGCTTTTAGAAGTTCCTTAGTCAAAAATACATCCATACCAACCAGCAGAAAGAAGACTGAATATGATTGTGTGAATGGATAACATGTGGGAAATGGCATTTAATATAGCAATAGCATTTTGAAATAAATTTTAAAGAAGTGAGGCATGTTAATTTTCTTTTGCTTTCACAGATACTCTACTAAATTACCTAACTAGGATACTACGTATTGTCGATGCTCTGACCGATAAATTCAAACTTCTGTTCTTTCCGTTCATTCAGTCTACGAGGTTTACTGTGGATGAGTCTACAGCTGGGGCAGAGCCACTAAGTCAAACGCGGGCTCGGGACTGAGTTACATTCATAGGTTTTGGTTTTTTACCAGAATTACAATAAATTACAACTATGATACTACAAACTGTAACTACTACAATAATCAGAGAAGATTTTTCTATCTTTTGATATTATACATCTACTGATGTTTTACAAAGCACACTCTTCCTCTAAATTCCGTAATTCTTTGTTCTCTAAATCAGAGAAAAACATTACTTGGTGTAAACAGTGAGGGGCCAAACCTCCTCCCCACCCCTGGCGGCGTCTCTGTATTCAACTAAGATTTCTTTAGACATTAGAAATAGAGGCCACACTTTCCTCATTTCTATTTATTACATGTAACATCTGTTTCCTAGTCGCTAGGTGAGGCATTCCATCGAGTTCACATGTCTGGCTCATTGCACAGCCACAGACTTACGGACGGCCTGGGAAACGCCAGACCAATTCAAATCCTGAACAACGGTTGTAAGACCACAAAGAAGTTTCCATTATCATAAAACATATCTGATTATCCTGGCAAACTGTAAGGGCTTTATCAAACTGAGTATTTGATCTTTCATGACTGGAATGTGTATGATAGTTGCACCGAGTTCATGGATAATTCAGCTCTGCGGTCTCTAAATCGTTCCTTGTGATCACACATTTGAGGACACTGCACCTGATCTAGAAGTGTTTGAGCTTGTGAATTTAAGACCGCAGTAAGCGCTCTTCTACGATTCACTTCAACCCCTTTCTTTCATCTCAAAAATACATTATATGTTTTAAAACTTGCATGGCTAAAGCCATATCCTTATAATTCTTGGGACACGCGGTATTTTACTTTTTTACAAATAGGAGAGAAACAAGAAAAAATTAAGCAAAGCAGGCAGTTCCTTCTCGGTCCCCAGTGAAGACCAAACGATATCCTTCAATAACATGAGAGCACACAAAAATCAAAGACGAAAAAAATAAAATCGCAGAATACACCCATAATAAAAAACTAACAAGCAGTTTGAGACTACATGGGCTGTACTTACAGAAACTATAGGTATGATGAAGAAGCGTAAACTCTCAAGTTAAAACGTGAGCTTTGAGTTTCGTTCAAAATCTTCCTTTTAGTGCAAGGGATACAAACCTGTGTTTTGGTCATCTTTTGTACTCGTAGCTCGCCTCTTAACCCCCCGTTCCAACAATCTGTAAGGAAATATGTATCAAGTCTACGAAAGGTCGCGGAATATTCGTTCCTCCTAGTTGACGCCTGTGCTAACTAGAGTCTTTGCAAAGCATACTTTGGTAAACATTACGAACTAATCCCAACACTGCCTTGGACAAAAGTCGATCAGACTGCACTGTCTATTTGCTTCAGACAAATAAGAAGGCGGAATACCTCTTGCATAACAATAAGGAGGGTGAATAACCATCTCAAAGCGTCAAGATATTTTCAGAGAGGTCAGTAAACATCAAAGAGAAAGAACGGGCGTGTCTTCAAAAACAGCGGAGATTGCCGTTGTTGTTAAGTTGGAAATGTCCCACAAGTCGCCTTTTCTAATGTTCTACCTGATTGTATTTCTAAACACACTAGTCTTCGCTACCTATCCTTTAAATGGTCATAGTGTCGACCAGGCACTGTAAAACACACTGATTGGGAACAACACGGATGTTGTTACACATATGCTGTTGACTAAATGCAGAAGAATGCTGAGGCATGTTGCGGAACAATGATCAATTTGTTGGGATTTGGATCCTTAATCTGAAAGCCTACCTTTACAAAGTTCCTCAATCAAAACATAAATGTTATTTTTGGTCGGATTAAAGGCGGTGAATAGCTCTGATCAATATGAACACCAGGTACAACAGCCTAAAAAATATCAGGCTCAATCATACCTAGCAACAACTCGTCTTCAAAACAGAGGCGCTTCCACAATTACAGGTGCAGTTACTCGATTTTTGGTAAACCAAATAGCACAATTTACATAACGAGAGTTAACATTAAAATTATAAGTTCGTTGATACATTAAGACAGATAGCCACCTGTTACTCAGGACGCACTTCTCCTAGGTTTGTCGTTCTACCTAGTGAGTTAATACTTCTAGCTAGAAATTTGTCATCTAGACTTTCGGGCAATGAAAATTGTACCTCGGACGGCGGTACTTCAAACAAAAGGGCACAACACTAGGCCACGCGTTCCCGTAAACTGGTGATCCGCATCCTTTGGAATCCTAGGGACTCCCACATATGAAAGACCCCTACGCGAATTTGAAATATGCGTGTGTGCACCTCATAGTCAGTTTTAGGGCCTGGGTTACTAGTCTCACCTATCGGAATAACACTTCTATTGATTTTATCAGCTCTAATTCGGTAATCACGGCCTAAAGTAGCAGAAATTGTAGAAAAATGGCTCCGATCCTTGATAAGTCGCGGACCACGAACATGCCCCTCGTGACACCCCAAGGGGTCTGTGGGTCCCTGGGTGCGGGCCCCAGTCTTCAGATTACTGCCGTAAACTTCTACACTGGTGCTGTGTGGGTTAATCGCTAGCAATCACATCTCCTATCACAATTCCTTGTGATAAAACGTAATTTAAACATAGTGGAATACAAAAATGTAACAGACAGCAAATAATATACTTACGTAATCAAATCAATATAAGGACTTTTTGTTTTGTCTGCAAATGAACCAAGACCCAGCCTAAATTCTTTGGTTACTTTCCTTAATTTCGTTGCTACAGAAACGAAGTGAAACCAAAATTAACAAAATTATGGTGTTGTTGACGATTTGGCAAGCTGGTGCCTTCAATCTACAAATACATGAGTGTTATAGTACTTGACGATTCTTGTGATCCGCGGCGTAGGTGACGCTGTGGCTACGCTTACGACCCCCTTTTGTCAAAACTGGGTTCCAATCTCAAATAAGCCACACTTTTAGTGACAGCATAAAGTGCTGCTTATTTGAGACGTGCAAATGATATTTCTCTATCATACAATGTCTTTCCTCTATCTGACGGATAAGTACGAGTCCTTTGCGCATCTGCAGATACAATTATTACCTTACCAATAACGGCCTTAACAGACGAAAGGGTGCATAGACCGGTATGGCGACACAGCGAAGGGTATGATAGACCTATATGCAAGTGGTAAATTCAGGGAAGTATTCTAAAGAGATGAAAAGAATGATCCACAGTTCCCCTTTCGTCCAAGCCGTTTCTGCTGCACAGTCATCCCAATGTATGGCTTTGCCTGGTATCTCAGACTCCGGTATGTTACTCTCCATCAGACTACAAGGTGACTTTTGCTACAGGAAATAAATTTCCACGTCCCCTATTGCCAATTTGAACAGTGCCCTATCTTAAAATCTGAGTAAACCATGGAAGGAAAGAAAGTCACAGATTCAAACTAAAGTCAAAGCAACATAGGTAAGTTCACTTCCCAATAAGGAATGTAAAGTTAAATGAACAACGACAGAATGTAGTCTGTGAGAAAAGCGGGTGACATTCCTAATATGGTACGCTCCTGCCCATTTAGTTCCCCTATTTCTTTGTCCTTCGTCCTCATCTTCAATACGTTGGTAGGCGACTACTTACGACACCGAGGGCGTAAACGAATCATCGTGAAGATCCTCTCTCGCAAAAAGTTGAGTTCAAAGATTCCACAACGCGTTCCCACTTGTCCATGTCTATTATTGTGGTTGGTAGTCAATGAACCTTAGTAATCCCTGCAGACAACACCTGAAAAGCTACATTCCATACCCCCTCTCCTATTATGAACAGGGCGTCGGTCACTATTATTGAGCAATTTCTTGTGGATGGTTCTCACATGAATCAAAGGCGCATATGCAAGGGCTAGCAGTAAATTCCCCGTCTCTATATCAACTTTACCGTATTAGCACAACATACACACAACAGCTTCTATTCAAAATGTCCATAAACTTACCAATATCTAACTTTGTAAACCTTTCAATATCATCGGACATTGATTGGGTAAAGTCCATCAGAAAATAAAGGTCTGCCGGGTAGTTCTCTGCAGATCTGACTTGAATATTAAATGTTGCAGCTTGCCCTAAAAGAAATAAGATAATAAACGGATTTTAAAAGGGCCTCGCGTTCAATTTCTAGGGTCATTCAGGCACGGAGAAGTGTCATCTCTGGAGTTTTCACACCTTTGTACATTCATACAGCACCCTTTTGAGGCATATTCATGAGTGCTTTGAAACCGACATTTACCCCGTCACTATTATTATTATTTCCATTTTCTGGTCAACGCAGATGCAAACCCGCGGCAAACATGTCTGTCACGTTTTTCTCTGTCATGTCTTAATTTTTCACCTAGATAAGGTTAACAACGATACAGTTCATACTTTCTTAAGGGTACTACAGAAAGACGCGGACTCGAACCTCGGGTCTCGTAACCCTTACATTAAAAGTTGGCTCCTCTAACCACGTGGCAAATTGTGATAAGTCACATTGATGGTTTCCACAATGCTTAAAAGCAATGGTCCCCAAACTTTAAATCTCATCGCCCCCGCCCCTTCGCTGAGGCGATACGCTCTAAGGCCTAAGCAACCGACAGATATTCCTGTAAAAGAATTGCACGGTTTGAACTTGCTATCGGTGAGCTGCAATTTAAAGCCATTAAATTATGTATCACTGTAAGCAAGCGGTTGTAATTGACATACAAAATTACAATATATAATGATAAAACTTGACGCACTCCACTGAACACCCCAAGGGAGCAGCATCGGGACCACTGCTTTATAGCAACAAAGACAGTGTCCACAATTTCTAATTTTCTGTCTGGAAACTTTCTACCAGAAGCAAGCTGCTGTAAAGAAAACTCTGGTCAAATCCCTCAGAATGCTGCTGACAATCATTACTGCAAAAAAATTTATAGATGCTTACATTTTTTTGGGGGGGGGGGGGGGGGGCGGTCGTCCTTCTATTAAATATTTGTCCAAGCAATGTGTTCTTGTGAATTCGAAGTACGTATTAAGGGTAATATACCACAGACCACTCAGTTGCAGCGAGCGAACAAAATTTAGCACTTAGCAACAACATACTTATTACAACTTTGTGAAACGCAAAAAAAGATTGTACTTACTCTTTGGCGTCCATCCAATGAAGCAGTTTCTTTGACACACACAAGATGCATTAGGTAGAAAACGAGGTAGATACAGTTTATCTTTAGAAGCAAAGGCAGCATGCAATAACGAAGCCATGATCGAGCGAGTTCTTGTTATCAAAACAAAAATTGCTTGGTGATACACTTCTATCCTCGTTTTCATGTGAGGAAAGGCATTACGTCATATTTTTAGAATCGGAGTATTGTTCCTTAAATAGATGTTTGAAGTCTCAACACGACAATTTTTTTTCAGATACGTTGCTTTGCCTTGTATGCGATTCATCGTTATTCTTTTGTGTCACTTCTTGCATTTTTGGAAAAAATCCGTGCTCCCGTCGCTGAGTGTAAACAGAGTGTGTTACATCAATTAAAGTCTGAGTACAGCGCCCCTGCTGCAAGCCAGCCCTTATATTTGGTGTCAGAAGTACACTGAGACTTGTTGGATCATAGCCATTAGGCTTCATATTAGCAGTGATTGACAAAGATCTGGAGACAAGATACGTCAAAAGCGGACCACAGATGGATTTAAAGAAATGGATGAACTTGATACAATGGCCAATTGTACATACTATGCCGATCAGGTATAATATATCAGCCAGGAAGCATCGAAATGGGAAGTGCAGGAATGCCTTTATGTTTGTTCGCGGAGACTGTTAGCCAAATAGGTAGAAGAAGCAGTTCCCAAGGATCAAAGGCTGTTCCTCACTTTAATGTTAATGATGGGGAGGTCACTGAGGAGTTGCTACGAACAGCCGGCAGAGACAATTTTCATTGCTTACAACAAGACAGCAGTGGAAATTTTCGGTAAGATTGCAACAGTATGAAATATGGACGTGCACACTCCAGTAATTTTGGATGGTTGGGCTAACTCAACTCCCAGGAGGGAACAACCTGGTTAAGTAACAGCCCATCAACACGTCACAGCTGCAGGATTATTTTTCATGGACTCATCTATAACCGGTACTGAGTATTCGAATTTTAATGTCTGCTTGTAGTTTTGTTTTAGCTCGAGGACGTGACAAATTTTGAAGCTGGGGTGTATGTGACCTGATCACTTTACACATTACATTATGCCCCCGTTACTCCCACGTTACCCCTTATGACCCAGCTCTAGCTACTCTATTATTTTGTGTACTGCATCTCTATACTATTCATGTCACACTACCATTTGTTATTACTGTCCAGTTTGTTTTATATCTCAATTTTAAAGATTATTCTATGTATGTTACCTTGTTTGGATTAACTACACAGAGGTGAAACTAGAGAAGGGAGGGGAGGCCTCCCCTGCCCTAAGTTTTTTACTAAAAATTGTGCCCTTATCTTCAGCACAACTAGAAGGGTGGCCTTGCTCTTGAAAGCAAGACGCTAACTGTCGGTCTTTATTTTAATTTTGTTCCAAACAATAATTTCATCCCTCACTGTTCTCCTCATATTTTTCAGCCCCATACTTTAGAAATGTATTTCAATCAAATGGAAAGTATCCTCTGTTATTTGGCTGCTCGTGTGGCATGAATTCTACAATCCTCAGGGACTGCATTTTCAATTCTCTTCAATGGCTTGGGACCGCAAAAACCGCTTGAGACAAAGCCACCAAAACGGAACCAAAATATTTTCAAGCATACCATATGATAGATAGCGTTCTGTCTGACTTGAAAATGACAAAGCAGGGCATTGAAGCTCAATACCATGACTGGTATGAGTTTGCATTGGAAATGGATTGAGCTGTTGGCGAAGAACCATCGACTCCTCGCCTGGCAAAAGCATTCAGTCGCTTCTGCAACAATGTACCAAGTGTCAACCATGAGAGCTACAATCGCAGGTCTGTAGCAATCCAAGTCATGGACGATCTTGTAAACGATTTGCGTAGCCGCCTGACCGATAGCAATCAAGTTAAGATTTTTCCTTTGCTGCTATCAGTGATGATGTCAACAAATTTCGATCAGAAAAATTCATCGTCTACATAGCTGTCAGCCTACAACTACGAATTACCGGATGACGGAGTGATGCTTGCCAATGAAATGATTCGGTGGAAGCGGTTCAGGGAGGCGGAACTTCAAGAAAGGGCAACTACAACATTGAGGAACCAGGAAAAGGAAAACCTGACAGTTTCAACCGGCAAGAGCAAAAAGAAAATAACGGGTGAACGTGTAGATGGGAAGAACGCATATGCGGTCTTTGATGGATTATTAGCCTGTTTAAAGCTCGCTGACGAAGACTGCTTCCCTAACATAAGAAAACTTTTGATTATAGGATGTTCGTCTCCAATCAGAACCACAGAACAAAAAAATAAAGTTGCAGATATTTAAAAGATTATTGTTAGTAACATTTCTGATGGAGGCTAAAATGTAAGGTACATACCCCCAGCTCCTGTGGAATCGGATTCCATGTTAACATGTCCTATGGAATATAAGGTTGTTTTCTATTTTCTTTGTATTATGTGAAAAGGGAATTACAAGCTATTAAAATTAGTTTGTGAATGCGTTGTTTATTGGAAATGTTAGGTATTTTAACATGTAACATTGCAGTTAAATATAGTAAAAATAAGGACCCAAATATTGGTCAGGAATATGCCACTCATACGTGCACCCGTTAATTAGACTCGCCAACTTCTTTACTTATCTGCAATTGTTCTCAATATGGAGCCCAAGCCTCAGCACTAAATGTTTTATTGCAAACAGGAATATTCACATTTTGAATTACTCCAGTAATGACAGTTTTTTCAACATTTTTTTTTTTCATGTTCACAGTTGATCGATGGCATCCGAAAACAGCATAATGGCTCAGTTTTCAAAAGACGATACATTAAGACTGGTAAAGCTCTACGAAGAAAGGACAGGCGTACTTCGGGGATCAGACCGGAAGGCTGAGAGTGAAGAAAGACGACGACAAAGCTCGGTACGGTAAAAATTTCACCGTAAAGCGCTCAAAAAAAGATGGCAAAATATTAAAAGCAAGGAAAGGAGACAAATCAAAGATCAAGTGACTCATCGAGGAGAACTGGTGGAGAGGACGCGCATGCTTCACCACTGAGGGAGACTCGACTGACAGTAATTAATATTGAGGTGACACCTCCTCTTTGTGGGACACTACAGCCCCCTACAATCAACATTTTGTACCGAGGATAATATTGAGTCTCCTTCTAAATGCACTTTGATGTGCTCATGGCCCATGCAAGTGTTGAAGAAAGGCGACACTATGCAAGAGACGTCCAGAAAGGAACATTTCAACGACCACCATATGGAATCTACAGAGAGAAATATTATCAAAGCAGTTTACAGTGTATGAGATTCATTTGCAAAATCAGATTTGTTCGCCGAATGTGCTGGAGAAAAAATAGGCGTAGCAATACTAAATGCGTCGCCAATAATTAACAATATTTTAGATTGCGGTACAAACGTAGACACGAATGAATAAGTTTGATCATGTAATATTTATGATGTACAACATCTTCTAATTTTATCTACTGCAATTATACGGATATTATTTTATTGCATTTTACATCCATTGAAACGAGGAACGAGTCCAGACTGCCCACTCTCTATCAAGGACTACGAACAAAACATTACCATCATGTGAATCCAATATTGCCGCCGTTAAGGTATGAGCATAGAAATCTCATGAAACAGGAATCTTACGGGTATGAACTTGTTTTCGCTTGTAGACCTCAACCAGTGGTATATGTCACACTTGCTTACAAGCAAACTGTCTTCATCAACCGAAAATGGATTTGCTGTGGGATTTGTTCCATGGCTCCATACGTAATAATCTCAGAAATCACTGACTTCCAAAAATACTCAGTGACCATTTATTTCGCTTGTTCTACAAAGAATACATGAGTTTAGGATCTTTTTAGAATGTAAATTTATTGTGACTTGGTATATATAACGCTGTTTTGCCAGGTTTTAGTAAGTTGAAAAATGCTGATTATCATCAGATACATTGTTTTGCTGCTTGTTGGAATCAATTCGTGCTCCCAACGCTGAGTGCAGTAAATGAAGTGTAGTCAATTATTTCCAGTCTGTGCCGAGCGCCCCGACCGCAAGCCACCCCTTACATTTGGTGTCAAGAAGTGGTCACTGGATCGAAACATCTTACATTGGGTGTCAAGAATTAATCGCTGGAAAACAGCCCTTAGATTTGGTGTAAAAGTGATAAACAAGCACCTGGAGCCGAGAAACGTCAAGTACGTACCAAATACAGACGAATTTAAAAAGACGCATGTAAATTTTATTGCGATTGTACATGATATACCGATCAGGTATTATATATCATCTATGAGCAAGCGTTGATCGAGATGGGAAGTGCTGGAATACTTTTGTCTTTGTCTGCGGAGTTGCTAGCCAAGTATGTAGCCGGAACCCAAGGATAATAGGGAATTCCTCACCTTGCTGTTGATGACGGGGATGCTATTGTGGAGCTGCTACGAAAGGCAAGCAGAGAAAATTCTCGCCGCATACCATGTTGCAAAGTAGGAAATTCTGGAAAGCACATTCTCAATGACACTGTGACGGTCCGATATATGGCTATGTACATTTGAGTAACTTTTGATAATTAAGCCACTTCAACTCCCAGGAAGGATCGACTTAGTTAAAATAATAGACCATGGACACCCTACAGTTAACGAGATTACTTCTCATGGACTTGTCACCACGCAGTATGGAGTATTCAAATTTAGTTTCTGCTATATTTGTCTTTGCCTCGAGGACGAGGCAAATTTTGAAGCTGGGGTGTGTGTGTGACCCTGTCACTTTACACAAGGTATGATCCCCCGTTACCCTCAAGTTGCCCCGCTTGACATAGCTTTAGCTTACTCAGTAATTTCTTGTGTTGTATCTGTATCCTACTCACGTCATACTGCCGTTTTGACATTATAGTCAAGATTGTCAGGAATATCGATTTTAGGCATTCTTCTGCGTCTGTTAGCTT
Source organism: Alatinidae sp. Z8VKAUB7J3 (assembly GCA_010016025.2). Lineage (NCBI taxonomy): Eukaryota > Metazoa > Cnidaria > Cubozoa > Carybdeida > Alatinidae > Alatinidae sp. Z8VKAUB7J3. Next base: position 79,895,917 of record JAAAKM020006971.1, on the reverse strand, counting down.
GTTTTTGTACAGAGCAGTTAGCTTTCAATGTAGTAAGTTGCAAGTAACTTGTTTACTAGCGATATTGTGAACCCTCTTGATGTATTATTTACAACTTGGCCACTACATCTACATAACTATCCTATCTTAATCCAATATTGTATTTATTGTGACTTGGCATATATAATGCTGTTTTGCCAGGTTTCAGTTAGTTGAATATGCTGATTATCATCAGATACGTTGCTTCACTGTTTGTTGGAATCAATTCGTGCTCCCGACGCTCCCGGGTGTAGTGAACGAAGTGTAGTCAATTATTTCCAGTCTGTGTCGAGCGCCCCTGCCGCAAGTCACCCCTTACACATGGTTAGCTGGAAATTCTGCATCATACAAGAATGTGAGGCAATCACCACAATTAACCTGTGAGGATATTTTGAGCATAATATACCCCCAATGTACTGTAAAACATCAGGCCTCCAAGTAGGACTACTAAGAAGCATCTTGTGAGACAACTGGGTTCATGTCTTTGATACTTGTCTCCACAGTGTGCTCACTTGATGAGATGCAGTTTGTTGATGGTGCCGTGATTTTGGTTTCTCATTAGCAGTGATGTCAGGGCCCATTCAAATTAAAGGACACTTGGGTTGTTATTCCATCCTAGCCTACCACCTATTCTACTGAAAAACATTTCCAGCATGTCGTGCGAAAATCCGTATCAAGACTTCCCCACCATACTCATTTAGTGAAGGACCTTTTCCTTCAGTTATTCATTAATGAAAGACTTTTTTCCCCTATTGTTATTGATCGACTCGCATGACGTCATTCATGCAGTGAAACGCCCAAAAGATAAATTTGAGATTTGATTGAGCGATATTGTCAAATCATCAAATGTAAGTGCTAGTAAGATATCTGTTGTAAATTTAAATTTAAGTGTCAGTTGCAAAGGAGTGGTGCTCGGAGTAGCACAAATCGGAAATCACAGTGAAGAAAGTTATGATTCAAGTTGAAGTCTTTTCCTTGTGCCTAACATTTTTGTTGCCGTCTTGAACCAGTGCGCGTGTGACAGGAAGTCACGATACATGGTCCACCTTACCTAGATAGTAAAAATGTGTTAGGAAGGATGACTTGCAAAAGAAGAAAAGAGCTAGCGCAGCGCATCGTGGATACTTCTCGAGGCTAATGCAGGAGGCAGAGGCTAAGAAAGAGGACGAGTCAAGCTTTCTTCTCTGGCAAAGCAGTCAAGGGATTGCTTCGAGGCGATTCAGAAACTTAACGGATCTATATTAGATATTCTGGCATTGAAGGAGTTCGACAGAGAGGAGGATCCACTGACAAAGGAGGTCGAGGAAGCAGGGTTGTTTCAGTCGAGAATGGAGGACACCTTGTCAGAAATCGAAAAATTGCAATCAGATATTCGTTTACCACAAGTGGGGCAGTTACAATCAATTGTATCAGATTTGGATACATTATCAATTTGTTCATCTGGAGAACGAAACCAATGCAGGCAAGTGAGGGCGAAGCTTTCCAAACTCCAGGTGAAGAAATTTTCAGGGAAACCAAAAGAATACCAGGAGTTTTGGGATGGCTTTACGAGCACTGTTCACAATAATAAGGAACTAAGTGACGTGGATAAGTTCTCGTAGCTTAGGCACTGACTGGAGGAGCCAGCTGGAGCAGTAATAGCAGGATTTCAGTTGACAGCAAAGAACTATGTTGCGGCAGTAGAACTTCTGGAAAAAGATTTGCAAAGCCAGCACTTATTAAAAAGGCCTATATTCAAGCTCTTATTAACGCATCCTCAGCTAGTCATAAAGAACACATAGAACGAATGATGGAATTGTATGATACAATCGAGGCGGATTTTTGAAGTTCGGATAACATATATCTAATAACAATTAATAGACATATATTTTTAACTACATAAATTATATCTATATCAATCATTAACTAATTAACAGGGCTAACAATACAAAGATAGGTGGGGGATATACGCATTTTACGGGGAGGAATCACTGGTCAAGTGACACCCACCTACCGCTAACCTTAACCACACATGAAAGATCGTCACTTACCGACACTCTGAAATGTATGTGAGCCTCCTGACTGTGTAAATTGAGTTAATCCGAAAATATTGTGAAGAAATTGAAGAAAATTTGCGCTACACCAGCACCTCCAACCGAATCATCGATCGCAACTTGCTCTTTGAAAAACCGCACCAAGACCAAAACAGAGCAGGGAGGACAGGGGGGGGAGGTACTTTTGGTCAATACCTGGGCAAAAAAAGTGGGTACTTTTGGTCTTGAGGAAAAATTTGACAAGAAGGACGACCACCCCCCAAAACTTGATCAAAAGTACCCAAGGTACTTTTGGTTTTGTGGTAAAATTAGCAACCTATACCCCCCACCCCCTCTATTGGATCACCGTACTCAGTCAAACCACGCCTTAAATCCACATAACATCAACAACAACAACATCAGAAAATAGTAAAATAAATGCAAACACAAAGAGACGTTGTAAAATTAGTGGTAGCTCAAGCATGATGGACTGTTCCAATCCTTGTTTCATAATGATAATAATGATAATAATAATAATATATTTGTTATATAGCGCCTAATACAAGTTAATGTCTCTAAGCGCTTTACAATTTAAAGTAAAATACATTAGTTGGTATATTGAACTTTTCTAGGTGCCGAATGCCTGGCAAAATATGTTTTAAGTTTACTCTTAAAAGTTTCTATTGATCTACAAGAATGTAGTTCTAACGGAAGGCTATTCCACAATAATGGAGCAGCTACTGAAAAGGCTCGTGACCCGTAGGTCTTAAATTTTCCTTCGGGAACATTTAAGAGGTGCTGTGACGTTGACCTAAGCCGTCGTGATGGTGCATAATATTCTAAGATACTTCCTGAATACAAAGGAGCCAAACGATTAAGACTTTTAAAAGCAAGTAAAATAATTTTAAAAGTTACTCGATACCTAATGGGTAACCAGTGTAAATTATATAAAATAGGCGTCACGTAATCGAATTTGCGCCTGCAAGTAACGGGTTGTGCTGCTGTAGTCTGAACGTACTGCAGTTTTTGCATAGTGGCCTTAGGAAGACCGTAATATAAAGCATTACAATAGTTTAATCAATTGGTGACAAATAATACTTGACGCTCATTGTCCGCGATTGGTTCATCTTCGATTCTCGTATTTCGGTGGGAATCTGTTTCCGTGTACGTCCGACCCAACATTGCTCTCCTGTTTTGTTCCTTGCTGTGTTTCTTTATTGCTGGCATCCAGATGTTTCTTCGCCTCTGAAATGGGGTAGTATACAAGATCCCCCGTGAATGCGGAGACATTGGAGAAACTCGAAGGGCGGTGAAAGAGAGGATCAAGGAACACAATCGAGATATACGCCTGGGCGGCACGCAAAGGTCTGCTGTTTCGGAACATGCGCAGGATACTGGCTACTACCCGCTTTGGGGTATAATTAAGATTATAGATCGGGAGCAGAACTGGTACACCCGCAGAGTTAAGGAAGCAATCCAAGTCAGACTTCACCCGAATAACATCAATAGAGACGAAGGCGTGGAATTTCAATAAAGAAACACAAGAAGGAACAAAACAGGCAAGTATAGGTAAGGACACCCCAAATAGAATGTGATATTAGTTTTAGGTTGACTTAAAATAGAAATCATTAAGTACTCAGTAGTTTAATTTGCTTGGCTTCTGTAGTGTTATAAATATCTTTTGTGCGTATGTGACGGCAGAACTTGGCCGAAATCTGGTTAACTTAATGGCCAAAAATGGTGGGAAGGAGGATATCTTAGAATCAAAGTAGGTGCGAGGCTGAAACTTAAAAGTAGTAAAGCTGAAACACACGGGATCTAAAGGGGAAAATGTACATCCGGAAGCAAGGATACATTGACGTTTTTTGTGTTGTGTATACACTCTTTAAGAGGGAAATGATTGCTAGGTGTACGTTCGACTTCCGGAATAAAAACTACGGAGAAAAAAATGCGCTCAATGTTTATATCGGTCAAATAAAGGTGTTGTGAAATCGCTATCAAATATCACTACCACCAGCCCAATATTTTTCTGTTTTGCCACTTTAAATGTGTCCACTGCCCGTCACATATGTTAGGTAAGAACATTTGCCCACTTCGTTCCTTTAATGAGTACCAACCTTGAGGACAAGTATTTAATTCAAGTTGTCTGCTGTGAAATGCCCCTTGCACTAAATGTCAATAAATCAGTACAAGAAATGATAAAACGATCCTATGGGAGGGGACTGTTAGGGGAATTATACGACAAATATTGCCAACGTTTTGAACCCATTTCTAGAATTCAAAAGGTGGACACTTCCTCCTTTAGTCCTCTCTTTATGATACGCATCAGTGCAAACCTTGGCAACAACTTTACCTTACGTATTTGCAATAAAGCACAGTCTTATGTCGGTATTGTACAACCCTGTATATTGTTGAAGACAAGATACCGTAAAATCCCGAATGTAAGGCCTCCCGGATATACCCCCCCCTCCCTAAAGTCATCAAAATATCCTTCCGAATATAAGCCTACCCGAATATAAGCCCTGGGCCTACATTTGATATTTTGTGTGTTGGATCCGAAATTAGTAGTGTAGAAGGCAGTTACACTAAACGAACATGGAGAGAGTATATATAGAGCACCTGTATTTACTTTTGTTCTTTTGTGAGATTTTTACACATTAAATTTTATTAGTCTCTCTTATTGTGAATTTTTCAGAATACATAAGTCACCAATTAACCCAAAAGACCCTCCGAATATAAGACCCCTGTATATAACCCCTTCCGAAAATAAGCCCACCAAAAATGCGTACGAACCTCCATAAGCACAAGGCTTATATTCGGGATTTTACAGTATTCTTGGAAACGAAGTTTATATCAGTTTATAGCTTTAAGTATTTAAAATTCTAACAAATAGCAAAATGCGCCATCTCTAATATATGGCCAAAAACGAGGTTTCCGCTGGCAAGAAACACGCCATTCTACCCATTTTGAGCTTTACAGTATTTTTGGATGTTCAAGTGCTTTTGCGAGTAATTCTACTAGACTAACATTCGATCTAAGTTGAAAGGGTACTACTTGGTTACAGCCTTGAACAATTCTATGTGCATATGAATCGTACCTTGTACCGAAGGGTCACTGCGAAGTACTTCGGAACAATCGCGTCAACGTGAACGCCTAAAAGTTCATCGAGAATATTTTGAGAACCGATGTAGGCTAGGTTCATTCCTTATCATGCCAAATGTAAAACTTTACAAACCTAAATGGGACAAGTGAAGATTGGAAATACCGAAATACATTCGAGTAGCAATAATGAAGAATCGTGTGTGCTGTTAAAGGCCTCGTCTGACGAAATGAAGAATGAAGTCGCGTATGTCTACGAATAAACATCCCAATCTGAATTCAGAGAAAGGGGATGCTGATCGCACTTCATAAGCAACAATCCCAAGTAAAAATGTGCTGCACGGGCTCGGCTCTGGCTATGCGCATTCGCATTAAAAGCTTTGCTGTAGAAACTGCTGTAGAAACTGTCACAATACAAATGCTAGTCTCAAAAAGCGAGTTGTAGACTCAGGATTCTCCCTGCCTAACCATCCTACACTACCCTAAAAGAGGCAGGGAAGAGTATACTTAGGTGCCTAATAGATGTCCCCCCCCCGCTAATAAATTTTTCAAAATTTTCTACAAGGGCATTTTTATTTCACCCCTATCTATTAATTTTTAAGTAATCTCCCACCCACGACAATTTTTGGAGGAGATACTTTGGTGGGCAAGTAGAAAAAATATTTATTAAAATATAAAAATCACACATTAAAAAGATGAAGGTGGGCTTTTACGAGGCTCGAAGAGGTGTGAAGACGCACGTTACAGATGTTAGCAATAATACTGTCATTAAGAGGGAGGATGAGGGGAACATTTTTTGAAAATTCTGGAAGGCATGTCGGAGACTGCCATAACTTCGAATAACTTACTAATGTTTGTGTTGTATTATCTTCGTTTAGGAAGTTGCAGTTGATTCTAAGCATTGATTCTTGACTTAATTTTTTACACGTTTTGGTAATTTTCCACCCCCAGACCCGCGTCTATTCCACCCTCCCTGTTTATTAAGATTTTGGGATTTTTCCAACCCCCCTTCTATTAGGCACCCAAGAGAATATGAAGATTTGTTATCTTTGCTGAATGCTCCGAGCACCTGCTATGCCTTACAGTGACATATATCTTATATCTGGTATCTGTGGTTTTAATGCTTCTTACTGTTTCACTGATAAAAAGAAGAGTACGGCAAACATGACAATTGTAACTCTACTACAAATAAGATCTATTTCTGATTCCCTTTTGATCATCTATTCCATCTACCATATACGCAAGTATCTATTGTTACGTTGCATTACATTACAATAAATAAATAAATCATGTCAAGGTTGCAAATAAATAATACTTAATGGAAGAGTAAGGTGTGCGTGCACAATAGTACCGAATCATCCTTAGCACGTTATATATAAGGCAGTAACTGCTTACCTGCATCAATACGTCTCAGCAATAGTAACGAAGCATGCATCATAAGTTGTGGTAATTAAATTGGCATGATACCACACGTTACCTTGCCTTACCTTGCCTGGCATTATTCGATTCGTGTGTCGTAGATATTGTATGTGGTAATACTGACACAATTAAATACAGTAAGACTCTTTGAAACGTGTTGACCAAGGCACCAACAACGTCTCAGGTTATTCCTGAATCCGACGACGGTTCGCCAAATAGCACGAACTTGAGATGAGAACAACCCATAAACTAACTGAAGTATTCCTTGCAAGACTTGGGGCTTGCCTTAGACCCTTTTAATTGATCATGCTGTTGATCTCTCAAATGAGTGCTGCAATGTATCGCTTTGGGAGATGGCTTTGGGCATCATGGGAGAAAAGAATTACAGTTACAGGTACAGTGGATAGAATGATAAGAAAATCTAAAAAAATGGCATTGAAGGTAAACAATTAAATATTGGATAGAACAGGAGAAAAACATAAAACAGAAACAGGGATTTGTATAATTTGGACAAGAAAGCAAGCAATGGGGAGTGATCCAAGTTTGAAAAACGTAGAAGCAGATATGTGGAGTCATTCGAGACATCCGAATCCCGGATACACCTGAGAACCAAACTATAACTGTGATTAGGCCCATACTAATCTATCAAGTTGAAGAGTCGCTGTCATACAAGAAGCACTTGTGTCAAGTCGAACACAAGACTAGATATGTTCTATTCCGCGCTGGAGTTTATCAATATTCTTAGTTCTGTGAAGGCTATTGACAAGTAAGGCCTTAATTTTCCTACATAAGGCAACATTGTTTTTAAATATTTCCAACTATTAGAGTACCCTTAAAATCTTGTAGCGAGCCCAGTCCGTGCGCCTGCGTTTAATCATGAAGATACTACACACAACTGTACGATAATTTACAAAAGGCTATTTAAATGTTATTGCAGTTACGATTTAACAGCAATCGGCTACTGTTGTTGTCACAAGAGCACCACTTGGCAATGTACAGTTTTAAGGATGTGCCATCAATGGGCAATCAAAGCCTGATTGCTCGTTGGCGTGAAATAAGATTTTTACCAGTCCTTGAAATACTACCTTATACGATTATACTGGGTGACCGTCGAAAGTGTTCACTAATCGCACATGCGTATATGTTGATCGTTTCGGTAATTATCTTACCTTTCTATTTTCGAAACATAATGCTGAGTTTATTATCCAGTGTGATGTGATGTTGTCAAGTGCACGAAATTATGTAAAAAACCTCAAAATATAAAGACGGTCGCTAGCTCGGCTATTAATGCATGCATTCTCAAGGAGTGCACAGTAAGTCGCTTTTGTCCTCTTTAGTAATCTGTATACTGTATACGTAGTGATACTACCATGGTCATTGGAGATCTACATGCCCTATTTATCGGTTCAAGATTGCTAATACACAGTCACCTACCAATTCTTCTCGCTAAACGCTTGTAGTATGAAAACATTAGCAAGCACGTAAAACATCTTTGTCAGGACTTCTAGTGACCGAGAACTTTGCCGCTAAATGACCAAAGGATGTTAACCTTCGACGAATGGATATTGTAATATTATTAAAACGTCCAAGAATGACATGGAAATCTAGATGTCTTCTACGCTACTGTACTGTTTTTATCAGGTTCTAAGTCGTGGATCGTAAAAGCGCTATTAATAGCCTTACTATTCATTAAACGGAACTGGATAGCCGCAAAAACAGCAATAACCGAGAGCAAGAATGCCATAACTGACTGCCATGGTCTGTCTCCTGGGCGTTGCTCTTGCAAAAACTGCATGATTTTGTCCCAATTCATTTCTTTTTCCTTCCTCCTCAATCGACTTATCTTTCTAACCAT
>JAAAKM020006971.1:79830387-79887414 GCA_010016025.2 Alatinidae sp. Z8VKAUB7J3 | reverse complement strand
TCTTGCAAAAACTGCATGATTTTGTCCCAATTCATTTCTTTTTCCTTCCTCCTCAATCGACTTATCTTTCTAACCATTCTATACCATAAGTAATCTACGCTTACGTTGCCAATGGCTAACAGCGGAAGTGCAAAGCATGACACCAAAAAAACCAGGCGCTCGTAACGGAAGTATTTCAGCGGGCCAAGAGCCACGATCCACGAATGTAGTTCCAGTAAAATGCAAATGGTTCCAAGTACAATGTTCATGCAAAGCCATCCTGATGTAAACTCTCGAAAGTGATGAAAACTGTCAAATGTTTCAGCAAGTCGTAGACGGCATAAATCTATGTCATCGATCTGTTCACGGCAAAATTTGCAAATGAGGCGAACCTCCCTTTCATAGCTTTTTCGCAACAAGTAAGCAATATATGCCATACCAGCAAAGTTAAAAATGCCAACGATGAGTGTAAAGTAATCAAATGGCGTTAGATACGTGAACGTATGTCCATAAGCGTAGATATCATTCACAATTCCAGAGCACTGAAGAACAATAAAGAAGATACTGATAAAGAACAGGAAATATCCAGCTGCCCTTGTATTGCGCATATTCACACAACGCAACCGCTGGACTAAAAATATGGGGCTTAAAGCCCCTGCCCATTTTCCAGGAGCCCAGTGTGGCCAGGTGGTGTATAAATTACAAGCCACTGATGCAAATGGTGGAATGGTTAACAGCAATTGAATACAAATTGTGGCAAAAAACTCCACTATATCATCTTTTGCTGCCTGAAACCGGAAAATATCTCCAATAACTAAAAAAATCGTTGAACCAATAATAAGTGTTAACCACATGGCTGACAAAACACCACTCCCACGATGGTTTAGGCGCTCAGCTCCAATATCTTGGTCTTTGATTGTTACGATTCTGCCACGATGGTCCCATAGGAAACTCTCGCATATTTCACAGGGCCCAACAAAGGAGCTGAGGCTAGCAAATTTCTCTAAACCTTGATCATTGCATTCAGCACATCTTCGTATAGTCACAAATGGACCTGTACAAAGAAAGGGCAATAACAAAACTAAATTCAAACCTGTGCGTGCAGAAAAAGGAAAATTGTAATTATTTTATAACTTAGCTGTTACTTTGAACTCATAAACATCATCATATTGATATGCTGACCTCTACCATTTCAGTCATACGGCCAAAACATTTTTGATGAAAAGGAAGCACACACAACAAAACACAACTACTTTAGCGACATCAACCTCCTTTCAAATGTCCTGCTATCCAAATTTGCACCCCTAGTAATTAATCAGCCTGAGCCGCATTCTGACAAAAACTATTTAAGTACAATTGTCTCAGCAATATAAGACAAATATCGTTTGTGACCTCGTACTGATTTTAACTCAACTTTTTCTTTTTATTGTCTAACGGTTAATCAGAATATTGTACCCATTATGTGCTGACGACTATCAAGAGGTTTCGTTTAGGGTATAAGCCAAAACCAGATCTCCTTTTCATTTTGCCGCTTTAGAAGCTGCATTTATCAAAACAAAGAAGCTGGTACTCTGTCGACAAATAGAATTTGTTTACAATTCAAGCCTTTTTCAATAACACGAGTTGCAGAAAACGTGTCGCTCTTGCGACCGTTATTAACTAGGATCTTCTCGTTTCCTATAAATTTAACGTAATAGTTTTCTCATTTCACCCCATACGATTGCTGCGATTAGTGTATGGCGAAAACGTTTAGCAAAATGAATTCGTTACTTAACGCAATATTTAATTTTTTTACCAGAAACCAACTTTCCAACATTTCTTAGTGCTCTATTGCTTCGACTGCTTGAATGTACAAGAGAATCTTGTTGAAGTTGCGGCGAAGGAAGGAGATAACGCCCTGAAATTGGTACTCTCGAGTGCCAAATAATCGTACCCCCCGCTTATTAATTTTTTGAAATTTATTACCCCCCGCTTCTTGTTGGGATCCCCCCGTTTATTAATTTCAAGGAATTTTCCCAGTACTCAAAATTGGGACTGCAGTTCAGATCTCCCCGTTTATTAGGACCCCCGTTTATTAACTTTAGGCCGTAATGATAACCCCCAGTTTATTCAGACCCCCGTTTGTTCGGCGCTCCAGAGTAACGGTTAACAAACATTATGGTAGAGTAATGCTAGAGGCTGATAAGCATCACACAGCAACACCAGAACGATTATAAAAGAGGTGTTCAAGTATTAGTTGTTTTGATATTGTAATACAAAACAAATAACACAAGTAAATAATGCAAGGGATACATGGAAAGTGACAGTCTGTGTTACACATCAGAGTATCAGTAAATATCAACCTAAAAATGAATAAGAATCTAAATGACATAACGAAAAGGATAGGGACAATTTCATAAATTCGCGAAAAACTTGTTGGCTCTCTCTCCCGGCGCAAGTTAAAAATAACCCCAAATTTTTAAAGTAGCTTCTGTGAAAGGTTACTCTTGTTCTCTCTTCTGTGATGTCTCATAAATTGAAAAGGCATTTTACCCAATATCCTCCCATATCCTATACACTGGTTTGTAGAGCATTTGCTGGAAGATAGTATCGATAATGGTAGAGTAAAAATATGATTTTCTATTTCCTATGATGGTTGGCGCGATGGAAGGATGCTGGTCAAACCTTAGATGTACTTGTCATGTTGACGTCATGCCATTTAAGATAAACGTGATAACTTTTGCACAAATGTTGATGTAGGGAGCGTTACAATCATGGACGTGGTGACGCCTACGGGGTTTAAGGGTGTCAGATGCCCTACCTTACGAGTCGTTTACCATGTCATTTTCAATTTAGGGAGGGCGATACATTAAGACAAATAAACAAATAAAGATATATTCATTTCACTTCTATGACTTTTAAGTAACTAACAATTGTGCACTAAAAGACTAAGTGATTTAGGAAGAGCAAGATTTCCGTTCAAACACTACGACTTCTTTTTACCCAGTGATTCCCTAAGTTAGCCGCCCCCTCTCTTGTGGGACCTCGAAAACTCAAGGGGATGGTGTAAAACCCTGGGCTGTTGAAGATGAAGTATAGATTTATGACTTTATACCATAATTTTTTTGAATGATAAATTCTTGTTTACAGTATCTCATAGATATGCTATATCTAGCTCACCTATAACAAGCTCAAACAACACGATTAAGAATGCCAAGGGGCACTCAGGGTGTGTTTGATCATACAAGAGATCGGTGACATCAAAAGTTTGGGAAATGCTCGTTTAAACCGAGGTTTAAACAATATAATAACTAGCGAAAGTATATGGGATTTCTTGGGAGTGGTTTATGCGGCGCGGGGATACAACTAATTGTTTCCATCGTGCCCGTAGCCAACGGGGACTAGGCACAAAGACTATTCGAAAGATGTAAGGCCAATAAAAAAACATTAGGGAAGTCTCATAGTAAGGAACGCCATAGTAAAGAACGCCACGAGAAGAATTAAATAGTTTGATCTACCTTTAATGTAATCAATGCCACCCCTTCCTGGCATCACCAGCTGCCTGTCGACCTCCGCCCGATGATGTTGGACGGACTGTGAGTTGCCATTGCACCCATTCTGTGCTTTCGGGTTGGTCTCAAAATTTATTAAAGCATTCTGTGGTCGTTTACATGATCATTTGCTCTCTTTGTCCTTTTTTGAACCTCGACTTCCAGGAAAGCGCCATTTATCAATAGATGATTCAAAACAAGGAAATATGTTATAAAAAGCTTTGCTAAGTTTTATAAATCCCCCTATTTTATGCGGATGTTAATTTTATAAACTATATCGTAAAAATCCTATAATAAGGAATACGATTAATACTTAGAAGATAGGAGAATTTCCCAAAAAGGGGAAACCCAAACCCAGTTTGTAAGGGTTTTACAAGCCAGGTTGTCGGCCTACCTTTCGGCCTCCTCTGAGGGAAATCACTTTAAAATTGCCTTCTCGTTCTGTACGTGAACATCATGTTTCGGTGATTCCTGTTAACAAGTATAAGCTCTAGGATATTTACACTTCTGTTGGTCCAGTTATGGTCGAAGGGATTAATTCTATACTTCCATGCGAAGCTTAAACTTTATCTTTGCACGTTGGGATCTTCAGAGAGAATGCCATGTAAGTTTTGTCGTCTTCAAGTACGAGCATGTATTATAAGGTTCCGCAAGTTGTATTGTAAAATGGCGACTAATTGGTGTTATGCTTCTGTTGACCAACTTATGTTTGGTTGAATGAATAATACGTTGAAACGGAACTCTTTGGAGAAGGGTTGGGTCATTTGAGTGGTATGTGAATCATCATCATTTGGGGAACGGGAGGGCAGCAGTGCAGAAGAAGATGGTACCCAGATCTCCTAGTGTCCGCAGGGTCATTCAGTCCTGAATGTGAGTGAGAAATTCCGGTCGATCCTTCAAAGCAGCAAGACTAAGAAAACTGTGGAGGGAGTGTAACTTGCTTCTACAATAGTCTATTTCCTAAAAGTGGGGCAGGATGCCTTTGGCACAGTTTGCAGACCCCTGGCAAAATCTCAAAGTGGCTTCGGATGCGGAGGTAAGGCTTCACGCGTTGTCTACTGATAAAAATAGTTGCAGGCTGTCACCGTCTACCTGTATTGCTATTCAAAGGCCAGGGTAACTTAAGTTGAAATTATTTAAACAGCTTCTATCCACTCATTGTTTGTATTTATGATTCCGAAACTGTTCATTCAGGTTGTGTAATATTATGCAGTGTTTCAGATGATAGTTGTACTCGGTGGTTGCAGTGTATGGCAAGAAGGCTAACCACAGAAGTAGAGTATTGGTTTGACGTCTGGCAAGCGTTCCTACTCATACAGACCGGCACACACTGTTGTGAAATCGTCTCTAACTTATTAGTATTCATTGGTTAAAGTTTTTAAATCATTGCAAAGTGACTTCAGTTTAAATGATAAGAAGAAAATCCGTCTATTACAGATCCACGGCGGTGATTCATAAATGTTATGCTTTCCCTCTCTTCACAACCAGTTCTTCTAAGTGCCTTACGTGTTAAGGTTTAATTAAAATACCTGTGTAGTCAGCTTATTGATAACGCAGTTGACTGCTATCGCGCTTTTTAAAATATCCATTAGCTGAATTCAGTAAGATTCGGTCCTTCCAAGTGAACGTTTATATTGATTTGACAATATTTAGGTATACATGCTTCCTCTATATGAGTATAGCATGATAGGCCTACAACTTTTAGAAGGCCATTATTCACAAATTGAGGACGAGTTGATGCGTTTTGAAACTACGCCTGACTAACTACTGCCTCCGGCAACAGTTTACCTTTTTTGTTAAATAACAACAATCTTGAAGATCAGAGCATGTTATTGAAGCCATTAGTTTGTGTTTGATAGCGGTAAGGGTTCAAATAGTTCAGCGCTCTTTCAAAACTACCGTACTTATTTCCGAGCAACTAATTTATTGTGTCAGTTGGTCTGCCCTATTTTGAGAATAATTTAAATCATTTCAGAAAATTCTGCTGTAGATAAAGTGATGTGTACTAAAGTGAAATAGCAGTAATTAACGACTGCCGCCATTTAGTGTCCATAAACACACCAGGCGAACCATTTATGTGGCTTACACTTATCACAGTGCTCTGTGCTACAAAAATCGTCTGAAAAGGAACGAAAGTAGCCAACTGAGAACCTTAAGGAACCGCAGCATGACAGGCCTATATTTCTATTTTCACTTTATCCCGGTTTCAAAACATCCACCATTTGACTAGAAAGAGCACTCTTTTATTATTTGTCCACACCAGCATTGATGTGCAGGTATTAAGTTTTCGTGTTCGTTGAGTTCACATACAAATTCAAGTTAATCACCTACCCGAAACCAGATTCCAAAATTTAGTTGGTTTCATATTAACTTGTGTATTTTATTTCGTCATTGACGAAACTGCCGGAAAAGGCTAGACTTATCTGTTCTTTGGAATTTAGCTAAGATTATAAGTTACACATAAGCTAAAGATCTGTAGTAATGGCCTCTAGAGAGACGCGGTCAATCAGTAGCAACAAAACAGTCATTTCTGAGTGTAGTGTCATAGATCAGTCTTGATCAGGTGGCATCTTTATATTTCGAAATCATTGATAATCGAAAGATGCATGGTGCTAAGTCAATCTGCAATGCAGCACACAATGTGACTGCAGTAGGCCTTTGATCAATTGACGATCATAATAAGGAAATCGAATGTTTTTGTCCACCTTGAAGTACTGACGAGTCTAATGCTTTCATGTTTTTGCTTCACTAATACTCTCGGATTTGTTCGTTTTTCATGCACAACTGAAAGCAGGGCATAGCGTTTTTTCCAAGTGATTAATTGCAGTCTGTTAGGGAAGACACAACTTTAATAATTGATGAGATTTGATAACAAATTGGAGATCGTGCATTTCATTAAGTATCAGTTTTCATTTCAAACGACGATTGGTTACCATTAAGATTATATTGTATTAAAATCCTCGTTCTGAACAATTAGCTAAGATACAGTCTGCTTCTGTGGATTATGATCCAGAATAATCCGAGATCTATTGCAACCAAAGGTGCATTATACCTGCGTGTGACTGATTGGATAGCTATGATATGAAACAACATCATCCCTGGCAAAACAAACCTGGAGACACCTTGTTTGCGTCAAGAATCGCAAACCTCAATTTGCCAGCAACTGACTTGCCAATAGTAGTATTATTATTATTAACAAACAGATATGAAAGGCAATGTATTGTAAAAAACTCACCAATAATTTATAGTACAGGAACACAATCAAACTTTAGCCCATAAGTGAGATTAAGTACAATATTTATTATGTTTTATTTATTTTAGTGAAAGTAGAGATTATTAGTTGCCAATTGTAAGGTCTTTCTATTGCACCTAGATGGAGTTAACTGCTAATCAGTATAAAATTTTCTTTAGAGATCCAACCCTTGCCTTGCTATTTTAGGAATTGCCTTGACCTATCCAACTTTTGCCTCAGTTAAGATAATCTGCAATTGTGTTTTCGAAACATTTGGTTTGCATTTGCATCATATGCTACAACAATTTTGAAAAGTTATTGACAATGGATTAGCTCTTTTGCAAAACTGTCACTTTAAAAGATAAACAAACTATGGTGTAGTACCAATTAATTACAGCAACAAAATTTGTGAAATATGATAATTGGTCTACAGTCCAACCTATACACACCTGTGCATTATGGTTTATGGCTATTGACCAGTCAAGCCCTTTTGTGTGTGCCAACAGAAGTCAAGAACCGTCTTTCTCTCTGTGGTAAACAAGAATTTTGTAAGAGGGCTGTAACTAAGCATATTGATGCTGCAACTAATTTCACAATAAACACAATAAATAATTATAAGTAATTGATTTATAATTAATTTCCCCTAATCCACTGAGTGGAGGAGAAAACATGACTAGATTGACTTGAAAATTTCTCACCTTAATTATTAGACTCAATGGTCCAATGGTTAAGGTTAGGGGTTTCGAATCAATGGCTTGTGGGTTTGAATCCTTTTGACTCCCTTGATAAAAAGAGCAAGCTCTTGTGGTAACGCTCCAATTATAATGAGAAATATATAATAATTTCTATATGTCTGCAGAGTATTCATATATGTATGTATACAGAGAAATAGCCAAAAGCCTATGCCCTCCTATGTGTATAAATATAATATAGAACTCAAAAGATACACATTTTCTTCAATGTCTCAATATTACCTTCAGCAGGTATACTTTACAATAGTAACACAGATCTACTTAACTATTATCACAAAGTCTATGAAATACAAACACTTATATATGCTATTGGGGATCATTACAACCTACTAATATAGCTTACTGTAACTATATACAATAGGAAACTAGTTAATAGTTTGCATACATGTGTTCAAATGTGTCAAAGTAAAGCAACAAATAAAATAAGGCAACAAAAGACAAGGATAATGCATACTATCACCAAGAGGGCAAATGAATAGGAGTAGACAACAAAAGAAAAAAAAAATGGACAGATGTACTAGAACCCAAACCAAACTGGAACAGAGACTAAATTAAAGAATCAACAATCTACCTACAACTCAACTTTACAACTATTGAGACCATTAGGCGAAAAGCTGTCTAACTCTACTTGCCAAAATAACTCCCCGTGTCTACGTCTACGTCTACGACACTTTATAGCTTATCTATAAGTCTAACACTGACATCCTCTAAGGAACCACTATGACCTTCTTTCTTGAAATGTTGAAAAAGTCCATCTAGGGTATGCTTCTACCTCTACCAAACATCTTACTAAAAGATTTATAATTGTTAAAAGCCTCTACCTAAACTTAGTGTTGGTGCTACCTACATAATGTTTGCTACAAACCCTACATTCTAAAAGGTAAACTACATTGTATGAATTGCAGTCTAACCTATGATTGACTGCATAATGTCTACCAGAACTATGAACTATGAAAGTATTCCCTATGAGTGTATTCCCCTCCACCACAACACTAAAAAGTTTGACATCAAGGCCTGCCACACATATAACGCCCCACTGTTCTTCTCTCCTCTATATTCTGCAGTTAAGCCCTTACCAACATATCCCGAACGTTTCTAGCTCTTCTAAAGGAAGCCAATGGTCCTTCAGGGATTACTTCTTGGCATTCAACATTTATGCTTAGTATGTGTTGAAACTTGGGAAGAATATCCCAAGCCTTATTAAATGTAGGATGGTAACTTAAAACTAGTGGAACCCTTCTACTACTATTCCTGCTGTAACTGCTGCTGCTGCTACTACTACTAGCACTAATCCTCATCCTCCTTCTGCTGCTACTACTGCTACTACTATTACCACTACTGCTACCACCACCACCACCACCACCACCACCACTACTACTACTACTACTACTGCTACTACTACTACTACTACTACTACTACTACTACTACTACTACTACTACTACTACACACAATTTTTTTTATAAACAACTCAACTCAATGTGAAAGAATGTCTTAGGAACTCAAGTACAGAAATTTTTGTCCATCAAGCAACTTGAAATTATTAACTATATGTGAGCTGGTTGAGTAACACTTTGCCTTATGCAGGTTGAAAGTTACTTGAAGCTTCTCACTACGACCTTGGACTATCACTTATTGTCTGTTGCAATCACTGATTACCCTACATACCAGTAATCCCTTTGATTCAATTTCCTTGTTATCTGTCCAGTAGTATTTCAACTGTTCTAGATATCTCTTCATGCAATGTGGTGTTTATTTTTATTTGTGCCCACAAAGGATTTAGTCTTCCCTTTTTGGATGCTGTATTTTTTTTGTATTGGTTATTTATTCGAGTTCAAGGTCCAGTGATATAGGTAGCAAATACAAACTTGTAACATTGTTGCTGCCATTGTGCCTAACCGTTCCTGCCCATACATGCATATTTAATTATTATCAAAATTAAATGACTTTCTCCCAACAGCTAACATAAAACCAACTCTGACATTGCCCTATACAAGCCCTAGTATACATCAAAATTTGTACATATTGTGCAGAGCTATACCTTGCAAAACATCCTATTATTCTATATATATATTAAACAGTGTTACCTTCCATATGCAGAACATTGTAGTTTTCACCATCCCCAACCAGACCCTAGTAATATTGCCCAACATCCCCTGGCACCATATTTGTCGTCCTCCCTGAACCAAAAATTTCATTCCCCCCAACTTCCTGGGGAGGGGGAGGATGCTATGCCGCAGACTCAAATCCCCTCAGATCTCTAAAATTGCAAGCTATAGTAGTAAAGCTGCACTGTTTGAGAATTATATATAAATGTGTCTGCTGAAAAAGATAATACAGACAACTAATGAATGCCTATTAAGACACTAAACACTATCATCAACACTTCTAACGTTTGTGTCAGTTCTTTCACAACTGAAACTAAAAACTAGAGGGGGGTATATGCATGACACATTATTAGTAAGTAAAAATGTTTAAAATAAAGAAATTTATAAATTAGCAACTACATACCACTTATACTCTCTGCCCACACAGCAAAACTCCTAATTCTGTTGATAACGTCCATTTCAAGATTCATTTTTTGACTTCTAAAAGTAGATAAGGCTCTTTATAAGTAAATAATAACAAATTTCTAGCAATTAAATACATAACTTATAAGGTTTACACATTTTGACCACCCTAAGTCTTTGTTTTGCTATGCTCATGGTACATAAAACTATATAATATAAAGACAAATGTATGATAAATCTTAAAGTAAAACTACATTTCTTCTGTAATACAAAACTTTGCATTTAAAATTTCTCATTTAAAATTTTAATCACAAAAACAGTAGAAGCAGTGGTAATTAATTTACTGAATAAATTGTGCAAAGAAATCTATACCTGACAGACCTGGAGAAAGACTTTTCTTTGTCACTGACAATTGTTTGCATTTTCATGATTTTGATGGCAAAGTAATGGTGACATTGTTTCTAGAATTGCTGCAGTTGGTTGTAACAATAAAACCATTCATCAAATCCTCCCCACAAACAAACAAACTTGTATACAAACTAAGTAGTTCTTTGATCTACAAAAGAACTGTTGCATGGGCAGACCTAACTATGAGTCTAGTCACACTCCTAAAATAATGTCTGATGAGGCTTTTTGACATAGTCAGGTATATATAACAAAATATTGATCTTAAGACAATCTGCCCACCTTATAATTCAAAACTGTTTTCCATTTTTTCTGTCAAACTTGCATCCAGGTAGTTTGGTGTGAGAAAGGGACCCAAGCAATATTTCCTGAGCTATATATTTGCTTCACAAAAACATTCAGGCTTTTCCCCCTCACGACACACATTAGTTTTCTACATACTTTTCCCACCATAAGCCTTCACACAAAATACAGTCTTTTTATTTCTTTCCATCATTATTTTCAAGAGAGTATTGTCAACAAGAGAGGCCTTGAAATGCCAATCTAGAAAATATATAAAATTAGCTCAGTTGGAAGAGAGGTGTGGGTCACTGGTTTGAGCCCTGGTGGTGGTTTATTTTCTATTTCTCTTGTTTATTTTTGACATTGTTTTTAAATATACCAGTCCATTGTGTTGGAGTGTTTTAAAGAAACAACCACTTTGATACACATGCCTTCCAATTGCTGTTCAAATAATCTCCTCTATATGCCTCGCTTGAGCACACCATCCATGATGCCACAGTGGTTTCTAATAATCTACAAATCTATATGAACTAATTTTTATTTCTCAAACCAAACATCATATGTCTTAAAATTTTCTAGCCATGGTTGGCTTAAGGACGACTATCTTAATGGCTTCTTATTTCAATGTTGGTATAGTCAAATAAATATCTGAGACCTAGCATTTATTATACCAAGAGATGAGTAAGTTTGTAATCATTTTAAACTTCTGGTAGATGCCTTGCAGTAGATGTGCTTAAATCTTTATGCTTAAATGTGTTTAGAATGACTTAGTTTACGCTCCATGCAATAAAAATTAGAGATCTGTCTACAAGGCTACTAAAAATGGAATTTTATCTGCTCTCCAGGTATCCTTTAATTCAATCCTCTTCCTTCACAAGGTCAATGGATCCCAACTTTAGAACCGTGTTCTTTGGCACATGGCTTATTGTCCCCATTTGCTAAGCTTTTGTTCCCGAACAGAAATTGACAGCTGACGACAAAAATTCTTGAAAGTTTTAACAGTCGAGTGGGTTAACGAGGTCAAAGTCCATGCACAAACCGGGCCTTGATAAACCGACTTCAAACTGGGAGAGTTGATACGGTTGAACACATTCTAAATCTTGTGGGTTTGTCCACTAGTAGCTTAACCTATTTACCGAATAGTTTATTCCCTTTTTACGGTGTCTTTTAAGTACAATAAAACAATTGCGAAACAGTGGCTGCGATTGATATCTTCAATCACAAAGTGGAACAGGCAGTTGAGACCTACCGGAGAACAGATGTTTACATTTCAATCAATATTTCGAAATATTCTCAAGCCTGCATGCTGATTGGTATGAAAGTAGTAGCTACCGTGCACGTGTAGCTATGTAAAGGGCTATTACAATATTTACTTCTGAAGTAATATACATGGGATGGATAAATTATTTGACTTCTTAATCTATTTGGATTAGGAAGAAATGTCTATTACAGCATAACATGCATACTCACCGATCGGTTCAACTACTTGTTTGGCGGTGTAACGCCTCTTAAATATAATAAGAGATATACTGTAAGCTCAATTTCCTGCTTTCTTCGAATGTAATGTATGCACTTCACATCTAACTTTTAGTTTTCACAACTTGTACACCTGCATCCAAATTTCAATCACTTTTCAACGATTGAGAGGAGTGGACAGCCATCTCGTTACAACGCGGGATGACTTCTTGTCACACCTTAGAAAATTTCACTGTTCTTTGAAATCGATGTTAGATTGCCATCTTCGAACAATATAGTATATAACTGGACTTGTAATCCTTTAATTCGACGCGGCTGGTGGTGGGCGTCTTTGTTCTGGACGAGACAAACACAGAGATTTCTGCTCTCTTGAGGCAATTATGTCAAATTTGAACGAAATCATTGACCCGCCAGAAGTGATTGAAAACGAGGCAAATGGAAACAGGAAAGCGGCCAAAGTGAAATTCCTTGGTGGATATTTATTATTTGTCTTCTTAGTAAACTCAAAGAGGACACTAATTAAAACAATCAGAAAAAGGCATTGTTGGTGACATTGTGAGACACCATCCATCCACACGGACGCTTATTGGTCCAAAAACAAAAGCCATTCAGGCAGTCCAAATTCTGATTGGCTCCTTCAAAATTACAGTTGGGTATATTCTGTCACATATTTCATTTCGATCATTCTGACAATAGTACTCTGAGGAGTGTCATACAAAAAAGCTTTTAAGTGCACAATGTTTTCACTATTTCGTGCCATACCTAGCATACGTAAAGCATCATCATCATCATTATCACCGTAATGATCAATATCACCATTTCCTTCACCCGTTCAAGGCACTTTCCTGGCTTGGTGTCTGTAGTTTCTTCTTTCATCTCTTATGCTCGTGTACGCTCTCCACCATTAAGCCACTAATACTAATGTCCTACTTGGCATTACCTGACTACTGTTATTCACCTTCCTTTTCTCCGCTCTATTTTTCTCAATGGCTTATCAACTATTTTCTTTTTTCCACCCTCCTCACAATATCTTTGTTCTTGCAATTTTCTAATCGCTCAATCCTTGTCTGATGTCACCTTTTTTCCAGGTGGTCTCTTAGGGTGATTCTTTTGATTTACGTTAGCATTTTCTAGCTCCCAGTAGTCTCTTCTATTTCTTTTGCAGTGTCCGAATCTTTGAGCCCGTCATCAATAGTGGTCTAATGATGGTCTTATAGCTTTTGGTTTTCAAATTTCTTTCTATTCTCTTATCTCCAATTGCACCATTAATTGACTTCCTCTTGCCAACGCTATTTTTGTCAACGCATTCACTGCTTTTTGGATGCTCCTTTTCACTTAAAATCGTTTTAAGATATCTTCACTTCTTCACCTGATCCATTGTGGTGCTACCGCTGTCAAAGATCTCTATCTTCTTCTCCTGCTTGCTATTAATTACCATCTTTGCGTTACCTGTGTTAACCTCTAGAACTTTGCTGGCCATTCCTTTCTTCCACCCGAGTCATTTTACCTAGAGCTGCTCCTCACAGCCTGTCCTCGTCACTTGGTTATCTGAGAAAGTTAGATCTCTTGGTAGACTTTATCTAAAGGCTTCACCGATGATGTCAATCGCGACAATATATAAAAATGGACAAAGGGCCAATCCCTGGTGTAGGCCTAGATGAATGCAGAATTGTTCAGTTGGCTTGTATTATTTTTTATCTAGCAGGGATTAACATAATCAAACGTTCAGCTGCCTTCCCTTTTTTTACTTAGACACCAGTAGATCAAGTCCTTGCTATTCTGTCATAAGCTTTCTTGAGATCATAGAAGTCATGATGAAAGTCCCTAGGATTTTTGGTATACTTCTCCTGGCCCTGCCGTACAAAAAAGTTTGCGTTTATTGTATTCTTTCCTTTTCTGAAAGCAAATTACATCTCGACCACCTCCGCCAGTTCACGTCATCTTGTGTCAAACATTCTCTCCATCATCTTCAATGTGCCCTCCAGCAGCTTAATGTGTTTTGGGTTTGTCACATTTCAGAGGTTTTCCTGCATGTTTTTAGAACGAGGAACCTTTTTTCATTCAGATGTAATATTTTAAACTTTTCAGATAGTTTACTGCATCCCCAATGTCATGTTTATTCCTGTTACACCTAGGAGATGTCATAGGTTGATTGCATCCCTGAGCATCTATTAGTTCCACGTTTCTTCACCGTGCACTCGCTTTCTTGACCTCCTCTCTCAATCACCTTTCAATTGGAGTATCTGTCAATAGCACGTTCTAATTTTCAGAATTGATCGAATGCCAAAAGGGGCCTCTCATTAGCTCTTCGATTTGCCCTGACTATTATGAGATGTTTCTACCACTGTCCTCGAGCAATGTCATCTCCTATATATTTTAGTCTCTCTGCTCTCTGTCTCGTAATTCTGTAATTTTTTACCTTTCCCCAGTGGATTCTGCCTCTGTTCGTACCACTTGCTCGATGCTTCTTGCTTTGCTCTTTCCAATTATTTTCTTGGCTTCATTTTTTAAACATCAGGGAAGAGATCGTCCTTGCCTACTATAGAAATAATTTAAATAACTGGAACTTACTTAATCAGTTCTAATACTAAATTATTTAGTTCTCTCCTCCATTGCCTAACGTGGACTCTCTCTCTCTCCCTCTAAATTCAAGGCCACGGAAACGTGCTACAGTTGCTAATTGGTTCATCCGGAACTGATTAGGGGTTGCACATATATTTTGCTGTACTGTCTCTTAAATACTGCAAGAAATACCGAAATCATTGTGTACTTAAAAGCTGGTTTTGTCTGACACTCCACAAAGAAGGGTCATCAGAAATGTTGGGGAAAAAAAGGAAATATTATGCATAACTAAGGTTTAGAGAGAGCCAATAAAAATTTTAAAATTTCTGTCGAAGGGATATGACAAAGCTTGGAAAGCAATAACATTTCTCAGACCCAAATCTTGAATAGTCTATCAGACACAACCCCAAAGCCAATCATCTTACAAGAACTTTAGAGCCTTCTTTATTGATAAATCTCTACTCATAATATTGAAATATATGACTGTAAAATAATTAAGAATGCAAGCCAAGGACAGTTTTCCAAACGTAGAAAAAAGCCAGGGTCCGATATTGAAGAGGAAAGGCATTTGTGAGCACGATACAGTAATATATATCGAAGGGAAGTAATATTTAATGTTATCTGTACTTAAGTACATAGCTCCAGGACCACAGAATATTAATCTAACCCTGTGTGCAAACATATCTTTGCTTTTGACGACAGTCTTTTCATGCTCTTAGATTCGACCTCTAGAAAAGGAGCTCTGTAGTTGAGCAATCTTAGAGGGACATGCAAACTCACAACTGCATTTTGTACACAAGATAGCCAAAGCGTCAGAACCTTGACGTCACGAACGTTGGATTGGTATTGGGAAGAAATAGTTCTTTTCCTGCCATATCCTGCCCGCGAGGCTGTTCAAAGCAGCCCTCGCGTTATCTGCCAAAGTGCATATAATAATGCCCGTTTTGACAAATCTCGATACAGCCCATGGACAGTTCTAAGACACAGCTGTCAACTTATGTTCTAATCAAGTGTTGTGCCTTCGTTTGTGCAGAAGTGACTCTAACTTCTTATGTGCCAAGCCCTGTTGTCTCACTGTTACCAAGGAGAGAGACATTTTTGCAGGAAGCTTAACCGAGTCTCCTGTCCCTATGGTATCCCCGTACGCTTTTAGGCCAAATTAGTCTTTAAAAAGAACGTTCCAGAATATGGCAGTAGCCCACTATAGACTAAAGCAGGATTGCATGCTCTGTCACTATTGTGAACTTGCTGAATAGGTTCTACAAGTGCAGAAATGATCTAAAGTTTGAAATGAGTAGGAAAGACATAAGCTAATTTATATGATAAGGTATTCCAAGATAAATGAACTGGTAGATATCTATTTATTAATAAAATGAAGAGTTTATTGTAACTTGTCCTTTAAGAGGTAGTAGAGGTTATGAAATAAAATGAAGAGACAGTAATCACGAAAACAAGTACCGTAGTATCATCAAGAAGAGAGGATTTGAAATGTCAGTTTACTAGAATCCTCTCTTCTCGATGATACTCTGTAACTTTAATGGGCTTTGGATTGATGACGGGTCGGATGGCATTTCTTCCTTGGTCAAGTCACATAGCGCAGAGAAGCTGGTCTACAATTGCGTTGAGCTGGATGTCGATGTCCGTCGTTGGATGACTGGGAACTAATGTGGCGACTAGAGAAATAAAATATGTTAACATCGGAGGTCACCTAGCTCAGTTGGCAGAGGTCTTGCCATCGAGCCTTGGGTCGCCCGTCTTTTGCGAATATTGGCAACCTGTAGATTCAATCGTGAGTCTTCTTGAAAGTTCTCCATATTGATCTATCCACTCCGCTGCTATGTCATGGTCGTGCGCAGCTAATTTATCGTAGGCTGGACTGAGCGCGTCTTCTACGAGAGTTAGATCACCCAGAAATTTAGCTATTTGCAAGCAAAGAAACGGTCGATGAGAAACCTGATCTTTGTTTCTGATGAGAAATTGTTTAAGTAAGTATTTTTGACCAGAAACAACTCTCTGACCATCTGGAGTGAAACCGAATATTGCTTGTGACCCGCACTTAATTGAGAAATCTTTGATATTGGGTATAACATCGGCGCCTCTGGCAGTTATTGAAAAAAATCCGACAGCTATATCAGAGGAGTCTATGTCTTGGATCCACATTTCATTTGATCTCGTTGTAGAAAAAACAGGATACAAGAAAGCGGGTTGCCCAGGCAAAGGGTTAAGAAATCCGTTTAAAGAAAAAGCTGATTCTGGCTTATAGGAATCCATTTTTTTCTAACCTCCTTCTTGCTAGAGCGTAGATCTCTGATGTATATTCGAGTACTCTCATGTGATAGGTGTCATAGGTAATCAATTCTGCTTTCCATTCACATAGAGCGACCTCTAACAACTCCTCTTCGTCGGCAAAAATTGCGGGAATAATTAGTGAATCGATAGCATGTTTTTCGACGATCACGGCAGAGTCGCATTGGATTTCGATAGTGCCTCTTCGATCATCGCCTCTTGTCTTGGATTCTTGCTTTAGAAGGTTAAGATAAGATTGTGCTTCGAAGTGGAAACTAGAAAAACCAGGATCAGCTTTCGGAATGCCATTGAAGTATTCTTTATTTGTCCCAAAAAATTTCGATACAATTTTTGAAGCGTTCAGGAGGTCGGGTGAGACTTCGAAATGATTAATCGACATGTTGTCATGTAAATGTTGACCATATAGTCCCAGAGAAAATGCTCCAGTATCGAAAGGAAAAATTCTTTTGATACCTTTCATACCGCCTGGAGAAAGGATTAGGCAGACTGGTAAGTAGCTTTCAAGAGAATTAGCCTCTTCATTGGAACGCCGATAAGCTGGCCGACCATAGAAGAAATACAAAAGTGGAGTTTGGTCGAAGACTGGGCAGGGTTGGGGTTTTAGAGTTTTAGATTCCAAAATATCTCGAAGTCCCCAACCGTCGGTTGTGTGGATTAACGGCAGAAGGATACAGTCGTTGGCTGTGTCTCTGATGTATTGGTCGAACCGATATACCATTGTCTTGCAAGGCCCACCTGCAGTCGATTTGTCCGCGTAGCGATGATTTTCTGAGAAATCTGCGTATTGGATCCTGTAGGGTATAATTATTGGGTCACAATAGTCTAGTGGATGAAGTGTTTTGGTGTGTTCGTGATTTGTTCTTGGCCTTTTGGGTGCCGAGTTTGTTCATTAGAGCGTCGGGCACGAAGGTAGAATCGTTGGGGATTCCCTTTTGGATCGAAGAGTGATTCATTGGGACAGGAGGTGTTCCATGGGAAGAGCTATTTCGACTGATCTTCGTCTACGTATGGTACGTGGCATAGCAGCAGGCAAGTCACGCCGGCGCGTTGCGGTGCAGTTTGAGGTCTCCCCCTCGACGGCGGTGCGGGTTCAGGCGTGCTTTGAGGCTACTGGTTCGGTTCAACTTGTAAAGCAGGGCGCCCCAAAGGCTCGGGCAAGCTTGGGCCCTATCGTGCCATCTTGATCGAGAAAGTGAAGGCCGTGCATGAGATCACCAATCTCACTCTGGCGACTTGGCTGGAGGCGGAACATGGGGTAACGGCCGATTCCTCGTGCCTGTCCAAGCTTCTGCGCACGGCGGGCTATAGCAAAAAAAATTCTGGTGGTCTCGGAGAAAGAACGTTCTGACGCCAAGGCAGCGCGTTGGGTCTGGGTCAAACGCCGTCAGCCCTTCATGCGCCGCCAGCCGGCTCGGCTCGTCTTCCTCGATGAGAAAATCGTGAAAACCAACATGACACCCTTCCGCGGACGCAGCCCCCGGGGAGAGCGACTCATGGCCGATGCGCCCTTCGGCAAGTGGCACACCCAGACCTTCATCGCAGGCCTGCGGTGCCATGGGCTTGTCGCCCCTTGGATTGTCGACGGGACCATGGACGGCCCGACCTTCGAAGCTTATGTCCGCAGCCAATTGGCGCCCTGCTTGAGACCCGTCGATGTGGTGATCCTCGACAACCTCAATGTCCACAAGAGCCCAAGGGCGGCGGAAGCTCTTGCCGAGCGCGGTGCCTGGTTGCTCTTCCTGCCGAAGTACTCGCCTGATCTCAATCCGATCGAGATAGTCTTCTCAAAGCTCAAAACGCTACTCAAAAAAAGCCAAGGCACGCAGCTATGAAGCCCTCTGGCGCGCCGTCGGCGACATTTGCGACCTCTTCGAGCCCCAGGAATGCTGGAACTTCCTCAAAGACGCTGGATACGTGGCAGATTAAACGCCCGAAGCTCTAGGTTCCACGAGCTCCTAATCATCGAGCACCGGGATGAGTGTGATGCCAAGGCTTGGGCGGCCATGGCCATCGGCGGGGTCAAGGGCACCATTGCGGGCCGATTCCGCTTCCCGATGGCGAGAACTGCGCGGAAGAAGCTCGAACCTTACCTCCTGAGATCCGCGGCCCGCCGGCGTGAAGTGAGGCCGCTCCTTCTCACATGAAGGCCTGAATGCCGGTCTGCGCCCGCCCCAGGATCAGTGCGTGGACGTCGTGGGTGCCCTCGTAGGTGTTCACCGCCTCCAGGTTCATCACATGGCGGATCACATGGTACTCGTCCGCCACGCCGTTACCCCCGTGCATATCCCGGGCCATGCGGGCGATCTCCAGGGCCTTGCCGCAGGAGTTCCGCTTGGCAAGCGAGATTGCCTCCGGTGCCGCATTGCCCTGGTCGAGCAGGTGGCTGAGACGCAGGCAGGTTTGCAGGCCAAGGGTGATTTCGGTCTGCATGTCGGCAAGCTTCTTCTGGATCAGCTGATTGGCCGCCAGCGGCCGGCCGAACTGCTTGCGCTCGAGGGTGTAGCCCCGTGCTGCGTGCCAGCAGAACTCCGCCGCGCCCAGAGCCCCCCAGGAGATGCCGAAGCGGGCCTTGTTCAGGCACCCGAAGGGACCCCTCAGGCCCGATACATTCGGCAGCAGGTTCTCCTCCGGCACAAGCACGTCGTCCATGACGATCTCACCGGTGACCGAGGCTCGCAGGCTGAACTTGCCCTCGATCTTAGGTGCGGTCAGGCCCTTCATGCCCTTTTCCAGGATGAACCCGCGGATCCGGTCGTCCGGATCGCTCTTGGCCCAGACCACGAACACGTCGGCGATCGGCGAGTTGGTGATCCACATTTTGGCGCCCTTCAGGAGGTAGCCGTCGCTCACCTTCTTGGCCTTGGTCTTCATGCCGCCGGGATCCGAGCCGTGGTCCGGCTCGGTCAGGCCGAAGCAACCGACCAGCTCACCACTCGCCAAGCCTGGCAGGAATCGCTGGCGCTGCTCCTCCGAGCCGTAGGCGTAAATCGGGTGCATCACCAGGCTGGACTGGACGCTCATGGTCGAGCGGTAGCCGCTGTCGATGCGTTCCACCTCACGGGCGATCAGGCCGTAGCAGACGTGATTGACGCCGGCGCCGCCATAGGTCTCAGGGATGGTCGAGCCGAGGAAACCCAGGGCGCCCATCTCGTTCAGGATCTCGCGGTCGAAACGCTCGTGGCGGTTGGCTTCCAGAATCCGAGGCATCAGCTGTTCCTGGCAGAAGTCCCGCGCGGTGTCGCGCACCAGACGCTCGTCCTCGGTCAGCTGGTCGTCGAGCAGAAGCGGGTCGTCCCAGGAGAACGCGGTCTCCATTTTCGCTGGCGCGGGCGCTTCGGCTCGCTGCGCGGCCGCTGTTGTCATGTCAGTCTCCTGGTTAGCGTGAGGGTCTCGTTTCGCCCAATCATACCCGATGCCATCGCTGGGAAAAGCCCCGGTAGCTGCGCGGCGCCTGGGCGATCGCCGACGGCCAGCCGCCGCGCGTTAATCCTTTGTTACCCTTGATATCGCAGCTTGGCAGCCATGGTCGACGGCAACAGCGTAATTCTCGAGTTCCGGCAGGTGGGGGCCTTCGTCAAGGTTTCCGCCATGGATCCGGTCACCCTGACCGAGGTGTCCATGGTCGGCGATCCGGCGGTCGGCGAACTGGTTCTCAAACGCAACGCCATTCGCAAGCTCAACTATGTCCTGAGCCGCCGGGAGACGAAGCCCGGCGGTGCTGCGCCGAGACGCTGACGTGTACTGAGTCTGGCGGGCTGGTGCCGGCGACCGAAAAAAACCGCTAACTCTCCTCGTCTTTGCCCGACCGACCGAGGCCGATGCTCTTGGCGAAAGCCGAGCGTTGCTTGGCGTAGTTTGGGGCGACCATGGGGTAGTCGGCGCGCAGACCCCACTTCTTGCGGTAATCCTCCGGCGTCATGCCATAGGCGGTCCGTAGATGCCGCTTGAGCATCTTCAGCTTCTTGCCGTCCTCGAGACAAACGATGTGGTCGGGGCGCACGGACCGGCCGATCGGCACCGCCGGCTCCTGGCTGGGCTTCACCGGCTGGCCGTCGAGCTCCAGGAGCGACTGATGAACGGTGTTGATGAGTGAGACGACATCGCGTGTCAAAACTGAATTGTTCTGGACATATGCTGAAACGATTTCTGACGTCATCCGTAGAATAGCGGAAGACGTAACCATCTCCGATCCCTGGTCGGTCATAACGATCCCTTAATGCGATCTTCCCCCATAGAAAACTGAAGGTTGCACAATGACATTATTGTGTCAATTCTGAAGGTATATAGGCCTATTACTGTCTTTGGACGCGTTTCCGAAGCCACGAGATCTTGCCCCTCGGAGAATTGCGTCGCGTCAGGCGAGTGCCTCTCAAGCCTGTCTGGGCCGTGGCCCGGACGTGACCGCATATCTTGGCATGACCCCGAAACCTAGTGAATCTGATTGCGCTATTCCCGACATATGGTAACTTCCGCCGCTCATTTTTGCGGGCTCTAGGAGCGCGCCTCTGCTCCTGTCGCCCCGCTTGGATTCATGGCCAACTGGATACCCTCGGATGACCTCAAAGCCGATCGCCATCGCCTCGGACCACGCCGGTCACGAGCTGAAGTCGGCGTTGATCGAGGAACTCCGGTCGTTGGGGCATGAGCCGTTGGATCTCGGGACCGACGGTGATGCGTCGGTTGACTATCCCGACTTCGCCGACGCGCTGGCTGGAGCGCTCGGCGAGGGGCGGGCCGATCAGGGGGTGCTGGTCTGCGGCACCGGAATCGGCATTGCGATCGCCGCCAATCGCCATCGCGGGGTCCGGGCGGCCACCTGCCATGATGAGACGACCGCGCGCCTGGCGCGCGAGCACAATGACGCGAACGTGCTTGCGCTGGGGGCCCGGATCATCGGTTCGGAAGTTGCCAAGGATTGTCTGCGCGGCTTCTTGAGCACCCCTTTTGCTGGTGGTCGGCACCAAAGGCGGGTCGACAAGCTGGCTTGATCGAACAAGAAACATGAACACAAAAGGACCAAACAGATGACCGCTCAGGACACGGCCTCCGGCACCGCAGTCGGAAACGGATTCTTCACCGCGCATTTGGGCGAGACCGACCCGGAAGTGGCTGCCGCCCTGCGCGACGAGTTGCGCCGGCAACAGAACCAGATCGAGCTGATCGCCTCGGAAAACATCGTCTCCTTGGCGGCCATGGAGGTGCAGGGATCGGTCCTCACCAACAAGTATGCCGAAGGCTATCCAGGCCGCCGCTACTATGGCGGCTGCGAGCACGTGGATGTCGTCGAGCAGCTCGCGATCGATCGCGCCAAGCAGCTGTTCGGCTGCGAGTTCGCCAACGTGCAGCCCCACTCGGGTGCCCAGGCCAACCAATGCGTCATGCTGGCATTGCTGAAGCCCGGCGATACTATCATGGGATTGGCGCTCTCCGCCGGTGGTCACCTGACCCACGGCGCGGCCCCGAACCTGTCCGGCAAATGGTTCAACGCGGTGCAATACGGGGTTCGCAAGGAAGATGGCCTGATCGACTTCGACGAGGTCGAGCGCTTGGCCCTCGAGCACAAGCCGAAGATGATCATCACCGGTGGGTCGGCCTATCCCAGGACCCTGGATTTTCCGAAGTTTCGGGAGATCGCCGACAAGGTGGGCGCCTACTTCCATGTCGACATGGCCCACTTCGCCGGTTTGGTCGCGGCCGGCCTGCACCCGAGCCCGCTGCCCCATGCCCACGTCGTGACCACCACGACCCACAAGACTCTGCGTGCCGGACGGGGCGGAATGATCCTCTCCAACGATCCGGCCCTGGGCAAGAAGATCAACTCGGCCGCCTTTCCCGGATTGCAGGGCGGTCCCCTGATGCATGCCATCGCCTCCAAGGCGGTCGCCTTCGGCGAGGCCCTCAAGCCCGAGTTCAAGGTCTATAGCCAGACCGTGGTCGAGAACGCGCGCACGCTGGCCGCGGTGCTGATGGAGAACGGCTGCGATATCGTTTCCGGCGGTACCGACACCCATTTGATGCTGGTCGACCTGCGGCCCAAGGGCCTGACCGGAAATGTTGCCGAGGAGAGCCTGGATCGGGCCGGCATCACCTGTAACAAGAACGGCGTTCCCTTCGATCCGGAGAAGCCGACCGTCACCTCGGGGATCCGGCTCGGCTCGCCGGCAGTGACGTCACGCGGCTTCGGGCCGGTCGAGTTCCGCCAAGTGGGCCAGCTGATCAGCCGGGTGCTTGACGGCCTCGCCGCCAACGGCGAGAACAACGGCGAAGTCGAAGGGGCCGTGCGCGAGGAAGTGGTCGCTCTATGTCGGCGGTTTCCCATCTATCCGGAGCTGGCCTACTAAGCTCCGGGGGAGGAACCGAAGATGCGATGTCCCTTCTGCAGCAACGAGGATACGCAGGTCAAAGACTCGCGTCCAACCGAGGATAACTCCGCGATCCGCCGGCGGCGGCAATGCACCAACTGCGGCGCCCGCTTCACCACCTTCGAGCGGGTCCAGCTGCGCGAACTGACCTTGGTCAAGACCAACGGCCAGCGCGAGCCCTTCGATCGGGATAAGCTGGCCCGCTCCATGACGGTTTCTCTGCGTAAGCGACCGGTCGACCCCGAGCGGATCGAGCGAGTGGTGAACTCGATCGTTCGGCGATTGGAGAGCTCCGGCGAGAGCGAGATCCCGAGCAAGCTGGTCGGTGAGATGGTCATGGATGCGCTCGGCAGCCTGGATCAGGTTGCCTACGTGCGGTTTGCGTCGGTCTATCGGAACTTCCGGGAGACCAGGGATTTCGAGGAGTTCATTGGCAAGCTCAGCAGCGACCCGGGTTAACACGCTCGATATTCCCCATATGGAGGCCGCGCTGGCGTTGGCGCGACGCGGCCTCGGCCGGGTCGCGCCCAATCCCGCGGTCGGCTGCGTTCTGGTCAAGGCACCTACATATCTACATACCTACATACCTACTTACCTACATACCTACATACCTACATAGCTACCTACATACATACATACCTACGTACCTACATACATACATACATACATATATTTATACCTACATACATACATACATACATACATACAAACATACATACATACATACATACAAACATAAATTATTGCATCCATCCATCTAGTAGACCCACTTTCGTTTGCACATTACGCTGTTTAAACGTATATGATATGTACATCTATCTTTAGCCATCACTATGTTTATACTTAAGTCGGAAGTATAGGTAATTGCTTATATGATCATATTCATTTTAAGGCTTTGTAAGTCATTTTCAATGAGTTGTAACTATATTTTTTCCCTGCCCGTGGCTTCGTTAAAGCGCATATTTAAAGACTTTCTCTGCTGCCTTTTCTTAAAACAACCTATAAGACGACTGTATCGCTGTAGACTTCGTCTTTGTGCTACATCGTTTCTGGGTAACTGTTTTATTGCATGATGGGATCAGAGACGTATCAATGCACAATCTTAACTCCGTGCAAGATGGTCGCTAAGGAAACACTAAGGTTTTCTCCACAGAAACGCTCTCCTGACTTCTTTTTTTTTCTTCGCGTTTTATGTGTAATACTGCCTTTTAAGAATGTTCAATGTAAACACTGTGACTAGAGCCTCAAGTTCGGTAAGAAGTTTTGTAAGCAATTATTCGAGTCTGGATTAGCAGAATGACGGTCCAGGAGCATAACCTGTTTCCAAGTATTGCTGTTGTGGTTAATATGAGCTTATGCCACGAGGAATGATTCAATTGTTGTAGAATGATTACAAAGGGATAACATATTTTTGATTAGATTCTCAATGCACATCTGTCTAATCAGAAGTGCTGGGGAAGACTATAGTTTACAATTTAAACCAAGCATTTAATATAGGATTGAAATATTACAAATTCATAGTATGATGTATAAGGGTTCCGTGCTTCCATGATAAACTTTAAATAAGTGCTGGAACGGTTTTAAAAGGGGTGAGGGGCGGGGGGGTTGTAGGCCTCCAAAAACTGTTATGTCGTAGTACAGCTGTAACACAAGTTAATAGTACGTCAAATAAATAAAGACAGACAGACTGTAATACACATGAGAGTATCAGGTTCATATCAGCCAACAACTCCATAAGAATTTACATTGAGTATCGAAACGTGGATGGCATAAACCTAATGCCCCTCCTCCTTGCGGTACCAGTGACTACATTCAAAGACCCGACAAAACGCCAGTACGTGTAACGATGAATGGCTCTAGTGACGAGGGGCAGCCCCGTCATGGCAGCAGCTATTTTTTTTGCTTCTCCCTTCAGAGAAAGCCGACTCCATTTCTACAATTAACGAAATTCAGCCTAAACCTAAATGAGTCTAAATGCGTCTAAAGTCCCTGGTATTATTCAAGTGGTGGGTGCTAATGAATAACGTGAAAGGCTTTGGAAACAGAACTCCGTCATTTTGTCGTTTCTATCGTCTTCGAATGAGATTTACCTGATAGAATATAAGTATGAACGAAGACAAAATTCAGTCACGTTTTAGGAAAGGGCAGGGGTATCATATATTTGTTTCATATGCACTTTTTGGATAGATCTTACAGGAGGAGCTTACACACCGGACACTTCAGTGCATATAGGAAAATACCCAGCCTGTATTTCAAATTCGGATCACCGTCGAATCGGCGTCACCTCAAACACTGAATTGACGTCGCTGCTTCGTTGCCACCTCGTAGTCAAGGCTCTTCTGTCCTCTGGTTTTATTCAACGTATACGAAAATTGTATAAATTCTGTGATTATTTTCTATTATGAAGTATTCTCGAGACGCAAAATTTGTTTAATTCATCTGCAGACATGCTTTATATTAACAACTAGATCGATCAATTTATGTGATTGTATTTCTTGAAATCTGTTTAATCCTCGTCAGAGTTTGTTCAGTATAAAAAGATACCAGAGAAATATAAATCATGTCACCAGCGGAGATCAAATACGTGACCCACCGGCCTGTACTCTACCAACTGAGCTAGGTGGCCTTCAATATCAAAGTACTCTATTTCTTCAGTCGCCAAATCATCTCCACTTTATCCACCGGTGGATATCGACATCCAGCTCAAGGCAATTGGAGACCAGCTTCCCTGCGCCATATGACTTGACCAAGCAAGGACAGACATATGGTCGGTCTATTGTATCTATCCAAAGCCCATTAAAAGTTAGAAAGTATCATTGAGAAGAAGGAATTTGAAATGTCAATATAGTTGATAGTTTGATGATTATTGTTTTCAAAATTTTTGTAATTTCCTCGGATAGTCACTCCTATTTATATACTGTTAATAAGCTGTCTTTAAGGAAAACACTCGTACCTGGAAAAAGAGGAACAGTCCTTTCCCCATCCATTACCCTCCCCTCTTCCCCCTATGCAGTGACAGTTTTTACATGACCCCCTACAGACCCCATCCCCCGGTTAGGATGACTGGCTTTGGAGTGCGTTGTCGTGCCAGGACAACATTTCCGTTGCTGTGAAACCGTGTTGACATTATTCAATTCACTTCCGGTTACAGCTTCATGTGATTGTCAGGTCAGTTGCCTGACAGAGCTAGGACATGCAAGTTTGTGCTCGTTCGGAGTAGAAAGAGCACTTGTAGAACAGTTCTTCGTGAATCACTCGTTCTCCTGAGGAGAAATTCACTTACCGGCAACATGTTCGCGACGCTTTTACTCTACGTTTCTCTTCTCTTTGTGTTTGGAAATACAAAGGATATAGTGGTACCGGACAATACTTATTATCGAGTATGCTATTTCACCAACTGGGCACAGTACAGACCAGGAATCGGAAAATACATGCCTGATCAAACCGATCCAACACTTTGCACCCACATCAATTATGCATTTGCAAGAATAACAAATGGCAAACTTGCTCCTTACGAATGGGATGATGATAAACTTTACGCTGGGATTGTGGTAAGTTTACTTGACAGACTTAATGGTGATTCCCGTATAATGTATAATGAATGGGGGATGCCTTACTGATGAAACCAGAGCTGTGTACATTTTATAGGGTCTAGCGATCAGCTGTTATCATAAATAGGGATAAAGATATAGGTTTTGTACTGTTTCGTGGCAAAGTCTTGCCAAGTCGGAAGCTGGAACAAAAATTTATGTTCCTTGGATTTTGTCCCAGGTTTTTCGGAATTGCACCTCCTCTCGCCTCGCCTATTTAGATATCATTAACCCAGCCAAGTATACTGAATTATGCATGCAGACGTGTGGCTTGGGTTCTCCAAAGCCCTTGGGGGGAGGGGTGTAAAGAAAAATGGGTACTCCAAATGTGAAAGTAACGATCGTAGTGGTGTTCTTTGAAACGGTCTGCCATATTGACATTAAAATTTCCCTCTCAATAAGCCTTTACTAATAAATGGGCTATTTATTCCTTAAGTTTTCCGAATTATCGAAAGGACACCAAGGCGGAAAGGATTGCGGGGCGCACCAATGGGCATCTTATACCTTACGACTAAATACATAACTTAAATTGTGGACAGACGCAGAGACGTTGTGCAGTGTTACGCAATTAAGTACAAATGTATTTTCAGAAAAAACGATGCCAAAATCGGAAATAATAACTGGGCGCATTTTACGGTGTTCAGTGAAGTGTTTTCTCTCATTGCATAACCGCGCTAGACTGGAGATTCCGAAGTTCTCGTAAACTTAACTTCCGTGTCACAAGACAGATTTTCTGCCACATTCCATCAGCTTTCTGTTGTGATACCAAACTAGACTGTAACTAGACTGAAGTATATAAAAGAAATGCCGAAGCAGGCTAAAGCGTTTCTGGGGTTACTGGCATACGACACGCGCATCGGCTGATCCTCGAGGGGATTTCTCATCTAATAGAAACTGACCACCGGTGGATAACTGGGAGCTTATGTGGTGACTAGGGGAATACAATACACCTATTTTTTTAAGAACATTTAGGATTCTTCAAGGCTTAAAATGTTCGTAGATATTTGAAAAATAAACCGTAAAAAGTTCTTAAAACGTTCCTAATTCTGAATCATATAAAGTCATCATGTTCTTAATATTTTGGTTCCGAAAACCCTGTTTTCCTTAATTTTGTGACAAATGAACACAGATAAGTACATTATAAACGACTGATGCAGGCTCTACCAGAACCCCAAATGTAACAAAAGAAAAATTGCATTTAGGTCAACACAAGAAGTAATTTTGACTTATTAAAAAATGTTGCAACAAGATTACAACTTAATATTAATCCAACTTAAGCCTACTTCGTTCTTAAGATGTTCTTAACTTTTACTATTTTCAAGGGTATATATTAACGTCGGAGTTCGGCTAGCTCAGTTGGTAGAGCACACGCCGCGGTAGCGCAGCGTAGCTCAAGGATTCGAGTCCCCGGTGGTGGCATACTTTCTATTTCTCTAGTGTTTTTTCTGTATTGACACTTAAAATCTTCTCTTATAGATAATACTTACAAATCACAACGTTTATAACTTACATTTTAACATCCGTTTTGTAATAATTACTAGGAATGACATGGCCCCCTTAGCCATCCCTCTCCTCGGCTCTTGTTTTAAGTTGTTATTTTGTTATCAGGGTTAGCAGGGACAGAGTTCGTGCATTGCTTCGAATAATAAAAAATTCCGGAATTTCGATATTTTTATGCAAATTAGTAGGGAAAAAAAACCTTTTTATCTATCACTGCCCTACAAAGAAGTGTTTCAAAACGTGTCTCAAGTTTAAGTCGTTGATTGCTAAGCAGCCGCCGGAAGCTTTTTTTTCTCGCTTGATAATACCAACCAATCTCCCTTGTTTCATGCGAT
This sequence comes from Alatinidae sp. Z8VKAUB7J3, assembly GCA_010016025.2. Taxonomy (NCBI): domain Eukaryota; kingdom Metazoa; phylum Cnidaria; class Cubozoa; order Carybdeida; family Alatinidae; species Alatinidae sp. Z8VKAUB7J3. The sequence continues at coordinate 79,858,593 of JAAAKM020006971.1, read as the reverse complement.
AGATCCTAAGGCGTCTCACGAGTACATTTTCGCCAATTATTGTATTGTTTTAACAATGGAATGTCATACATATTTCTGTTAAAACAAAAAATGTACTCGTGAGACGTCTTAGACGTCTCCGTTATGCCGGGCGAAAACAGTAAGAATTTTATATTTTTAAATGCTCATTAACTGTAAATTTACAGAAAGAATAAATGTTAATGAAGTTTAAGAAAGTCTCGTGCTCTTTGTGAAATAAGTGGTTTATCTTTTGATTTTATGTAGCCACACACGAGTGTGAGTCGGACAAATGAGATGGTTTTATAAAGTCTATCTTTGCATTCTTTAGATAAGAACTTTGTTAAGGTTATATCTAGCGTAACTTTTAAGCGTATCTCCGAATTACTTATCATACCATAAATTTAAGCTGCCATGTTACCTACCTCTCAGTGTTAGCAACTAGATCTGTTGTAAGCTCCTTTTCCCTTTGCTTTCGCTTATTCGCTTACGATGGTATGTTGTCCCTCTTTAACTGTTTCAACGTGAATGAACTAGATATTAGGAGTTCGTTGCAATTAAGTCATGAAGCTTAGCGTCGCAGTATTGGACTCGAGAAGGATTTTCTTTGTGAGAAGGAGGGGGTCACTTATTTGCCCCATAGATGCCAATTTTTTCCTTCATGTTTTTTACCAACCCCCCCCCCCCGCTGGATAAATGGCGGGGGCTCTGAGGTTGGCGAATTCATCATTTACGTTTCTTCTAACAGGTATTTCTTGCTGACGAGCTAAATTTTGCCAAATAGTATGATGTGGTCAAGTTTTAGGGCCCTTGCCCTCTGACCAGGGCCTCCGACCCTAGCGCCTAAGATAGTCAGTGGATGGATCGGATCTCCTGGAATATGTTTACAAATTCAACGGGATCCGGCCTGACCTTAGCAAAATTACACCTTTTTGGTTGGATTTTTTTTAGGGGGGGGGGGGGCTGAAGTCGAAGCAAAATAGACATCTATGCAGAGAATTTATTAGGGATTACTCGGAAGCTGACATTACTTTTTATCAAGAATCGGAGTATAATTGTAAAATATTTATCAATATAATTAGTCTGGCTTGAATATGTAACCACTGGAATAACATATTTTCTCCATCATTTTCTAGGCTTTGAAGAAACAAAACCCCAAATTGATCATAATGTTAGCTGTTGGTGGTTGGAACCATGATAAATACTCCAGCCCATTCTCAGCAATGGTCAAGTCTTCCCAAACGCGAAAGGTTTTTATTGCATCGGCCATTACTTACCTCAGGAAGTATGGATTTGATGGGTTAGGATTGGACTGGGAATACCCAGCCGGCCGCGGTGATTCCCCTCCAGGTGATAAATTCAAGTACACCGATCTTTGTAACGAATTGAAGACGGCATTCGAGAACGAGGCTACACAGACAAGCAAGAAGAGGTTGCTGTTATCGGCTGCGGTCCCTGCGGGAGTACCAGTCATTGATGCAGGCTATCAGGTAAGGGAAACGTTGACGTCCTCAAAATTGGGAATACCAAGACACGTCTTTGTTCAAGTGTTTGCAAAGACACTGTATTAGAGACTTAATCACCTCCATAATCTTTGGACCTTACATATCTAGGCTCTGTTCCGTTTCCAAAAGCAGAGTTTCTACTTTGTTTTGAATTGATCCATCGTTATCACCAACATCCGTTTGGAATTGCCGTAGCTCCCAAAAGATTGTCTCTGTTGATCTCTACTGTTCATTATGATGGGCAGACGTTCCCTTAGGTTTTCAGGATCCCTTACCATTGCGTATGCCACGGAGTACGTGACCGCTTCCTTAGGGCCTCCCTTGATTTGAAATTCAAAGAATTTGATTATATGCGTTGTAAGATCTCAACGGCAATTGTAACGTGGCCAATGGAAAAAGAACAGGCTTGCAAGAATCTTTAAGATAGTGTTGAAGTTTGTATCAAAATACGATCTAGCGAGCAGTTTTACTACTCCAGGCTCCCTTCCAACTTGGCATTGGAAAGTAATTCATAATCAAGCATGAAATTATTATTCTTTGTAAAGAACCTTATCAGGCAGATAAGTAACTGCATTTAAACAGAAATAATGATGGGTAAGAAGAAAAGCGCCTTTCTCTTTTAGGTTCCAAAAATCATGGAATCGCTTGACTGGGTGAATTTGATGTCCTACGATCTTCATGGATCTTGGGAAAATGTTACTGGTATACATACTGCGTTGGTTGGAAAGGGAAACCTGACTGTGACATTTGCATTAAACTACTGGCTAGAGAAAGGTAAGTAGTTATTTTGTGTTGGCTATCTAAGGAATGAAGTCGTATACAATGAAATTGGGTTGAAATAGCAAGGATATGGATTTGGAATGGTCTATGAACTTCAGGAATCTAGATCTTGTAGAGATGGAACTCGATTTGTAAATGAAAAAAATCTGATGGTGTCTCGATTAAATGCGAAAGTTTTCTAGATATTATCTTCTTGCATTTACTCTGAGATACTAGCTCATGTTGTTATTACCGTATAAAATACTGGTTCACAAGTACTCACAACATACTATAGTATAGGAAGGGGAGTGTTTCAAGGCTACATTTTCTCTTCTTAACTGCTCTATTTTGATGATGAAAGGATATGAACGGCCATAAAGAAGATGATTCTTTTTAAATTTATTGGAGACCAAGATCCAGTGATACAGAAAGCTAACCGCAACTTGTGTCACTTGTTGCTTTTTTTGCGCCCGACCGCCATCACCCTTACATTTGGTGTCAGAAGTGGGATAATCATCACTTTAGCATGTCGTTCATAGGCGTAATTTTCCCTTTGTGGATTAATAAGACCATGGGCTCTTCATGGTGAGGATAGTGGACTTTCACACAACATTACATGCATAGATTAACACAGATTGGATCACAATATTGCCGATTTCAAAGTAATTTTTTAAAATTTATGCCATGCACAGGCACTGCTGATTTTCACACAGTGTACCAAGTTACTTTAAGCACTGCTTATTGATAATAGAATAGCCCTCAAATTTTAGGCAGTTAAACACCAACATCCAATAAAAATCCTTCGCCTAATGTTTTGGCGCTGGTAAGTCTACACAAGTTTGCACGTATTTTCAGCAGCACCAAAGTAATTCATATAATGGATAGACCTAAGTATACATAAAAAAAATACACATCTTGAAAAGTAGGGGGTTTGTACCTGTCTCTGTGGTCTGGCACCTCTAGTTAAAGATTCAGACACATGTATTGAAAATAGTTATTTCAGGTCAATATCACAACAGTGTTTATTGACTTACATTGAATTTCTGTGATAACAAAGATTTTTCTGTATCTAAGAAACCCTTTTTTGGCAATGCATCAATGTTTTGCTATTCTTTAAAATTCATCATATTCCTCAAATATGTTGAAAATTTAAGAGCTGCAAAATGCCAGAAAATATAAAATATTTTGATCACCCTCAGATGACATCAGTTTTCGATACATCTTTACCTTGTCTTTTGCCCCTGCTCTTTGGTACCTGATTGCCCCCTCCCCTTAGTTGATTTTTGAATAATTTTCTGACCTCTCCATCCTTATTCCAACCACCTTAGCTATAAGATACCTTCAGGTACACCCCTAGACATGACTTTCCCCATCTCAATATCAACAACTGATGACTGCCCTGCCCACTTCATAACCAAGTTAGTCTACAACCATTTTGAAACCTACTCCATAATAAATCTACTTCAAAATGGTTGTGACAAACATTTTCAAAATGGTTCTGCCAGTCTAAAGCAACTTAAGGCCTGAAAACCGATCTCAAAATGGTTTTAAGCAACAGTGTGAAAACAGCTTAAATCATATCACAAAAATGGTGCTAAAATATATTGTTTGGAGTAGTCAGTTTATAAAGTACCAAAATTATCCTCCGAAAAACCATTTTAATGACAAAGTTCTGCATAAAAGTAGAGTGAAAAAGGCAATAAAAATATGAATAAGAAAGGACTATAGCATGCAGGTTTGTAGACCTCTGCAAGTGAGCAGTTATTCATCCCAAAGCAAACTTAAATCTTGAGATAACATTCAATTTTATATAAAGCCTGTATATTGTAAAGTATATAATCTATGATGATACAAATATATACTTGAATAGCTGTTACTTTGCCTGCAATTTTTCACTGAGAGCACTATACCTTTTCATGCTTTCAAGTGATTTTACAGCAAAATAAATACAATTGGCCAGTGGTAAGAAAACATCAACAACATCCATACTGGTACCTACAGAGTACAAAAAGGCAGAGAATTAATCTTCACTCCATAAAGAAATAATTGTAACTGCAATTAACTTACCAGAAAGAAATATTCATTTAGTTGTGAACAGCAAAATCCAGCAATGCTTTTTGAGCATACAAGATGATATATTAAATAACTAAGCTTTCAGTGTATTATCATATCATCCTCCGGCTATAAGAAACTTAGTGTATACAATATGTAAAAACTTAATGGCCAGTATAAACAACCAACATAAACACAAAGAAAATAAATGAGCCTCATATGTGAAATTAAACTGGTATTGAGCCTACTGTTTCATTCAAACTAGGCCAAAGTTTGGCAAGTAGAAGGCTTTCTTTGATGCGGAGAGTGAACTCAGAAGACGTACATATATAAATGCTAGGAATGTAAAATGTAAAATCAGATTCAAAAAAAGGGCTAGAGTGTTGGAGAGAGTGAAAATGAATGTTAGAAAATGGTGGAGTTGAAATAAAAAAATATTTGTAACTGTAAACAGTAAAGATCTAAAATGGAATTGAACAGGACCAACAAAAATGTATAGAAAAAACCACCCTGAAACAATTCTTGAAATGTTGTTAGAAAAAATAATAAAATTTTGTCAAACTGCAAAGAACAGCTGCAGTGTGGAAAAGATGGTGTAGCGTGTCCAGCCTGGTGACAAACTATAGATAAACTATTTTCCATTGCTGAAAAGACCATCATACACATTGATGAACTTATGCAAGCATATATCACCCCGGCCTCTTTGCATGGTGCTGAAACTATTCCACCAAGAGAAAATGTGCATGGTAAGAAGGCTTGTGAGAGAGACCAATCAGAGGGTCAAGAAAAACATGAAAAAAACCAATACAGCAAGATATTGAACAGCAGAATATAGCAAAGAGATTGGACATGGAATGATAATAATGGAGGATGGTTATTGCAAGTCCTACCCCCAAAGTGGGCCAAAAAGAACGACAAGAAATGAAGAGAATAATGGTGATGATGACTGTAGTGATTGACATTATTCATAATATACTATTGTTGTCAGTGACACAAGGATGATGATAATGATGATGATGGTGATGATGATGATAATGATTATGATGGTGATGACAATGACAATGATGATGATGATGATGATGATGATGATGATGATAGTAATGGTAATGGTGATGACAATGACAGTGATGATGACACCTTCAATATCAAAACCTTCATTCTTCTCTATAACATACCATTGTCCTGTTTCCCACTTGCTAACATAACCTGGAACAGGAAGCTAAACTCCAACATCAGATTGGAAACCAAATTTTCTAAAAAAAGGACATTTGAGAAATTTTCCAATAAATCCATAAATATCACTCTATCACAGGCATGACAGATCTTTACTGCCCAATGGGATAAGTTTTCATTGGTAAGTTTGACATTAGGGTTGTATTAGCCAATGCTACTAATGGGTTTATCCTCAGGGTCATTATATTTCCTTCAAATTTTCTAATTGGCAGTAAATTCTAAACCTTGATATAGTTAGGATCTTTGGGCTAAAAAAAATTAAATTTTAAATTAGGTAAAACTTTTTCCATGTAGGTTAAAAGTGTTCCATGATTTGCACTGAAATAAGTAACACATTTAGGAACCATATTCATTCTGAAAATACAGCTACTAACGAATTTTCATTTCCGGTTGTTTTGTTTTCAAAGGATATTGGAAATACCACGTATAAAACCCACAAGTCTTTTTATCAACCAATTGAGTACAAAAAGAGTGCATGAGTAAGAAAGTATGATATTTCTATTAAAAATGCTTGAAACAATACAAAAACTAAATAATACTATAATTTTCATTGAAAAATTAAAATGTTGTTGAATTTATAGATTTCTTATATATATGTTATATACAAACAGAGCTTCCCTCAAGGCAACTAGGACCAGCAGTGAGCCTAGCCTGCGCACAAACAAAACTTTTGAAAAATATTACCACCTGAGTTGTTGTTTTTGTCTATCCACAGGCTACAGTTAATTCTGTCATGACAATAGAGCCTTAAAAACAGAGATTTCATAATGTATATAAAAGATCTGATAATAGAACTTTGCTTCAGGAAACACTGGGAAAGGCAGCAATTCATGTGATAAAAACATGAGCATCACCTGAGTACATGCACATACTGACAACCTTAACATAAATTAAAATTAAGAAATACTAAGCTGCCTGATTCTCGATCAAATAAATAAAACAAAAAAGACATAGGAACTGTCTTATTTCAGTTTCGGCCCAACTACATTACCCATATTAGATTAAGTATTGATTAAGAATTGGAAGGTTTTGCATTTGATCCCTCTGTGCAACATCTTGTTACAACATTTAGTAACTCACTTTGCCTTAAATTACTCGTGCAAGCAGGTGTGGCTAGTAGCATGCTTAACTAAGCTATGTACTAAAAAAGCACTGAGTGCTTCACCTCTATTTGAAGGGTGATTTTAAAAAATAATGTTAAGTACTAAGGCAATGTAAAATAGATAGTTATGCATTTAACAGCAAAAACTCACCAGAAAGGATGCAAGTGTAAACTGCAATTAGTGTGGTAAGAATAGTAATATCCTTAATTGAATCTAATTTGAGATCATTCTCTTCAGTGGAATTTCCTGTTAAGGCAACTTTCTTTTGATTAACCATGATGTTAGCACTGCTATGTTGTGGTATTGATGCTGAAAATACTTCTTTCTCTGCACGTTTATCAAAAGAACCTGATATACCCTTGTTTCCACTGATCTGCTGACAAACTTTGTCATTAGAATGTCTCATTTTCATCTCAAGTTTTGAAAACTTATCAGAAATACATGTCACAGTATTGCTCTTAGTATCTGTAACTGTTTCATCAGCAAAAGGATCTCCAAAGCTGGTATCTACATTGCTCTTTTTGGTATCATTTGATTCTGCATTTGGAAAGGATGTCAGGGTTATGCGTCTAATTGGTGTGCTAAAATAAAAAAGGCATTGTATAGATACCCTGCTTATAAATATGCCAATTAAATTCAAAGTAACCTTTTCTGCTAGTCATATTCATAGAAAACATTGTAAACACATCTTGCTAGCTTAGATATATAATTAAGATTTCAGTGCTAGAGATGTGACTAAATAAATGATTCATTGCACTGCCTGTACATATCATATACATGCAGTCATGGATTGTCTGTGATTCCAAAAGCAAGCAAGCTCAGTGGCTGATGTAAGCAACATGGGAGCCTGCAGATGCATGTCTCTTTGATATCAAATACTTAATTGTTTCGAGATTGATAATATATAATGTAGATATTTAGTTACTTACTTCTCCTAAACCCCATTGCCCTTGATTAGCAAAATGCTTAATGAAGTTTACACTGCACTACAAATTGTAGACTAGCCTAAAAATAATCTAGTAGAAAATGCCCATCTCCTGAAATTATTTCAATTATACCTGCATGCAAAAATCAAGGCAGTGATGTACTTCAGAAGTATTTAATTAAACATATCTCAATATCGGAAAAGATTCCTGGTACTACAAAATTTGTAGATAATATTTAATAACGGAATCATTAGTGAAATGCCATTGACCAGTTTCATTGCACCCTCATCAGAATTTCACTCATCAATGGTATTTCACTAATGATTCTGTTATTAAATATCTCAATATGTTTTATTTGGCTTAAGTCTGGTGCTTTCATTGTAACTATACCAACTAGCAACATCTCTTACTACATATACAATGGTAGGCCCTATGTCATTTTGGCATACTCCAGGTGTGCTTGTTAACTTGTTCTTGGGACTCTCTAAAATTATCAAGCAATGCACTACTTAATTGCCGGACATCTGTGGACTTATAATAAAAGATAACCTGCGAGTTAAGTATTGACATGCTTGCAAGGGTGCATCATTAGCAAGAATACTTGCTCTAGCCCTGACATGACATATACAGCTACAGGTCAAAAGAGCTGTACTTTTGAAGAACAAAACCATAGAGTAAGTAGAAATGATAAATTGATGTGTAGTAAAAGGTCATAGCAATGGATTATTTAATGTTCAGAGAATATAAGAAGTTATGACACAAACAGAAGATATTAGGACACACACATTAAATCATAGTAAGAAAGTACAAATAAAGAACTACGGTACCTGGTTTTTGAGGGTACAGCTGAAGGTTTTGCAAGAGAAGGAAATTCATCCTCATCTTCAAGTTCAAAATTTATAGGTTTAATCCCTCTTGTACTTGCTGTAGGAGTCTCTACAGTTGATGGGCTGCCATACTGGGCTGAAAAATAAGAATTTTTGTTGCCTTTGTTATGTTTTCCTCTTTTTGAGCTCAAGTTACTTTTCTTGCTTTGTGACCTTCTAGACAGGCCACTTGAGTTCCCAGGTGAAGCAAAGGACTCAAGGGTTGGAGTAGACTGCGGTGAAGACACTGGTTGCTTCCTTCCAAATGGGCTGGGTTTGGTTGTCTTTCCACTTTTACTGGTGATGTGTGACCTTTTGTCTGCAAGTGCAGTGATAGGTGTTGGTTTTATAAGAGGTGTGCCTATTCTGGTGAGAAGCTGCTTTCGTAAGCATTGAAGGAACACTGGAACAAATTCCTTGATTGGGTCAATGAATTGTCCATGATGACAGAGTGGCTCTTGGCACTGTAGTTAATTGAAAAGGAAAGCAATGCACACTTCTATTACTTAAAATAAAGTTTCAAGAACAGGTTTGTATCTCATACAGTGGGTTTATTTACTTAAACAAGTTACTAAATTATGGGTACTAAAACTAGTATTCTTTAAAATCTTATGTGCATAAAGCTAAAAGGCGGCAAACTACATGTAGTAGGCCTATAAAATTACAGATACATAGATAATATATATGTGTACTCACAATATGATGTTCGTGGCATTTCTGTTTCATTGTGCTCATGAATCATGACAAACATTAGTTCGGCATAGATTAAAGTGATTTGAGCGAAAATTAGGCATGCCTCTTAGATCAGTGGCGCAAAAGTTATGCTTCCACACTTGATATTGGTAGACCTAATTATTTTAGCCTGTTATTCATAAGTTCACTTGTTAAGCATTCATAATACAGTGTGGGCAATTTTCATACCTCAGTACAATTAATATCGTTCTGTTTATACAAAAGTATGCCTATCTTGGTACTATTAGTATCAGGTCCCTTTAAATTTTGCAACGTGCATGAAGCTTCGAGCTCGAAGCCTTCTTAATACATGCACTTTACGGCTTGGTTCATAGCAATTTTTAAAACATTTCCTGCATTATCTTAAACCTATATAAATGTACCTAAATGTACTTGCCTTTACACTGTCTATTATTGATGTAGACGTTATCGTCCCGGCAAAGAGCCCTTCGGAAACTTCGTTTGCCATGTTGTAACCTCCAGTCTAGTGACATCCATGGCCATCAAAACATTCTACTCATGAACATGAGGCTGCCCTCGAACTCAAATGTAACTTCCGTCAGTGAACCCTTGTTAAAGGCAAGGTCTATAAAACACGGTCTGTAAAACACGGTCTATAAAACACGGTCTATAAAACACGGTCTGTAAAACAAGGTCTACAAAAAAAGGTCATGACACTTCCTGCCTTATGTCGTCACACAAGGACAATGGAACCATTTTGGGTCCTGCAAACATTCCGCGAAGGTCAAAGCTGCGCAGCAGAGAGCACAATAGAAGTAATTTTGTTTGCCGGCAGCTACAGAAATAGTTTTTAAAAGGGTGTGTTATTTAGATACTGCAGTCAAGCTGTTGATTAGGTATTGAAATAGATATGTAAGTACTGTCTCCTACTGTCATACGATCTTTCAGAATATTTCAGCGCTTTGTTCCCTCATTGGGTTTCATAGACAGTAGAGTATCCTTGATATTGGGTGTTATGTTTGAATGTATGTATTTATATATGTATGTATGTATGTATGTATGTATGTATGTTTGTATGTATGTATGTATGTATGTTGTATGTTGTATGTATGTTTCTGCAAGGTAATTGTAATCCAAAGCTCAAAAGTGCTCAATGTTTACACAGAGCATTAAAAATAGAGTTTGAATCAGGAAGAAAACGAAGTTTCACTACTCGTGAGTTTCACGCTTCTTCTACGATCATCGGGTGAAATTTAATTAAGGCACAGAATCACCTGACTTACAATTTTCTTAGCAAATTATCCCCGTGTCGTCACTTAGTAAGAATCTCTGTTAGTAAGTAAGTACGTAATTTAATAAGAATCTATGTATGTATGTATGTATATATTCTATGTTACGTTGGTCAAATATATTTAAAGAAGTTTGCAATGTAAAAATTGGTCTGAAAACTAGTTGGTTTGACGGGTAACAAGGGAAATCTTCTTAGCAAATTATTCCAAGATAATTTCGTAACCTTAGATACTAAAGGTGATCTTGGAGACACAAGGTGATCTTGGAGACACAGGAAACTATCGCGGAATTTCCTTGACAGTCGCAGCTGCAAAGATCTACAACAGATTGCTTCTGAAGAGAATAAGATCACATCTGGATCCACTCCTGTGCATAAACTGGAATGGTTTTTGTTCTGGAAGGTCAACCTTATCACAAATTCTAACTCTTAGAAGATTAATAGAGGGTTTAAAACCAAAACAACTGCAAGTAGTCATCACTTTTGTTAATTTCAGGAGGGCGTTTGACTCCATTCATAGAGAAACGCTAATGGAATTTCTGTCTCCCTACAGAGTGCCAAAGAAGATAGTAGATACTATTGCACAAGTCATTACACCTGATGGAAAAACAGACTTCTTTGAGGTAGTTGCTGGAGTCCTGCAAGGAGACACTCTTACTTACTACCTCTTCATCGTTGCGCTAGACTATGCACTCCTTGAAGCTGTAATAGATCCATCACTGGGGTCATGATAGAGAAACGACAAAGCTCCAGACAGGCTTCAGTTTTTATCACTGATGTAGACTTTGCCGATGATCTTGCCCTGATCTCAAACTCCATAGAGCAAGCCCAGTTACTCCTACTGAGGTTGGAAATAGCAGCAGAGGCCATTGGGCTACATATCAACCACAAGAAAACGCAGTATATGCTGTATAACCAAGCCGAAGCTGAGATAAGAACTCTTGGAGGAAATTGCGCAGCAAGTTGATGATTTTTATTATCTTGGTTCATGGATTGCAACGAGCAAAAGAGATATAGAAGTTAGAATTGGGTTAGCTTGGAAGGCACTGAACAGTTTAGACAACATTTGGAAACTAACTTGAAAAGAGACCTGAAATCCAGTTCTTTAGATCTACAGTCGAAAGTGTTTTGTTGTACGGGGCAGAGAGATGAACCCTTACAAGTGCCATAAATAGTAGGTTATATATTACTTACACCCGAATGCTCAGATCAGTCCTTGGATTTACTTGGAGAGATAGGAAAACAAATAAAGAGCTATATGGAGAACCACCAAACATAACATCAGTCCTTAGAGTTAGAAGATCGAAATTCATTGGATATGTGTGGAGGAGAAAGGAGGAATTGGTGAGTCAGATGCTCCTTTAGGGACCGAAGCAAGGAGCAAGAAAAAGGGGAAAACCAGCAACAAACTATATAGACCTGCTAAGAAGAGACATCTGTTTGCCCACAGATGAGCTGAAAAAGATCATGAACGATCGTGGAAAATAGAGGGAGCTCGTCAATGGTGTCCGAGCGAGCTCCAAATAAGTCAAATCAAGTCAAGTAGATACTAAAAAGTAGAAATACCCTCCGTCTAAGATATCTGCGGTCACAAATCTGCCAAAGTCATTATCTCTTTGCGTTTTGATCTCTCATCTAAGAAGCCTTTTGGCAATGCACGTATTACCACAAAAAGCTGGTTTAAACCACTCCTTCAAAAAACAAAATCAGCTCAATTCAAACAAAGGGCTAGAATTAAAGGGTTTAGTACTAGACTGTGCATCTTACATCCAACGATTAAGACCTATACCGTAGAAATAACTGCACTACATGATATCGCTTTTAGAGATATAATATTAAACCCGCAGAGGAAAACTAATTGCAAAAAATTTAAATTAGTACTACAAATAGTATCTTTGGTTAATTGGCATTTCTCGCCCAGACAGAGTTTTGATTTTTTTAGTTTCCTGCTGAACATCCCTTGTTTATGTCGTGGTTATGGTTCAGATAAAAATTTTATATTTTCCAGCTTTAATAAGGGAGCTAGAAGTACAAGATTACACAGTTTGAACCATGTGAAAGATATTAGGGAGTATCGTTTACAGTTTTTGTCACCTTATTAAAATAGGTAGCAATCCAAGTATGGAATATGACGCTTTTCAGTCAACTAAGCTCTATGCTAAAATTGATTTTGATATGCTTTTTTGGGTAGAAAAGACACTTTTTCCTCCTTTCCTCCCTCACCCGTCAATTCATTCAATGGTAAATATGTAATGCTACGCTGTGCTATGATTCCGCTAAAGTGTTTAACGGGATAGTATGATGCCCAGACAAACACTTTCTTTAATGGTAGTCAAAAGGATAAGGCAATAAGAAGTTAAAGCCTCATTTCTATGATAAGGATTAGCATAAAGAATACTGTTCTTAAAGAGCTGGATTTGGAGACGGGGGGGAGAAAACGCTAATAGCTAAATAACTAGCGAAGGCCGTTCTAGTGACAAAGACGGTAAACATTGCCAATCACTTAGGATTGTCCAACAACAGATAACCTGATTTTAAGTCAAATGATCTTTGATTAAAGGGTCATCATTGTTAAGTTAACAAAGGGGCCTTATTGTTAAATTTTCACGAGCAAGGTACTAGCCGCGTAATTAGCACTATACAAGGTATCAACAGCAAATGCTGATTGAAATGATTATGAGATGAAAATAAAATGCATCTGTGCCTTTTAAAGATGTCGGTTAATTGCAATTTTCTCTTTGCATGCTTCGCTATGCTTCTTCTAATTTGGATAATTAAGGACCACCGCGGTCACTTGTTGTAATATTTTATTTAGTAGTCCATACGGTTGAAAAAAACACAACGGAATTGACCTCACTTGTTAAAATTTTTTATTTTCTTTAATTTGCTAGCCAAAGCAAATAATAATTGAAATTAATATCTGAGAACGAAAAATTGAAATGCTAATTATTGGTACTCTGTGTTATTCACTCTTACGACGATACTTCAAAATATTGGAGATAAGAATAAATCATTCTTATTTGTTTATATTTTACTCCTAGGATTCGGCTATAGGGGAGCATTTATCCTCCCTTAGTTAACTTCGTAACTGCATTTCCCCACCGTTCTGACTTTGGATACACTTTAAGTTCTGTCAGTTATTCTGAAAAATTAGAAAAAGTTCATTAAGTAGGTGATTTCAGAGTACACGGGTCATTGGTCAAGATGACATTTAAGGAAAATTTTGCACGATCTTCTATTTTGCCTTTTATTTAAGCTTTTTTCTTAATTTAAATTATTAAAATTGCCTGTCTTTTACAAAGAGCAGATTAACTGTCATTGAATTTGGTTGTTTATTGGAATACCTTAAACTAAGGAGGACAATTTGACCCTTGAAAGTTTCAGCTCTCAAAATAATTGGGGGAGGAATAGTAGAGAGGAGATTAATGGGGGGCTCTAAAAAGCGACTCTCTATATCGACATGCTGGCTCTTCTCTTGAGGTTGCATTCATCAAACAAATAACCGATAGTCCATATTTGCTTGGTTTGTTGCTTAAGTCAAAGTGTTTCTTTAAGAAAACTTTTTAAGTTGTTGATGTATTTGAACTCAACTCGAAGTCATAAGGACATGAAATCTTTTACAGTAATTGATAAACATCTCTTCTCTTGATGTTACGTAAGAGCTGCAATGATAAAGCTCAGCATCTTAGTTACTTAGTTTCCTTGTTCCTTATCTCCGTTTGATTTAACATGATCACAATCTCATACATCAGCAAGCTCTGCTGATAGTGTTTTGCACATTTGAAGTACTTCCATCAACACCATGATTCATTATCTTCGCATTAGAACAACTGTGTACTATCATTAGATAGCATATTCCTTATTATGGTTTGCTAATAAACTCTTTGATATAAGATAACTATTGAGGGTATTTATAATCTGTGTCAAACATTCTTTTTTGAAGCTTATGTAGTTCCACCTTGCACAAACAAAACAATCATCAGCTTATTTATCTTATCTGAAAAGGAAATGGTTACGAGAATGATTTTACTAAGAACAACACTAATCGCATTATAGAAACAATAAAATCGTTTCATTCTTAAGAAAACGTCTAGCTGTGAAAACAGATTTTACATACTCCTCAGGAATATCCGATGGAAACTTAAAATGCTCATTCATTTTTATCAACATTGAGTAACGCCTTTTCGTCAACATTTGAAGAAACATTTACTTTTCCCCTATGGAAGATAATCAAACCCCATTTAGCGTATAAACTGCTGTGTGTTTAAGATATATTAATGTTTGTTTCTTAAAGTTAATTAACAAATTAATTTATATTTAAATAGAATGTTTGCAGTAGAAAAGCATGGAGTTAAAAAAAAAGGAACTCTGAATAGAGTCAACGAAATGTTTGGGAGGCCTATCTCTCGATGTAAAACATAATGCTTCACTTTTCAGAAAGTTTGTTTAAGATACAACACAAGGATTTTATACAAAATAGCAAAAAACATTGTTACTGAAAGCGTTTCACGTCTTACAGTCCTCAGAGTACAGTTATCAGATATGTTTGAAAGAAAAGGTAGAATAAGAATAAGAAAGAATAAACCCAATGTTATTTTGAAAGAGCTAAACAGAATTTAGATTGGTTGAATAGTTTGTGTTTTTAGACCAATCAGCGTCCACTACAACTACATCAATTGAATAGGCTCAGTGAGCAAATGAATTCCTTTTGTCTGCACAGCAAAGGTTATCTTGCGTTTTTGTGGACTAAATTCAGAACGTCCAAATGAACTGCAGATCTGGCCTTGCCTATGATATAGAACAATCGCCCATGTATATTTTGTCACAGTTTGTATTTTCTTTATCTGGATCAAGGTTTAGGGGTCGTTATCCTAAATCAAAATGGATAACATACTACAATATTTTAGCTACTTTTAAATACTAGGTAGTGTTAAAAAGAGCCCGAATTCAATATCATATCCAAAACCAATTACTTGGTCTAGTTAAATAAGGCCGTCTGCATTGCAATATTTATGATAGAATTAAACCCACTGGTTAACAACTCCCATGGATGCCTCTTCCACATTAGAGAGGACCTCCTTTTCCACCAATTCTCTCTAAGATTGTAGCCTCAGAAGATGAAATGGCCATGGCTCCCAGGTAATTTTACAACCAGTACTTCATCTTTATTCCGAAAATAGTCTCAAAGACTCGTATGTTCGCTACTCTTACCCAAAAGCTTAATTTCTGATCCAACGGGAGTTTTTGGTGTTCTTCTGACATCTGTACGTGTTTACAAACGTTCCCCTAGATGAGACAATGAAAATATGCGCCAATGCACTGTATAGGGGAAACCTTGTCCCTCACCAATTCCCTAAAGAACTTTTCAGTGAATTGATAATATTCGCAACACGTGGTGTTTAATTCGGCCTCAAGAGTGAAAATGCATGGACATCAAAACTTGGTGAGCATGGGAAGTCCCTTAGGTCCAACATTGGCTAATATCTTTGTTAGCTTCCATGAATTAAAACTTTTTGAGTTCTCTCAAAAGCCTATGGTTTGTTTTTGTTACGTGAACGACACATTTTCAATATTTAAAAGATATTCCGAGTGCGACAAATTACCCAGAAATCTAAACAGCTTGCGCCAAGCTTTTAAATTCGCCGTCCCGTAATTCGTTGTCAACCTTATCAAACATTAGTTATCACGCGCTTTTGATTTGCTCCGATAGCAAATTAGATTTGGAACTTAAATTTCTAAAACAAACTTTTCTTTTGAATGGCTATTCCGAAGACGTCATTGAATTTTACTATAAAATCAAAACTTTTACAATTCTACAAAGAAAAACAATTCAAACACTTGTGCAAACGGTCATCTGAATGTACGATAAGTTTGGGACAAAGATAATTTCTTATATTGTGTCAATGTAAGTATAGTATAAAATAGCAATTGGAATGAACTTAACATTTATATTGGTTCTTACTTATCCTGTTACATTTTATTAGGTATACTAAAAGATGCCGTTGAAGGATGCTGTATGAACTGCTCCAGACCTAACTTCTTGCTACCAAAACAAAGCCCGAAAGACTTCACAGTGCTTAAACCATCAAATGTCACAGTATTTCTCCCAGTTTTGATGTACAAAGATGCTAACAGATACATGGGTCTGAGATTTCAACCTCTGATGTCAACCGCCGGTGCTTACTACATAACGCTTCACGGGAATACCGTTTCCATGACCATGGCCAAACGCCTGCTTGAGCAAGTTTACGGAACATGGCCCTTATTGGCGATTTCTCTGCTTATGGCATTGACAGCAGGAGTTGTTATCTGGCTTTTGGTAGGTAGTAGGCAGTGCTGTAAGCTTTTTGGTCACCGTAATACTTTTTTATGAAGCATTGCAAAGAAGTTCGTTGCCTTTCTGTATTATGATTGTTACTGTTCATAGTTAATGAATGTACGATATTGCTAAGTAATAATAATAATTTTTTCAAACTCAAATTTTATTTCACCATAACACCAATACACAGTTTGACACTCTCTTACAAAAGGCATATCAATACGTTACAATATACAACCCTAGTAACAAGAAATACTTTGAATCATCAAGAGAGAAAAAAATAAATAATAAATAATAATAATAAACAAACCACAAAAAAAAGAACAAACAAAAAAAACCCAACAATGCCATTACTAATAAAGCTAACTTTAATAAAATTAAATTATAATAAATTCTATTTACCAAATAAGTAACTCAAGATTAGTCCATTCCTTATCCTTTCTACAAAAGATGTAATAACTAGTGCGTATTGCACAACTAATGATTTTCCTGATCAGATAATCTCCATTTTCAATTTCTAAATGTTCAATCATATCAGAAAAAGATATGCCATCCTTGAAAATCCCACCAATCGACCTCATATTGAGATTTATAAATCGAACATTATATTTTGTGTTTAATTCTAAGCACAGAAGCTTGTATTTGTCTGCTTTTCGGTCAAAGTTTGAACTCATTTTGGTCTCGAAGCCAACGGTCAGTTCCACAACGTAGAGAAAGACATTCCTTTTAATAATTAAGTCTGGTCGAAAAATACTTCCAGAGATTATTGAAGGCGAGAGAAAACGAGCAATGTCACAGTAAACTGACAGATCTTTGCTTGCAGACGAAATATAAGTAGCTATTAGATGAAGGACTGAGTCATGGCGCCAATTGTAACGTCCCTGATCTAGATGAGTCTTGCAACCAGAAACGACATGCTGCATACTACTACTACTACTACTACTACTACTACTTCTACTACTACTACTACTACTACTACTACTACTACTACTATTACTACTACTACTACTGCTACTACTGCTTCTACAGCTACTACTGCAACTGCTACTATTACTACAACAACTACTACTACTACTGCTATTGTTACTATCACCGTCGACTACTAACCCTAATATGTCAATACAAGAACCACTGTTACCGCCTTTACTGATAAAATCCTGATCATCATAAGAAATGAAAAAAACCAAAAAGAACAGCAACTAACTCTTTTACTGTTTCTCTTCTTCTTTTCATTTAATCTCCACGGAACTTATTTATTTCGCTCTTTCAAAATCTCTTTCCTTGCTTTGCTTATCGAATATGTGAGACTGTTGCCGCACTGCGGTACCGTACTAGCGAAATATTTGATCGATAGGTTTGGTTTATTTGATTAATCTAAACATTCATAGGGGCACAAATGGTAGACCCTGAGTCTAGCATGACTTGTATAACGTTCTTAAGAGTATTTTCAAAGCTGGCCGACATAAAGGTTTTAATGATTTTCTTTAACCAGGGCTTACAAGCTGCCGGAAACCCCTGAAGGTTTTCTATACACGGAGGCAACCATGAGATTAAGGTATTCGGTTCCAGCCCCAGATCCCACATCTGAACTCGAGGCAATGGTACAACGAGGCTCTATTGGAACAGTTCCTGTCCTTAAGGGATCTTTCCATGTCCTTGCCGAACAAGGTATGTATAGTGACTTTAAAAAGCAAACAGCTTTGACTGACGCTACATGTTGGGGCCTCTAAATCCTAAGCCTTCTAAGGCCAGTGAGAGCCCCAGGATGACAGTAGTTAAAAACACTAGGGACTCTGAGGAACCGATAAATATTTCTGCCTTTGAAACTCCTATGATCGCATGTTTATTTCATCAAATAATGTAAACAGATAGTTATAAAAACATCTAATACACTTGCTGATCTAAGCTTAAAGATTCACTGCCTTTGACTCATGGCCACTTTTACAGATTCCTAACTGGCCGTAACATATATTCCGAGTTTTGAAATATTTGAGAATGAAGAACTATTCTTTAGATTATTTTTTGCCAAAACCTTACGGCTCTTCGTTTCCTCTAACAGGTTTATACAGGCCTACGAAACAAGAAGTGAAACCAGCCAGTCCAAGTGCAAATCAAACCAAGAGCTCAAGTGAAACACCAGAATGTGATATTGACCCAAGCAAATGTTGTTTAGACGGAAATACTGTTAGAGCAGAGAACAACAATTCGTGCCCAGAAGGTAATTAGCATTTTTTTTGTTATCGTGGACCCCTGTGTTATCAGTAATTTTTTACTAAGAACTACCATTAATTGCAAAAGAAAACATAAACGAGAGCATGTCCTTTAAAGATAGTTACCGTCCCTTTTCCTATTATGGTCATTCCAGTATACATATATATGTATGTTTATGGGTGTTTTATAATTTTTAGTTATATTTATTCTTATATTTTGTTTCCTTTATTATCATTGCATAGTTGTTTTTGGCTCTAACACTTTGTTCTAACTAGCCCGGTATAATCATATCTAAGCATCTCCTACTTCCATACGTTAAATTTTAAATTTGTTAATAAGGGCGTTGTCTATTGATACTATCATCTATAATTCTTTGAACCTATAACCACTTTTTTGTGAAATGAAATTTTAACAGCGTATTAAATCTCTGATTGTCGCGCCATCCTTATATGCCATAAATTTTTCTACAATCAGTCTCTTCTTCTGCCGACTCCATTTTCAAGATTACATATCTGCTCCAAATGTTTTCTCATTTAAATGTATTTATTTTTTACAGATAAATGTCCATGTACCGAACTGGTTGCTACTTTTGGAGTTATTCAAGCTTACGAACTTGACATCAACGATAAAGACTCATTTGTTTACAATGAACTTTACTACAAAATCACAAATGGGGTAAGTATACGTGAATGTCAGAAGACATACTAGTAGAACATGAAACGCTATCGTTTCAACGTGGAGGAGCAGAAAGTACTACAAACAATGATTGTATTGTATTCCATAAAATGAACGTGGAGCTGAAAAGAGCCTTTAAAAGCGGTATGTTTTGAAACTAAACTACCAATGTATAACGTCCCGTCTCACTCGTCCTTCGGAGCGTTGAGGTTGTATTTATAGCTTTGGACACCCGCTTTTCAAAACCACCAAAAACATGTCAATAACAAGTATATAAAGTCGAAGAAACATTTAAACATATTAAGTAAAGCTGAGGAGACATTCGCTTCTAATGTAAAGGTGTGATAACGCAGGTGAGGCACTGGAGAACGAGGTGTACTAACGCCGATCTGTGATTTCTTACTATGAGTTAATAACGAAAATGAGCTTTCACGTTTTTAAGATGTTAAAATTCCACCTTTCTTAATGAATATTCTGTAAGATATTTCCTATTGAAACATTATACCAATTGGAAGAAGTAGTTACCTTAATTTTTAACAATCTTTAAGCTTTAATGGTGTAATCTTCTACAAAAGTCAGTGGTGCAGTAATTGTTATCAGAGGGGACTAAAAATTGCAAACGCATCATCATGAGTTGGGGGGGAGGGGGCCTGAAGAGGGATTTAAGTAAGGATAAAGATCTTACGATGACTATTCAATATGACCATCGTTTTTGTATCAGCATTGTTAAATGGGATGCAATTCAGTAGTTCTAAAATCTATTGATTAAGACAAATTGCCTCTCTGCTGCACACTAACGAAAGTCATTATTGCGCATTTTATTATGGACTTGCAGGCGTATCAAGTTTTATAATGTCACGTTCTTTCCAATAGCTTAAAAATGATGTATACTACCAAGTGGAAGAATTCGAGGAAGTTAAAATTCTTGGGTTCAGGTAAGTGCAACAATCAGTATTAATATGACTTCCCTATAATACTAAATCATGTAATATTAATTTGTCTTGAAGCTAAATCTTGTAATTACTAGATATCTTGAAAACGTAAAATCTGTGAAACAAGTAAATAATATAGTTACTCTTGTTACAGCACCCTGTGCCTTATTCATTTAACTACAATTTTAAGGCCGGTTCCTGAACTAACCTTCTGATTTCACCAAGTGAGGACTTAGATGGTAGTGTAACTACAATCAGAATAAAGCTTATAAGTAAATTTGCTGTTTTCTAGTCCTTCTGCTATTGATTCTCACAATTTAGTTTTAGAATTACAAACATTGTTTACGTTTTGCAATGATAAACACTAAAATTAATCTAAATGCGCAGAATGTTAATAATTCTTATGTGTCTTATTTTGAAGCTCTAGAAAAATTCCTGAAAGCCTGGAACAAATTCAATATGTTGATGCAACAATAGAAGTCATATTCAGTGCTCCCATCAGAGATCCAATCTCTCCATTGGTTAACGCAGTCAACAAAGGATCATTCGGTGCAGTATACTGTATCAAAAAATCTGTATGGATCGTCAGCTCTATAGGTATGTATATGCTTCGCTTAGTTTTTATGTCTATCCTTATAGTTAGTACTTAATTGTATGCTTGGAGTAGATTTAATTCACTTTGAAATTTGGGTGTATAGTATCGATTTCTAATCATTCTGATTATTTTGAAGAAGCAGCTTGATCGTTTTATGCATTTTAAAAATAAAGACATCGTATATTGTGAACTGTGTGCAAAATTTAATGTTCACACACAAACAACCTGTCTATTAATTTCCAGATAAACATTTATTGTAACTTGTGTTGATGCGTGCACTAAGTTGCTTGGTTGTCGATACACTATTGTGTAAATTACCTACGTGTTTTATTTACGGATCTTAGAGGATTTTTTCTATAGTCACGTGAAGAAGCTTGGATGCCAGCAAAATTGAAGAGCACTGTAAATGTTTTATGCATGTTCGTTTACAAAGGATGACTTCTCTCAACTACAAGCTACTGAATACTAACTGGCGTATATTAACAAGGTCTACTAACAAAACATCCCAACGTACAAGGAACGTATCCTTCCTCCGCCTAAAGAAGCTAAGGAGATTTTTATTCCTCCTACTAAACCTTGATGCCCTTGTTTCAAAGACCCCTAATCAACCCACCTCCTTTCTTTGATATAAGTTACTTTCATTGTATTATATTCCATGAAGGTCAACTTCCTTTAAAAAATGAACATAACTAAAAAGAAAATTTTACTAGCTGTATTTTTGCCGTTAGTTTTATTTTCTTCCTGTAGTTCACCTGAATAATGTAGTAAAAGTCACATTGTTTTAAGATGGCAATGTTTGAAATTTTTATGCAATACGTTTCTGATTTAGTTAGATGAAGGTAAAAAAACATTAAAATTGCATCTCAAAGAATCACAGGTTCAATCTCTCAAAGGTCACGCAGCACCTGCAATTTGTTGCAATGAAGTGATCCACTTTGGGGAAAAGACGTTAAATTTAAAACAGATATTTTGTCAATCAGGTCTACTTCACGTTAGAAAAAAAATGAGCCTATTTACAAAGAAAATATAGATTTGATTGAAACAATTTGTAATTCTTACTCTCCATATGTTGTGCTTCTGAAAAATAGTTTTAAAAAGGGCCTGCCTACATGTCACACCCTCAAATTATCACAATTCTCTGTATATATTACTCTTGACAAAACTGATACCCAGATTTAAGTGGTTGCCATGGTAACCTGTTTAAATATATTGATCTCAAACTTATATCAATAGACAAAAAAGTTTATAATCTACATAATGATATGTAGTTATATATAGGTTTTGTTTAAAAAACTAAGAGCAGCATAGGAAAATTGACAATGACGTACATATTTTGTCAAATGGTGTCAAAGGGTTAAACAAAAAACCTGCAAATGTTATTAAAATAAATGCGCAGAGGCTTAATCCTAATGGATGTTTTACAATTTCTTATTAAAACACTTCTGCAGAACTACTTTTTATCGGCAATCATAGTTTTGTATTCCAGAAAATGTCATAAACAGAATAGGGGATCATATGAGGGATCGGTCGGCTGGCAAAAGGTTTTAAAAGAAGTAAGAGTAGGGCCATAACCGCTGTAAATATGTGTGACGATGCTGATAAACAAAGTTAATCTACCAAATTTTATTTTCTTGAAGACTTTTGACTTTTTTTTCCCTCTGTAATAAATGCAAACTCAAAAAATCAAAGTAGAACCAAGAAATTGAAAAGCTAATGCAAGTTGGAGATTGTGAACATAAATGCGACAGATAAGCAAATTAATCCCGAACCCCACAGATATGTTGATTTAAATTAAAACTGGTTCAGTTCTTTCCCCAGAGTCAATAAAAGGTTCATTATTGTTAGTTGTCTGTATAAAGAATCAATCAAAACATGAATGTCTACCAATTTAATCTAACAATATTTTAACACTCAAGTTCAAGTAACTTTAATGTGTAGGCACTTATACCAGCAGCCATAAGCCCCACCAGAACTTGCCCTATTTCCCCCTAAATCCTAATCTACCTCTCCCTAAATCCCCATCTATTTCTTGTCCAGAGGCGCCCACCTATATAGATAGCCTTCTATCCCTTCATTTATTTTTTCCCCAGGTGTTGTTGGAGTAACACATGCCTTGAACTACAGTATTATGGCATTCAGTACCTCCGAAATGCAGAGAAATGGCTCATCCTCCAGTCCCATCCACTTCACAACAAGTAGCCCAACTATACAAACCAGTTCTTACCCCAAACCGACAAACCGACTACCATGGAAGATTACTAACACTTCAAAACCTACTGGTGCAAACCCGGGTGCGCCCAACAATACAGTTTCTGAAACCGACAAACCAATACCAAGTACAATTGTAAAGGAAATGAACTTTTTCCTAAAACCAAACTTAGGATCGCCGACAAAACAGGCTCAACTAAATAATGTTAAAAGTGAAAGCAGCAAACCTCTAACATCTGGGGAAATAAGTTCTAGTCGTTTAACAGGTCGAAGTCCTAATGACGATGCCATTGATAGTTGGGCAGGGGGGTATGCGGCCGATGTAAGGAGTGTCAATGATACACAGCAGAACAGCACTCAAGATAAGGTTTTAGAAGCAGAGAGCTTAAACGATGACTTTGAGTTAGATAACCATGACAACGGCTCAGCCTATTCAGGACCTGCCCTGTTGGCTCGACCTTTAAGATACTTCGAGGGAAGTTCTCGCAAAGGTCCGCATATACATGCAGGGCGTTTGAAGCTTATCATCCCCTTACAAAAGTTCACTTATAGAAAAGTTCCAGTTTTCCCACCAAGGGGACATCTTCAACGTAACGGTGGACTTATTCCTATTTTCCTAGGACAAGGTAAACAAGTTATTGGACTAACGCCTGCTGGAGATCATTGGGTGAATAAAAATCGGAAAAGAAATGATATAGCACAGGCTGACTACGTCATGCAGAAGAGAACAACTGTGAATCCGCCGTCAATAAATTCCTTAGCCGTACATTTAGAATTCGACCAATGGACTGGCGATATTTTAATTGATGCTAGTCCAAATAATAATGATGCCGTCATGAGCGGCGCCGCTACCTTGATGCACACAAACTACAGTTGCGGGTTTGCGATCCGGCTTATCGGTGGAGAGGTTAAATTTGATGGGGTCAAATTTTCACCTAAGCCTAGCACAGCAATTTCGATTGCTGTTTGGATCAAACTAAACAACACTGCCGGGCGTCAATCTATTTTCTCTACCATTGGCTATGCTCATAATGAAAGACAGTATCATCTAGAGGCAATCGATGGTCGCATTCTTTGGGCCCACATGGATGAGAATTGGAAGAACGTTTTCAGTTGTGAAACGGAAGCTAAGTACATCCAACCTAACAAATGGGTACACATTACTGGCGTCTATGACTCAAGTGAACGTAAGTTTTTAATTACTAATAGTATTTGAAACCTTTTCTATTATTCTGCAAAGCAAGTATAATGATCTGTCAAGATACTGTAGATAAAATGTACAAGCTGGAAATCTAAGGCACTGAGTTTGCAAACTTGAAGCGTACTTCTAATCAAACACATCGAAACTGCACGACCTCTCTGTAAAGTAATGCACTCTCCTTAAATTTTAGCACGCTGAATAACAACTACCAGGAGACCAGGTTCCAGAAAAATACACCTTGTTGTCTAGTTAATAGTTATTTGCCTGGTGGCAATCTAAGCAAATATTGTGTGTACACTGAAACTGCCTATTGTTCTTTATTGTTTTATTGCCTGAATTTTTGTTTCATAATACACCTTTTTACTAGAGTGTATTTTTGCGGTCGCAATATGCGCTGCAGTACCTATTTCACAAACGCTTCATC
Source organism: Alatinidae sp. Z8VKAUB7J3 (assembly GCA_010016025.2). Lineage (NCBI taxonomy): Eukaryota > Metazoa > Cnidaria > Cubozoa > Carybdeida > Alatinidae > Alatinidae sp. Z8VKAUB7J3. The sequence continues at coordinate 79,833,606 of JAAAKM020006971.1, read as the reverse complement.
CTCTTGATTCTTCTTGAAGACCAAGAAGTAGTGATTTGCTTCTCCCCATTTCTTATGCCTGTTATGATCAGTAGCGGATGGTGGGCATTTATCATGGGTGTGCTGCCTATATCTGGGTTTGAAAATCATGTTATTTAATCTCTCCGTATACAAACTACAACGCCCTTCATACTCCTACACAACGTTCACACTGTTGATAATGTGTCAAGAAAAGAAATCAAAGATCCAACCATCATTTGGTATTTCATCATTTACAACAAGCTTGGCATCTCTCCCATCTTCGTCTCCTTTAAAATCGTCATAAATTATCTAGGCAACAATTTAAGCAACTCCAGACCTGATTTTGGAAAATTGCTAAGCAATTCGAGGCCAGACCCCGAAAATGGAGTTGCTTATAAAAAACGTGTAATTATATCGTTGGACATTATACAACGTGTAATGGATTCTTCTAGGTTTAAAACAGAAGGAGGCACAACAAGAAATTATATATAGCACGATGATCACATCGATAGTGAGATTTTATACTCTTGCGTCAGAAAGTATTGTTTGTCGCTGCAAATTCAGACTCTGTTCATTGATAAGTCAAAAATAGAAGGGAGAAAGTGATGTCAACATTCAAGTGCCGTATCTTGCGACTTTTGGCAATCATGGCCCTCCATTTCGTTCTGTCTCTATTGATCTTAATACTTCGATCAAATTCTCGGCTCCTACCCCGTCCTTGATAATATCCCACTGTGTAAGTCTCTGTCGACCTCTGGCACACTTCCCTTCTGTCGTTCCAGTTGAAACAAGGTATTCCAGTCCACCAGCACGGCACACAAGACCAACAAAGACCTAGTTGTGTTTTTTATCTGTGGCAAGAACTAATTCTCTTTATTCGTCAATAATACCACATTTTAAAGCTGTTTTTCTCCTTTCCAGTTCTTTTCCTATTGTCCAAGTTTCACATCCATACTTCACTACAGACCATTTATATGTTCTTAGAAGGGAAGTGATATGCCCCATTTTATTTCCTCGGCCGTCCTGTTCTCATTCCTAAATTATTATGATTTATGCAAAGATTCGTTTTTACTCGTCCCCAGCCTTCTTCCTGACGTCTGATGATAAATAATTGTTCATAATGAATTCACTTCGTTGTGGCTTCACTACGAAGGGAAGCTACTGTCGGCAAAAGGCAGAAATTTCTACATTTCTTTGTATTATATCAATTTAACCGGTAGAAATAGATTTACCATATACATGCAGCCATCCTAACAGCGGAGGAACAAGGAATTCCATATACATTATTTCTACACGGCCAACATTTCAAATCAGGTTGTGTTGACTCGTCCTCTCCGATGATCTCAACTTCCAACACCGCATGAAGATTATTAACTATTCAGAGATTGTGAGGTTTTCTCGGTGATCATACCGTTGAAGGACCTTCAGGAGCAGAGGTTGACCTTGGAATTTTATCATTTTATTCCATGTGATTAGCGACTGAAAGCAGAAATAGCGATTATCATTCAAAAAGGATGTGTTTAGCTCAAAGGAGACCGGATAGTGAGGACACTCTAATTGCAAAATACCTGTACCCGATGTTCATGGATTTGAGAACTTCTGCTGCCATGGAATTGCTGTCTTGACCTGTTTTTGTTGCCACCAGAAATTAAACAGCGTTACAACATGGAAACTAGTGTCTGTTGGAATTAATGTTTGGTTGAAAAATCGTATTCCTTCCCTACCATTTCCGACTTCATCGACGTGTGTTGCCTGATCTCTACACACTGGGACAACTACTATACTATTCTACACCAAATTGCACAAACATCAAGTGGATTTTGTGATTCATTACTCTATTATTTTCTACGTTGATTAGCAATAACCGATCACGTTGTGAGAAGTCGATCGTTTTCGTAGATCAAACAGGGAAGACGATAACCCAGATTGGCCGTCTTAGTCAGGCACGACCACCATTTTTGTAATTTTATTTTACTTTATTTAGTATGAATTCAGATCTGTTACCCACCAACCCAGACGACACATGATGGGTAGAAATTGTGCTATGGATTTGTTATGATGGCGTTGTGTTGCCTCGTCACATGTATGGAGTTCTGATCATATTTTGAAGGGACATTTGTCTGAGTGCCTTCTGGATACAATGGCTTTGCAAATTGGGCAACTCTCAGTTTTGAATATTATATACAATTCAACTCCTGTAAATTTCTCAGAAAACCCTCGTTAAGCCTGCCGGCAGCCTTCGATCTCTTCTAGCTTGAACAAGCTCGCCATGAGTGCTCAAGTTCTTCACAGTCTTGCTAGTGCTTTTCAACAACGCATTGATAACATAGTTCCCAACCAAGGTGCCAATTTGTTTACACATGACGTTTTCCATAACCCTGTATTCGGCGAAGAGGTTAACAACTCCAGCCTTGGTCTAGTGAACGTTCCTTTTTGCTCCGATCTTACATTTAGTCATAATCATAGAAGGCCACCACTTTTAGATCAGGAAAGCAACGCTGCTAATATTCCCAAACGAGTTTGCATACACGGCCAAATGGAGAGCTTGCATGCTGAACTTTTAAGTCGAAGAAAAAACAACATTCGCAAATTACCGGAGACGATCGTCATCCCGGACGATTCTCCTGAAAATCATGGACCGAAAAACAACCCACATCACTCGAACAATAGTACCGATGCTGGCGATAGTGCCTACGATTACAAAGTAACTGCTCATGAAATCTTGAGGTCGATGACTGGGGAGTATGAGGTGCTTGAATTTCTTGGTCGGGGAACATTTGGCCAAGTTGTCAAATGTTGGAAGCGACATACAAATGAGTTAGTTGCTGTCAAAATATCCAAAGATCATCCATCCTACAAAAAACAGGCCGAGATTGAAGTGAATATTCTCAGTTTATTGATGCAAGAGGATTCTGAGGAATTCAACTTTGTCCGAGCTATTGAATGCTTCACACACAACAACCATACATGTGTTGTTTTCGAAATGCTACAGCAAAATTTATACGATTTTTTACGAAGTACAAAATTTAGACCGTTACCTCTGAAATACGTGAGACCGATCTTACATCAAGTGACCACAACTTTACTAAAATTAAGAAGTATGGGATTAATTCATTCTGATCTCAAACCAGAAAACATCATGCTCGTCGATCATGACCGACAGCCGTACCGGGTGAAAGTTGTGGATTTTGGAAGTGCAACGCATACCTCCAAGGCAGT
>JAAAKM020006971.1:79763873-79791060 GCA_010016025.2 Alatinidae sp. Z8VKAUB7J3 | reverse complement strand
CACCGTGTGATATTGTACAAGCAGTTATCGGCTCCCTGTTTACGTATTTTACATTATTTAATTCTTTTAATGTTGTTACTTTTTCTTTGAGTTGTGGAGAAGCCTGAGATGATTGTTCGAAAACTATTGTTGCTTTATTCAATTGTTAAGTTCGCCAACCAGCGTTGCTTCGCACGACGTACTGGACTCATAAGAAAGGAGTTGTTAAGAGAGTGTTCTTTGCATTTAGGTGTTAAGTTCTTACGTCATGTATTGATGTGCTTCTGCTCGTAATTGCTTTCCTGTTGTAATTAAACGTTTTCTTTCTTATGTGTCCCTTTGTTACATCAAACGCTGATAATACAAGCTGACCCGTACTCTGGAGTACCGAATAAACAGGGGGCTCTGAATAAACGGGGGGTCATCATTACGGTCTAAAGTTAATAAACAGGGGGTCCAGATAATCGGAGGGTCTGAACTCCAGTCTCAATTTCGTGAAAGTTTTAAATAAGGACGACACACATGAGGAGAAAAACCGTACTATTTGACTAATTAGCAACTGTTTAAGGGTCGTATGTTGTATGGGACGTTATTCAAGTGTTTTCAGACATCATTTACATTTGAGTACTGGGAAAATTCTTTAAAATTAATCAACGGGGGGTCCTAATCAGGACGTTATAAATTTCAAAATATAAATAAGCGTGGCGGGGAGGGGGATGGACTACGATTATTTGGCACTCGAAAATAGTTGAAGGAGTTGGCCTGTTGGAGTGTTGCACGTCGGTCATAAAACAATTATACTAAAAAACTGACATGAAGATCATGGATTGTCGAGTGTGATCTGTCTTATCGCTAATAGAGTTACTGATGGTGCGCACATCACGTTAAACAGGCGCTGTTTAACAGTGCGCTCCTTTAAAGATTTATAGTCAAGGTGCACCCTAATCCAAGGGGAGGGGGGTTATTTAATTGGGTGCTCTTTCAAGGAAACATGGTATTTCACGATTATTGCTAACTTCAACAGCAGCAAGAAACTTCAACGAGAACAATTACTTGGGAATACAGAAGTACTGAAATTTGGAATAACTGGCACATGAAATATTGAAAAATGAAAGCTTTAAAGTACTGAAGAAGCCCGTTTACCACCACCAGGGATCGAACACTAGCCGAAAAAGAGTGGGTAAGGGGTTCGATCCCTGGCAGTGACATATTTTCTATTTCTCTGATGTTTTTACAGCATTGACTTTTCAAATGCTATCTTCTCGATGACACTCTTAGTTCATAAAGAAACCTTCCGAAGGTAAACGTTCTTAACCGACTTGTTTTTTAACCAAGTCTGTATTCAGCTACGGATATCTTATTGTTTAAAGATAAGCAAGCTCCTGTTATCTTTTACAATCCCCTTACAAATATCGGATGAATGTAACGTAATCACCCAGCCCGAGGTCTGAAATATAAGCTAATACTCTAGGAGACAGCGTGGTAATTAAGGCATTGTTGCATTCTTTCAGATTATATATGTAAGAGACGTACCTAAGGATTTCTATACAATATCTGAAAATGCTCGACTTCCTTCAATATCTTTTGGAGATACGCGACTCAGTAAAAACGAGCTTTTATGTACTGCGAGGTTGCTATAAAACAAGCAAGTGAAAAGAACCTATTGCGAAGTGCAGCAGTAATCCTTTGTACTCTGAAAAAGAAGGGTGGTGTGGAAAAGTAAACTTATGCCCCGTCCCGTAGCCAGCACAAGAAACCTGGAGGGGCTCTGGTGAATTTAGGCGTGGGAGAGGGACATTATAGCTACTTTAATAAAGCGTCCAGATTTTCGAATCTTGACCTGAGATTTAGAGGGAATGATCGTAAATTTTGGGGGGTTCGCTAGCTAAACGTGCGATTGTGCCTGTAATAGGTACAGGGCTACAACGTATGTTCTGGAAGTAGTCTGAGCATGAGTGATGTAGGGTAAGTCACGCCCATGTTAGAACAAATTTGTATCGCATTTGACCTGAGGGTTAGAGTTGAGTATAGAATGAGCTGTGTAGCAGAATATTATAGAGTTTTAGGATCTTTAGAGTATAGACTTTACATTGGAAATTTCATGTGCTTTGATCAGAATATATCAAAAAGAACTAAGAAGAATGTGTCTTTGATAGAATACAACTCTGATACAATTCGATTTCTATGTTAATAACAACTACGTACTTTTCTGTTTATCCACCTGCTGTTGATCAGCGTATCATCGCAAAGAGAGGATTCGAAACAACAGGCTTTAAGAAATGACTAGAGAAATAGAAAGTATGTTGATTACACTTGGCAGCTTTCTGCTGGCTTTAGACAGATAGACGAGCCGTATTGCAGTTCTTCCTTGGTCAAGTCACATTGCGCAGAGAATCAGCGTTGAGCTGGATGACGACGCGCGGGTGGATGATTGGGGGCTAATGTGGCGACTAGAGGAACGGATATCTTAATATTGGAGATCAAATAGCTCAGTTGGTAGAGCACACGCCACGAAAGCGAGGGTCACGGGTTCGAGCCCTAATAGTGACATATTTCTATAGTGTTCTTTTTAGCAAAAGTTTCAGAAGACATGATATTGGTCTTCCTTTGAGCGTTCGAAACGGAGGATGAACGGTCCTTAGATTTCCCAACAGGTAGCATGAATGCAATTAGCACGTGTATTTTCTGAGAGTATATCAAACGATTGAAAATCTCCTACTACTACTACTACTACTACAACTACTATTACTACTACTACTTTTACTACTACTACTACTACTACTACTACTACTACTATTATTACTACTACTATTACTACTACTCCTACTACCAAATCTGCTGCTACCCCTCATTTCAGAACTCTGCTTGCGTCCTCAGAATCTTTACCATTGCTTCGTCTGCAAATCCAACCACATTAGCACTATCCAAACTGGCTTTACACTGCCCCTTAGCATAGCCATCACAGTTCCGAATACGGTACTAGTGCAACAGGAATTTATTTAACCAGAATAATCCTGCAATAGCAACTAAAATGTAAAGGATGCCTGGTTGATACACTTCCATCAAGAATAAACATCTACCTCGGCTTGTGCTCGCTTCCATTCTCCCACATGTTCAGGAGATGGTTGTTCCTTTTCTGGCGACGGGATTCCTTTCGCTAGAGAAGAATTTTCTTTTTCTGCCTGAACGAGTTTCCTCATTCTTTCCTTGTTTTTCCATTTTTCGATGTCAGCCTGAACAAAGGATAACAAGTAGTCATTAAATATTGTCCATCTTTGACGCGTCGAAACGCTATGCTAAAAAAGCGATATGCGCGCGCAATACGTCACATGCCGCGAACCATATATGGACAGCGTCATTGATGCCGCATCCAGTGTGAATCATGCTTTAAATGCAGCTACCTTTTTCCACTCTTTCCCGTTTGTTATATATTTATTATTTTGAAAAGAACACGAGAGAAATAGAAAATATGTCACCGCCAGGGATCGAACCCAGGACACACGCTTTTGCGGCGTGCGCTCTACCAACTGAGCTAGGTGACCTCCGATATTAACATACTTTTATTTCTCTAGTCGCCACATAAGCTCCCAATCATCCACCGGTGGATATTTATTTTTTATTAGTTCGATGAGAATATTTCTTTGCTTATGAATGGAAGATGAGTAGACTACCGACAAGTTATCATAAGTTAAACGCCAAATGTGGAAACTTTATTGACAACGTTTCGTCTAACAGACTTCTTCAGGTCACTACTTTCGTGTACTTAGTACTGTAGTTTTAACCAATTTTCACTAGTGCCCTGAAGACGTTTGTTAGACGAAACGTTGTCAAAGTTTCCATATTTGAAGCTTTAATTATCATTCGTCTCCTTCTTCGACTTTAGTATTTGTTATAAAAATCTTTCCGTAACTTTTGGCGTTTCTTTTTTTGCCAACTTGCAACAGAAAAGTGGTGAAATATGAAACAAGACTTGAAATGTTTCCTACACAGGGATATTTTTTATCCCCAAACTACTTCATGGTCGTCTTATTCCCTTGCATAATTGGCTCCTGTTATTTTCCAGTGTATGTAGTGTCTGGCAAAAAACGTTCAGCAAAATGAATTTATTATTTGATAAAATTTTCAGATTTTGGGTTATGAATAAGCTTTTCAAGTATTAATTAGTTCGCAATCGTGCAAGTAGATGGTAAGAAAATATTTTTCATTTACTCGTCCCCACTGTACTAATTTGATAACTTAAGCATAGCCAAATACTTCGATTGTATAGAATTTTTTCTCTATTCAAGGCTTTAGTCATCGGCCTTTCCATCTCGGTCTATCTCAACTTTGGCTTAACATAAATATAAATAGTTTCTTGTCTAACTGTGCCACCCTCGTTTTCCCAAAGTGATGGGGTTTTTTTATTTCAGAGACAGTTCACTGTAGCTACAAATACAATGGGATCAGCAATCATTGACTCCCTACCTTTAATTTAATGGTTGCCATTTCGGCTTTGTCATCGCCATCTTTTTCCCCTACTTCGATGGTGGCTATTGCTTGACGTTTGGCTACCCACGTCTACAAAAAACATTTAACAAACTTGAAATTATCACGCTCGGAACGTGGAATACTTAACGTAGGAAAAATTAGAACAAATGTACAAAAGCAAGTATGTATAGTGGGTACAAAAACGACTTTACAGTAACAAAGAAAACAATATCAAGTTTATGTTTATACATATCAGCGGTGTAGTACACCCCCACCCCTCTTCCAAAGGAATTTGCTTGCCTTTATACGTGATCTACATCAGGTCTTCGCCTTTTAATAAAGTGCTATATAAAACACAAATGACGGCAGCTACTACACAATGTGTTTCCGTCTACAAGTCACTTAAACTCCTTTTCAAGCCATGCTACCCAATTCCATCTCTGTTTGATGTAATACACATAATATATAAAATGGTAGCAATGCGCAGTATGGTACTAAACCAGAAATGCTTATTCGGCCATAATGAACTTGGTTACGTGGTGGCAAGGACATGCCTTAGTGTTTTCTACCGGCCGCTCTAAAATGTTTATACAGTTTGAGATAACGCGCAAGATTTTTCACAAGAAAAATAAGCGTAGAAGTAGATTTGGAGGAAGAAACCCTAAACTTGTAGAAATATAAGGATCTCGTAGAAAACACTGTGCTGAACATGCCGTTGCCACCGCGTAACCAAGGTAGTTCTAGCTTGGGTTTAAGTTGCGTATAGCTTACACGTTTCGCAGCTGCGCATACAACATTACTACTACTGAACCTACCCTTGGAACACCGCTGTCTTGTATGAGTCTTTCTTGTTGTTCCTGAATCCGCTGCTGCTTCAAAAGCGCCATTTCAGCCTTCAACAGCTGCAGCTGCTCCTCAAGACCAGCGATTTTTTGTTGTTCTGCACTTCCTTTCTCAACTTCCGGTTGCAGGGTCATATAAAGACCTACACTCGTCTCTTTTGGCGGTTCTTCCTGATTCGGCATCTCTTCAGCGACCAAATAACTCGCTTCAAGAGCTGCCGGGACATTTTCTTCTTCTTTGGCTGTTTTTATCGGCATGTCGGACGTATGGCTGCCGACTGACAAAGTACGGGCTGACGATTTTCTTTTTGGTTCTGGCCCTTCTTCTGGGAATCTCTTTTCAAATAACCTGCTCTGGGCATCGGAGGGCACTGCGTCATGTCCTTCTAATGACGCTTGTGAATGGTTCTAAAGCAAGAGAAAAAAAAATCAGAACAGCATTAAATGGGATGGCAGCCAAAGTAAAAATGAGTAACTGGAAAATTTTCGCATGGTCTCATAAAACGATCGTCTAATTTGCTAAGAGATTAATAGGTTTGTATCCTTAAATGCCAATGGTTTGCGCTGGTGGAGAAGGTTTACATGCCACTGTCTTAAGGAATAAGAAGGTTGGAGGATAAAACCAAGAGTGGCTAAAGAAGATGATATTACCAGAGCATATGGAGATCGTGGACAGTGCAACCCTTTCGACCAATTACTTGATAAATAAACCTCATCCCATTCCTGTTTAAACCAACATTCCTTCGTATGCAAAGGCATTGTAATAACTTTAAGTATAGAGAAAACGGCCTCTTTTATTGCAATTTTGTAAGAGGACGAACCTCTTAAGGGCTGCAAACGTTCGGCGTACACAGGCAATGGCCACAGAACTCAAATAGTACCTCAGAGTCCAAATCAGGACCAACTCTCCGTGATCTCAACTTTCTTGACATCCTTTTCTTTCTACTCTCTTTCAACGTCTGGGATGTTCCTTCGTCAAACCTAAAAGGAAGCAAAGCAACAATTGATTAATAGTCTAAAGTTAAGTACACTTTACACGTCTGAAACACATATTTACTTGATTCACAAATTAGCCCTAATAACTTTACTTCAATCAAACACCTCACCAATTGAATCATTTGTTACTAAAAGCTTCTTTCTCAAAAGATAATTTTTTATTTGTTAAAATAGTGATTCAACTATCTGCTCGACATTCCTTGAATCAAGTCAGGAAATCAGTTACAAGAGAATAAATAACTTACAAATGACTATATGCATGTAATGTTAACACCATTGTACCCTTTATAATAAAGAGGTCACCCCCACCCCCCACCCCCCTCACAACCGAGGCAGCATTGCCATTAAAAGCACTTACTGCACAACTGTGTACGGATCTTCCGTATTGACGATGATATCCGATGTTGAAGGGAGCTGTCTTGCCCTGTAGCCCTCATCTAAACTCTTTTTCCAGCTTTCAGATTTCTGAGAGGAAAGCAAAGTAGAGATTACATACAGTAAAAATTAACTATTTCAAGGAACAAAAAGTGACTCAAAATTAAAGATTCGCTGGTGCTTGCCGTTTTGACCAAGCTTGATCACCTTAGATATAAATAACTTATCATAACATTGTCCGAGGAAGATACATAAATAGAGTTCCTTAATAGCTTTCAATTCAACACGAAAATGATAATCGATACATCGAATTATGGTGTCCCTAAACAAAAATTTCCTCATTCAATTTACATGTTTCCGACTTCACTATGATGATGAATTATAAAGTACAATGAAAATGTTGCCTAAGAGACATGTTAACAATTATGTGCAGCTACGAGCAACAAACGAATTTGGTCCCGTTAGGTCTTGGGTCAGACAAGGCTGCCATGTCTCATCAATTTTGTTTGCGGCATTTTTACAACTTTTGACGGGTAAATTACGTCTGATTGGTTTATCAAATTTACAAACTTTAGAAAGCTTGCCTTGTTTGCCTTTTTAATTGCTAATGAAATCATTATAGGTTGGAATTGATGTTGGTATCACACAAGGTTGTCTACCATCATCAATTTGTTATTGATGCATGACTCGAAATGTAACAGCTAAACCAAAGAGATTTACCCTCACGTCAAGGTAACAACTAGATAAAAATTTAGGTAAACAAACACTATTATATCTGTCAACAGCCAGTACCTTGAGTTTGAAATTCCTTCTCCAAGATAACTTTTTTCTGTAGAGTAGTAACCCAATAATGACCAATGTAAAACCGAGTGGAATGATTACAGCCAGAGATATTGTAACAGCATCTGGTGCGTCCGGGCTGACCGTCACTAATGGGAGGGCTGTTGGGCGTGTAATAACCTGGGAATAGAAACATATTGTTAAATTTTAGATAGGGTGTAAAGGAAAGCTTTTAACAGAGTATATACTAAAGCGATGACTTCACAAAACCTATTTTCGAGGAATTCCATCAAAACTATATCAAAATGTTTACCATGTCACCAAATGTCCACATAAATGATACATCATTCACACCTCACATCAAATGCAATCAACAGCCCTTCTTATTTGTTTTGGGTCTAATAAAATATTGTTAACTTGTTTTGCTAACTTGTAAAATTATAGAGCTCATATAATATATCCTAGTGATAATTATTTAAGTGTTTTGATAATTCACACATTAACACCAAACATAAAAGATTATGGCTATATACCGTAGCCCACCTCACTTTGCTCTTACTGGCCGCACCTTCTTACTGCGACTGGAGATTCTTTTTTCTTAATGCGCATAACAAGTTTATTTATCCGCTCATATGATCACGCAATCTTCACTGCATCCAATCATGAATACGTCCTTCAAACCTCAAGTGTAGTCCATTTTTGTTTCTTCGTTTAAATAACTAAAATTTTCTTGGTACTACAGGACTTAAACACACAATTAAGTACGCAACCTATTATAGTTAGTTTGTGGTACAAAACAAAAATATTGCACGAACTAACGAAAACATTGTGCACTTGGATGCGGCCAAATGAAATACAACACAGACCTGGCTTTTCCTATGATACGGAAGCAATCGTCCGTGTACAGTTTGGCACAGTCTGGGTTCTCAAGCAAGTGCTGCCGTATGGCAGAGTCACATTGCTTAGTGGTGTTTTTGGTCTTTGAACCCCGAAGTGGTTGCTCCCTTTTAGGAGTTGATGTTTGGTTAATAGAGGATGGTACATGCTGCTTAATTCGGTCAAACAACCGGTCATTTGTCCGCACTGGAGACAGTCCACATAAAGGCAAGAAAACCTTTGCTATGCAGAGAGAAAGAATTTGTTTTCTCACTAGGCCTATTCAATTAACCTTTATTTAGCGGATGCTGATTGGTTCAAAAACACAAACCATTGAGGCAATCCAAATTTTGATTGGCTCCCTCAAAGATACAGTTGGTTATACTCTTTCACGCATTGCATTTCAGTCATTCTGACGTTAGTACTCTGGGGAGTGTCAGATAAAAAAAGCTTTGAAGTACACAATGATTTCGTTATTTCGTGCAACCCGTTATAATAACCTCAAAATTAACTCAGTGACCTTCGAAATTATGTGTTTAAAACAAAAACAGAGAGGTAAGAAATAATTTGTCATAATTAATTACCGTGTATCCCATACTATTATCCATTTCTTGGTAGGAAAGAAGATCAAATAATTTAATTGCATCCCTCGATTTGATTGGATTGCCGTTGTTCGTCAAGTAAAAAATTACTCGTGCGTTTGGGATCTCCTCGGGAATACTGAATTCTTTGACCTATAACAAAGAGCATAGAAAGCTACCATGAAGTCTAGCCTTTTGCAGAATTTTTATGATTATATTCTCTCGTTCACTCTATGTAAGGAAACTGGTACCATGATAAAAGCTCTCGTGTTTTTTGGACGCATGTCATTTTCCCAATAGACTTTGTTGAATTCTAAGTCTCTTTACACTTTCACTAGCTTACTTACTATTCTTTATAGTTTTCTGTACGGCTGCTTGTCCTATAAGACCGTACAGAAACCTAGAAAGAAAAGCAATTAGGCTTGTGAAAGTGTAGAGAGACTCAGAATTCAAGAAATTCTGCTGTGATTAAAGCTACTTATTTAAACTTAAGTGGGTGTAGAGGACGCAATCAACATGCCTCAGAAAAAAAGGATTTGAAATGTCAGGTTCGAAAAGCCGCCGGAGAAATAAACAAGTCCATAATGACAAATAGAAAGATGGAAAGATAATAGATTAAGGATGGCTACATTAACAGAAATCAGTCACATTATTTGCAAAGAATAGTTAGTTACAAGAATTATCGACGATAAAAAGGTATAGCGTTTGTCTTAGATTAACTATGACCATGGTTATGGTATAGGTCAATGTCATCTTCACCTCGAGGGAAAATGTATATTTCCTTCTTCTCCTAAAACCACTTCTTTCCAATTCAATGGAAAATATTACGAGATGATATTGTTAACATATATTTTATTACTGGAACGCGCTTTCGTAATTTAATGCTCTAATAACTGAGCTAGGTAACCTCTAATGTTAACTTATTCTATTTCTCTCGTCAACACATTTGTTTATGGGCAACGTATGAAGAGTATGAAGAGCAGGGTAACAGCCCTTCCTTGGTCAAGTCATATGCTGGAGGCTGGTCTCCAACTGCATTGAGGTAGATGTCGATATCCACCATTAAGTGTTAGGGAGTTCAGATTGTGTCTGACTTCCCATCAGGTACACATTTTTTTTAAATAAGCAACTCCATTTTCGGGGTCAGACCTCGAGTTGCTTAACAATTTTCCAAAATCAGGCCTGGAGTTGCTTAAGTAGTTGCTTAGGTATAGCTACAGATTATCGTCGAGTTTTGTTGTGTTGTAAATGATGAAATACCAAACGATGGTTGGATCTTTGATCTCTTTGCTTGACACATTATCAACAGGAATATTGTAGCAATTATCAAACATGTAATTTCTTTTGTATCAGTTGCCTCTGCGAAAGCTTATTGGTCGCTTTTCCGTATCGTCCTAGTATTGAAACATATATTATTATTCTTTTTCTTTCGGCTCCTCCCTTTTTGGGGTCGCCACAGCGGATCCTTTATCTCCACACCAGTCTGTTGTTTGCTTCCTCCTCCGTCACGCCAACCACCCTCATGTCTTCCCTGACCACATCCATAAACCTTCTTTTGGCCTTCCTTGCCTTCTCCCACCCGGTATACCCATCTCCAGCACCCTTCCAATATAAAGTATTGAAACATCTATAACACCCATTAACCTGTTACGATTGATAGGTAGGCAGGACAAAGTTTCAACGTAAGGCCTTGGACACTCTGATTGGTATTTTGTAGGCTTAATATCAAAGTTACATATCCCTTACAAATGATCTCTAACCTACATAAGGCCGAATTTAATGCTGTCGCTGGACGGTGAACGAACTGAAACTTAATGTTGATAGAAACAAGACATAGTTAGACATTTGGCCTCCCCCAAACTAAGCTTTTTCTAGATAGCTGTTCCCACTTTAAAGTGTTGCCCAGTTACATACTCAGTAGAGTAAGAATTTTAAAATAATATTGCGATTGTGATCCGTAGGAAGGTCGCCTTTTCTTCCACGGTGAAGTGCTCTCCAGTTACTTAGTTGAGTAAAGAGTCTAAAATTATGGCGGTTGTGTCCCAGTGAGCCGGACCAAGATCGTCTGTTCATTCATTGTGAAGTTTTGTCCAGTGATGCAAAGAATTCGAAATCATACGATGGTTCTTCGATCATGAGCCGGAGGAATGTCGTCTTTTTGATGGTGGAAATGAGGACGGCAATTATTTACTGCGGTGGAAAATAGAAAACCCAAAATGCAAAAGAAAGAATAACGGATGCTAAGTTGTAAAATGAAAGAGTGCGATGTAAATGTTCGTGTTAGTACGCATGCGCCTTCTAGGCCAATTGCCAAGAATGTTAGGGTCATTAAATGAATTCCTTACTGTTGGTCGCTCATAAGAGTATAAGGTACGGATGAGATTATTATTAAATAGAAGGGAGGGAGTGTAGCTGGCAACAGTCGTTACTTGCTTTGTTTTCGATCTCATGTTGGAAGAATTGGAAAACGTTGGGCTTCACGTACTGCTACTATAATTCTCTGGAAGTAAATTTTGACAAAATGTTTTGGGTGTAAATTTCCAGGAGGAGGAAGATTATTGTCTGGATTCAAAATGGAGGCTAAAAGTTGTTGTGAAATATCGTTTAGCTACGTATCTGCGTGGAGACTAAGACTATTTGCAAAAGTTAGAGAATGAAGTAGACCCAATTTCAATGTTTTTGTGGTTTTTTTTTAAATTTCCTTTATAAGCAGATTTTGTCGCAATTGTATCCGAAAATTACTGTTGTGCGAAGCTTAATCCTCGACCTTATTTTTTGTTAGTTTAGAAATGATTAAACCTTAATGCTGGCAATACCAAGATTGCCACTATTTACTGAATTACAATGTTATATATAGGATGTTCTTTGAAAATGTTTGAAAATACGTTGCGGATGCGTGTGAAAAGTGACGTCAGAAACAACTGCGAGGTAAAAGCTTTCCGACAGTCTCATTTAAGCACATGCTGTACATCGCTTCAGTCTGAATCTGGTAGTTTCTCAAGCATAGTTAAACCAGACGCTGAATGTTGATATAGCAAGTATGTTAAATCACGTAGTATCTTTGCAGATGACTGCTAAGGACAAAACCTTGTGGTTGCTGCCCATGTCTCCGCTATCACCCCTAAGCATCATCTTTTTATGCCCCGTTGATTCGACGTTGTAGTTATATTACGTACTACGAAATATAGTAGAATAGTATAGTTGAAATGTAGATATTGAGTATGCCCGTTCCTGTAATATATTCGTCCATCTCTCATTTTTTTCTCTTCTGTAAATAACTGAAGACAAGCTGTTGTAAATGGTTTCACTGTTTTACGTACGGTTTCGTACTCATGCTGGAGCTAGTCTCGAGTGTGCAGTTCGTTACTGTAGCTCTTGTGCTTCAGTTGTTTTGTTTTTCTGGTTTGTAACTGTCATGTTTAAGGATACAAGGGAGATACTGGATCATAAAGATCATCACTACTTTACTGTGTATTTTTCGTGTTATTTATCTACTATAAGTTCAATGGCTATTTGTGTAGCTATGAGTTGACACTCTTTTTTTATAAACAACTCATTTTTTGAATTTCGCCCCAAAGGTTGTTTTGCTCTTTGGTCAAAAACGCCCCAAAAAGTTGTTTAGTGGTTGTTTGTAGATTATACTGAGTAAACATCTTGATTAATTGAGGATTTATAGAAACTAAGGACCTGTTTTTATGTCAGAATCCAGATAACAACGTCAACATTAGTCAAATTTCGGGTGAATTCCTGGGTTTTTTCACGAAATATTGGCAATGGTAGCTAGATCTCATTACCCTATTCCAGGGGATAGTTAAAGTTGTTACTGGTAGCATTAGTTTTTAGTAGTGTGAGGATATTTTGATTTACATACGTTAATATGCTGTACTTTATGCAGTAACTTTTGGGCAAGTTTTGTTTCAGCTTTTTATTACTATGTAAGGCCTTTAAATGTTATGTTCCGTAGCAACTGCCAAAAACATCTATTTTGTCACCATTTCATTAAGTATTGATTTGCCCTTAACAGTTGTTTAATGTTTTCGAATAGAAATTCGCGCCAAGTAAGTTGTTTAAAATTTCAGTACTTTTCGGGGCGGTTGTTTATTTTTTGGGTTGTTTATAAAAAAGAGTGTACGTCATAACGAACGTCTTTAGTAGAGTATGCTTGGCGTACAGCGGGTTGATTATAACAAGAGATCGCTTTTAACCCTACCTTACAATAGGCCCGCGGCTGCATACTTCTGTTCATAGCTTTTTAATGACCTGACGTTCGGTCATGAAACTTTATGACTTTTGCTAACTATTACCTGCGATCTTATGACCAAATAATTAAAAAAATTAAAACTTTGTGATAATGGTGATTTTGTTGCATCATATTAGAGTTTTCGGCCTTTCTATTTTGTCACTTTTCTTTCAAGTTATGATCATTATTTCTTTAAGCTCAGATCTTCGTTCCCGAATTTGAATTTCCCCCCAAATGATAAAATATGTTGTGCAATAAGGTGAAATTCGTGTGAGAAACTTAAATGACAATATACTCGGAACAACTATGAAAAAATCACATTTTTAAATACATTTTGCACAAATAATAAATTGAGAGTTACATTTTGCATGGTTTTTTTTTATTTGTTCAGTGCTAATGCTCAAACGGAAAAAAAATCATTGCATTATCAGCGACAAACCGTTTCAACAGTTACAAACAAAAATAAAAATTATCTTGCCTAAATACTACGTATACATGCAGACACAAGATAAAGATACTACAAACACTTAAAAATAATGTAGTTGAAAATTATAATTTGCGACCGTTTTACAAAATTTAAAAGAAATTTTGCAATACAGCGCAAAATTTAATAGCCATGTATGATGTCATTGGTACCAGTGTTAAGAAAAAGTTTTCTTGGTAATTTGTTGGGAAAGAGTGTAACTATAACCCTGCCAAGAATCTTCGTAATAGCATCAGTGAATGGAAAGGTATAGCGTGTCAATGTGCCGCGGGCCTACTAGCCTCCCCCCCCCCCCCTGTACGAAAAGAACCAAAAGCCCATGTACGTTTGGGTTAACGTTTGAACTGTGGAGGCCAAAAGAGAATCAAGTTGTTTTAATAAAGCGTTTCTAGTTTAACGAGCTCGATAAACTGCTGAGATGGACCAGGGGTCCTCAGCCTTTTTTAAGATATCTGGTATCTTAATGCTTTGACGAAACGGTCTGGACCATTTAAAAAGCACATTACAATATACAGCCCTTGCTGGTAATGTTGCTGGTAAGCTCCAAATCAGGTTGGAAGCTATTCTGCCTCCACATGCTTAGCTGTGAGGTTTAAAAGAAGTTAGTTCAGTTTGCAAATTGTCAGGTAGAGGTTTCCACAAAACTCCGGAAGGTCTTAGTGCCAGGGTAACGTTCCTTCTTGAGCAGGATTTGGACTACGGGGAGGAAGTTGCCTGGCCTTGCCCTAGACCACTTTTCTCCGTTTACGGGAACATCCGCTCTTGAATGCGTTGTCCAAAAATAAACTGATATTTAGTATCACTTTTAATAAGAAGTAACAGCTACCGCCACGCTAACGGGCGGGGAATCATCGAACAAATTTGTAGAGGAGAAGAGAGGGGCGAAGGTGGTTTTACCATTACGAGCATGATGTTGCCATGCGATTGCTCAAGAAGCTATACGGGCGGTTCTGAACTCACTTTCTCAATTTTGTTGAGTGCTCATAATCTCCAACATACCTGACACTCGGGTAGCTACCAAATCGGGGAGGACATGACACTACCGAAGAACTACGAAGAAGAAATTTACGTTTCTTTTTTTTTTTGCTTTTAAGGTTTATTTAGTCATGTGCGATCTGTACGATGTAACTAGATGGACAGCGGGAACTTTTTGTGAAATACAATATGAATCTAATACGTTGCTTTTAACAAAAAGCCGTTCATTTTGTGCAATTTAGGTTATAGCGAGTATCGGATATAACAAGGTATACCTCCACCCCCGCCCCAGCCCCCCCTCCAACTACCTTATCATAGGAGTATACTGTACCACACGTTCTCAAACTAACAGCTCTTATGTCGTGGCCCACGTATTATTTTAGACGACTCTCTATTTCTTACAAGTTGAACACTACTTAAACTTTCAAAAAGTTTAAATATTATTGCAACAGCAAAAAGCATGCCATTTTCATAGCAGCTACAAGCGATGGAGGAATTTGCTTCGCTTTGCACCCGTCTGGTATGTCGGGATGGATTTATAAGACCACCTTCAGGTGAAACAGAGCAACTCTATTTCGGGCTTTTATCAACTATAAGACAAAAGAAACATGGACCTAGCATATACCATAATGCTTTGAATATACGCCCCTCTAACTTTGGCGGAAAGCTAAAGACTCCCAAATGAAGGAATTAATATAAAATCATAGAAAATGACACTGTAAATAAAAAGTGAGTATTGGTGAAACTACCATAGGAAATCCAAGCAAACGAAGTTTAAAGACGATTTGTTTACAGTAGCAAAAACCTCTGAAAAATAAAATTGGTAGTTAATATTAAAGAGGAAAAAAATTAACAAACGCCCCTCCTTTTTTATCGAAAATTTTGTCGAAACGCTCTGGCTGATTATTCGAAGTATGACGACATCTGCCTCTAGCAGTACTCCTTGTAGAACAAAAACTTGAAGAAGTAAAGAAAGATGTACGCAAGAACATAATGCTTTCCTGTAATTCTTGAATTTATTGTATATCAAGCCAATTCCTACTACAAAATAATGGCTTCTAAATATTGACAAATTATTAACTACGAATAAACCTTTCCTTACCGTTCCTGCCTGATTTAAGCGGCCTGCCTTAGCTACCTTAGGTCTAGTATTGAAGCAAAGCGAAACCTACAGTGGAAGCAATATGGATTTCTCTAATAAAGGAAGGCTTGGTGAAAACATAGAAGACTCAGAAATCTGGCGAGGCATTTCATACTTTCCCACTATTTTACGGGGAGGGGCTTCTATGGCAACGTACTTTCTGGCTGATGTCCTTGCAGGAGTAACTTTAATAAAGTATAAGAGAACATGCAGTGTGCCGGATCTTCATAAAGTATTAGGGTCAACTCTACAAATTTATCATTACAAATATGTTAAATACAAGCCAGAAAATCATTCATATTACCCAGAGCATTTATTAATGACCAACGTTTACAATTATCGTGGGTCATATCACCTTCCCCCACGTTCACATGCCCATGATTGTACAGGCACGATATCCAGTAAAAAAACGTCGTGATAAGTTAAGAGCGCAGTACAAACCCTAGCGAGTAATGTGCAAGGTGAACAGAAATTCGGCATACTATGCAGATACCGTCGGCCTCCTCCCTATCACTGCCCAATATTAAAAACAGATTGTGCAGTAAACACCTCAATACTGGACTAGAACTACAAGTGAATAGTTAAGGAAATTGAGGGGGGCAAGGGGCATGGTCGCCCCCGATAATTTTCTTTCTGACGAAAATGAGTATTAATCCATGTAAATACGCTAGAAGACAAGTTAATTCTTGAAATAGTGTCTATGTATCTATTATGGAAATGCTGCCCCCATTTTACTACCAATTTGTGTAAAACTGCCCTGATACAAAAGGTCAATTTATGCCTTCGCAGCCCCCACAAAAAAAGTAACTATTGTCCGCCACTGCAACTGAATAACAGTTATGACTTTGGGTACAAACAACGACGAAAGCAAGATCAATGACACTACAGCGCAAGGTGGAGGGAAAAAAACAACAAATAAAAACATTAGAAAGAAGTTAAAAAAGCAATTTTTTCAGTGCCGTCCAGTGCTTGTCTGAAGACGAAATCTTAATTCTATGCAAACATTTGCAGTGTTTGCTAAAAGCATCTTGCTTTGCGATAGCAATATGGGTCCCAAATCTATTCCGTTAGTAGTTTTCGTGGCTTCGCTGATTTACCTTAGTATTTCTTAATGGTAAAATATATATGTTATTAACCATAGCATCATTGCGTCTCCCTTACAGTTTAGCGTTTCTAGAAGCACCCGCATATGCTGTGATTCCGACAAGGAGTTCACGTACATGTTTGACTGCATCTTCGGCACAGCCCCAGTGTGTAGTAATTCCTGCTCCGCCATGTCCATAGTTGTGCACAACCTGTAATATAAAGTAAGGTTACATATCATATATTACGTGAAAAAGTTCGGACCTTAGAGCATCATGCATTCGTAAGTATTTCCTAGATATAGCAAGCTCCATAAAGCCGAGTAACACCTGCTGTAAGCAGTAAAAACGTGTCGTAAAACAACATCCTCTGAGCACAGTATAGTATCCTCCAACCAAAGAGTATCCCCAAAGACTACATAGGGACACTCGCGTAAGACTTCCGATAAAATTAAGGAGATTCAGAACACCCTCCCCTCTCTTGTTTGCAACGATCCAATGTTAAGAAATCCTCTCCATTCGGCTATCTGATTCCAATTCATGTTAAGTACCTACGGAACAGGATGATCAAAGGAGTCGCGATGCGCTTATTTTAAATGCAGGGTCTTTGAGGTGCGTCAGTTATATATTTATAATATATACTAAAATATATACATATATATATATAAACCAAACAGACGTTAAAATAGCCCCAAGTTAAAAATAGTATATAAAACCATTAAATCTGAATTTGGGCTCTATGTGAGCTTTCGGAATCTCTTCCTTCTTCTGGCTCGCATAGAGCCCAAATTCAGTTTTAATGTTTATATATATTAATCTTGAATAGAACTCTAGAGAAATAGAAAAGTATGTCACCACCGGGGATCGAACCCGTGACCCACGCTTTCGCAGCGTGCGCCATGAGCATCAATCAAAACTTGATCACGAGCAGATTCACTGACATGTGCATATAAACATGAGCGAGACAGGGTATCAGCAACTACATTCTGATTTCCCTTTCGAAACTTAACATCAAAGCTAACATCGGGTAAAAGCATATGCCATCTCCAGAGCTTTGAGCTTGGCTTCGGGTTGTACTGAATATAACTCAACACAAGGTTATCAGTAATCAAAGTAAATTTACCTGACTGCAAAAATTGTTTACGATGTTGCACACTTTCGACTATAGCCATTGCTTCTTTCGTTTCAATGGTATGATTCCGCTTCACTGGTGAGAGCAATCGGCTCCAGGAAGCAACAGGCCGATTATTCTGCGATAAGACGTTAGCTAAAGCAACATCACTGGCATCTGTTTCCAAAACAAATTCGACACCATCTTGTGGTATGACTAAAATAGCCTTCTTTATAGCATCGATGACAGCGTTAAAGGCATTCTGATGCTTTATATTCCAACAAAATTTGGCATCCTCTCTTTTTAAATCATACAAACAACTCAAAATATCTGCATAATGGTCGACATAATGACGATAATAATTAGGAAATCCAAGGAAACGTTCCAGATCTTTCTTATCTTTCGGTATGGCAAAACTGTCTAAAGGCGCTAAACTAGATGAAGAGGGTTTCACTTAACCACCCGAAATTTCATGCCCTAAGAACTGAACTGAGCTAAGATTGAACTGACATTTTGAGTAGTTCAATGACAAGTTACATTCACGAATGCGCTGTAAAAATTGTTCAAGGTTGTGTTCATGGTCTGCTTTATCTTTCCCCATAATCAATAAATCATCCACATATGCAATACAACCTTCAAGATCATCAACTAGTTGTTGTGCAACACGACTGCAATATGCTACACCATTCAAAAGACCAAATGGTAAATGAACAAATTCCCAGAGTTTACCCTTAGCTGAAAATGCGGTTTTGGGTATATCCGAGGGGTCTAGGGGTATCTGATGGTAAAACTGTGAAAAGTCAACCACACTAAACACGCACATACCGGCGGTCTGCTGAATAAGATCGCTAATTAGGGGAACAGGGAATGCATCGACCTCTGTAAATTTGTTCACCGGCTTGTAGTTGACGCACATTCGATATCCACCAGACGATTTTGGCACTACAACAATATGATGTCGCCAGGCTGACGATGATTCTCTAATTATGCCGCTGCTATGCAATTCCTCTATCTTTCCATCAAGGAAAGACTTCATGTGTTTGGGCATAGGAATTTCTCTTGCACAATATGGCTCAGCATCCAGTCGCAACTTGATTATTGGCTTGGGTGTCCAAGTTGAGCTTTGAAAAGACGCTTCGGCTAACGGCTTGACAAATACGTCAGAGTAGGTTATAGTCGGTTTATTACAGGAAGCGTTGTCTGCCACTAGACTATCCGTATGTAACACTAGACTATCACTCTTTGCAGCGTCTTTGTTAAAATTAATTTCTAGTCTGCAAAATGTACTCAAAAAGTCTTGGCCAACAATAACTGGAACAGATAAATTTTCGAAGACAAAGAACTTCAAATGACGTGATAAGCCATTCTGGTTTACAAACACAGTAGTTGACCATGATCCTAGGCAATTGTGACTTTTACTAGTATCGGCACATTGCAATACTGTCTTCTTGCGAGACAAAGAAACTTTTCCAGCAAAGTTCTTTTCGAAGTATTCTTTTGACATCAATGAAACGTTGGAACCAGTGTCTATTAAAGCTGATATGACCTCATTCGATTGTGGAACAGACAATGATATATATTTAAACTCTGCTAATGACAAATTCGAATTTGCTGTAAATGAAAAGCTATCAAGGTGATCCACTTCGTTCCCGGCGGCATCACTTTTGGCAGAAGAAGAGACAATGTCATTGATGACAGCCGCAAGGACGCGTTGCACATCTGTTAGGGTGGACTTGATTTATTAGAAACAATTGGAAATTAGATTAGAGCAAAACCTGAACACAGTGAGCAATTTTGGCTGATTCTCGCAACGCGCGCAGTAAACAAATATTTAACTAAGATTAGGCTGCAAAGACCTCAAACATCCAGCATAACATGACATGTTGTCTGAGCATGTGGCAAACGTTATTTTTTTCAAGAAAGAAACAAGTACACACATGTTGTGCTCCTGAAAGCATGTTTTGTGACCATTCTGTGGCTTTGAATGCTTGCGTGGCATTCCCAGTTGGAACAAGGCAGTGATTTCTGACGTTTTGCATTTCTTTTTTTATTCCAGCCTTTTCAATCATCTACATTGTTCTTACGTATGTGAATATCGTTTTCATCTCATGGAGATTTTAAGACCCAACACCCTGCAGACCTCTTTGTGTCTGAGTAAGAAAATATATATCTTGAGATGCATTTGCAGTCGGATGGATTATCTTGACATGTAAGCCAAGGCCTTGGTGTGATTTGAACTTCTTGCCCACATTCCGCACATGGAATTTTTAAATCATCTCGGTATACGTCACTTCTAGCTGAACCCCTTGATGAAGCACCGTTTTCTTCACTCCAAATGCGCCGAGAGTCGCCTGAATTTTACATTAGGACATTACTACCACAGCTATACATAAAGGAAAATGGATTTGAATTTGCGGACATTCGAAATCAAACAGAGTTTTCGAACGGGCAATTACTTTTCAGCAGCTACATGATTTAAGATGCGGCAGCATTTCTTTAAGTTACTTGGGGTTGTTACAGATTTCGTTTGTTGCTGCCATTTGGGTCTTTTATTAATTCGCTACATATTTTATCATAGGTCTTACGGGCGATCATGTTGAATGAATCTGTCAAGTGGCGCTCGCCTCTAAATGCGTGATCTAAAATAAGGACCAAAATTGGAAGCAAAATTGAAAAAACACGGAACATTTCAGCGAAGGCGTGTAGTGACATCAAAATCACAGTGTTAACAGTAAATACATCATAGCTCATTAGGAGTTCAGTTCGAATTCAGAAGGCGTTCATTACTTGTGATTGAAATATATAAAAAGAAAGGAAAAAAGAGGAAAATAAAAAAACGACTCATTGGTTTGTAAAGACTTTTAAGAAGTAATTCGTGAGTTCGTTCCTTGTTTTATCTTATTGGTTATTAGCAAATTCACTAAAGTCACCGCATATTTTTCTAAAATTATCGACGAGATTAAAAGTACAAGTTCAAAGAAAAGGAAATTACAAGCAATATGGGATTACAACCCTACGTGTAGTAGGCTGCTACTCTACTGACTTAGCTACAAAGGCCATCGCTCATTTCGGGATTTTTAGCATGTTGCATCTATAATTCTCGGACTTGTTTTATAAGCATAACGTTTATTCGATTTTTTGCTAACGTTGTGGTGGTACATTTTGCTCCACAATGAAACTCTTAATATTTAATTCCTGTTTGACTTTTAACATGAAATCAGGGATTCCATTGTCTGAATTGCCAAAACTGTAGCATTAAATAGTATACGACGGTGACATCACGTCCAAATTTAATTTTCTGTTCTACAGCCTCACAAAATTTTGTCGTTTTTCGAAAACATGCTGAGCTTGTCCGGCAGAGTACCTCTACTAGAAGAACTTGCTTTGGTCCTTGTTCTTCGCAGAGCAGCAGGAGACGGAATTAAGCTTGGTTTTACGCATGTAAAGACAGATGTTGGATGACGTAGTTTCTTCTGCCCGAACGTTAACGGTTTCATATCCTTTTGGAAAGTGACGTTCACAAATATGTTTTGTGTCCGGTATGTTATCACAAGGTATATTATAAGTAAAACACCAAATGTGGAAACTTCATTGACAACGTTTCGTCTAACAGACTTCTTCAGGTCACTACTGAAAGTTGGCTAAACTTTAGACCTGAAGAAGTCTGTTAGAAGAAACGTTGTCAATGAAGTTTCCACATTTGTCGTTTTACCTATAATAACTGTCGGTGGACTATTCACCTTTCATTCATCGCGAGGTATCACATGCAGTAATCTTTGACGCTCTTCTGTTTCACTTGACAATCGAAAAACAGCTTCTTGTTATTGGTGTTGGAATAACCAATACAATTCATCGCACAACATTTCCGAGGCATGTTTATGTTACAAATAGGAATAAATTTATATCAGATCATCTTCCAGAATAATACAAACGTTCACCTTCTAGACAAATCTCAACAGTTCTTTTGCATTAAGGCGCCACAATCGTTTTATGAAAAACGCGGGTAGAAGTATGTGATTTACGTTTTCATTTCTTTATTAACGATTGCATTTCCTCTACTTAAAAACCGTTTTGTGCATTAATTATTTCAACAGAGAAAAACAAAGTGGTAACCGATAAACCCAATGGCCTCCAGTTCTGGCCTCCGGTTGCATGTTGTCCAGGCCTGTTATTTTGATCGTCCTAATTGATGTTTATAAATATGCACCTTAATAAACACCTTAATAAACACTTTTCTGTATGCACACATAGATTTATCTAAAGGTACATACATAACTGTGTCAGATAGGTAGATGCATCCATCCGTCCATGCATGTATCCATCCATGCATCTATCTGTTATATATTTAAGCAAGCACACTACGAAAATGCAGCAGAATATCAGCACGAACTAAACAGCCATGTTTGTTCAACTCTTAATCTCCTTCAACTGCTGGTCTGTGCTCAGCCACGTGCTAAATCGTTTGACCGCTGGACTGAACACAGGTGAACGGTAGTTCATACGCAAGATTATTCCTCCCTGGTAAAAAAGGGGATTGCTATTTTACAAGAAGCGAATAATCTAATAAAACGCGTCCTTATAACGGAGAAGTGGTACAATGCGTCGGCGACTACGATGTGAACTGAACAGTCTGTTCTGCACCTGGTAAAAATTACTACATCATCTTCACTAACTTCAGACATATCCTGACTAGACATTTTAAACAATCGACACAAATTAAATACTTGGCCAGTATTAAGGCAGTAAGTATACAAACCAACCAGTTTTACAACTTTGAATGGCCCTTGGTAGACCGGTGCTAACTTCCTCGAGTGCAGGGGAAGCTTAACAAGATCACTTGGCTGAAAAAACCTAGTTGATTCTAAATTACCACAATACTTCCTCTGGTACTTGTTTACATGTTCTACAACAGTGCTATTTGTGACATGAGCAACAAAATCAAGTAGAACGGATATTTCTACCTAAAAAGAGGTGGCAGAATGTGGAGTGTTTCTTCATTACGCAAGGTACTGTAAGAGTATTGAATGAAATAATTCTGCTGTCAGCACTCGTCCAAACGAGGACACTTCGAGAGCAGCTTTGATGCCCCTATGAATCCTCTCTATAGCACCGTTAGCTGCAGGATTGTACGGTGCTGTCCTATTATGCCTC
This sequence comes from Alatinidae sp. Z8VKAUB7J3, assembly GCA_010016025.2. Lineage (NCBI taxonomy): Eukaryota > Metazoa > Cnidaria > Cubozoa > Carybdeida > Alatinidae > Alatinidae sp. Z8VKAUB7J3. The sequence goes on along the minus strand of JAAAKM020006971.1, from coordinate 79,767,980 downwards.
ATAGTAAACTTATCAAGAAACTCAGTAAACTCCAAACTTGTAAACGGGGGCCATTATCTGTTAAGACACTGCTTGGGTAACCATAGCGACAGAATAGTGACATCAAGAACTCAGTAACTGTTAGTCACAACCTGGCTACATGACATTACTTCTACCCATTTACTGTGATAGTCTATACATGTAATTAAATATTTACAAGATTGTGGTGCATCCACTATTGGACCAACAATATCTAGAGCTATCCTCTCCTATGGTGACTGGGGATAGGGCATAGGGATGGGACCCACTGGCCCTGGGGGCACACATGACTTGTCCTCAACAGCACAATGACTACAGTTATTAACAAAGGCTTCTGCATCACGTGTGATCCCTGACCGTCCAGCCAAATCATGTATATGCAGCTTCGTCTTGGCAATTCACAAATGAGCCTAATGTGCTAGTGCTAAAACCTGTTGATGACAAGCACATCAAGATGGCTCTCAAATAAATCTAACACCAGTTGAACTGGTTCAGCGAGTGCGAACGTTCTTACTACCTGGAATGTATATAACCAAAAAATTAAAAGATAGCAACTGCAATAGCCAGCTAGAAATTCTACTCGATACCCAATCAAATCCCTTACAATTAAGGAGCATCACCAAGGCACGGTGATAGCTCGAAATGGGGCCCATAGAGCCATAATTTCCACTTATTGACAGCAAATACAAAAGCCAGTGCTTTGAGCTCTCCAATCGAGTAGCGCTGTTCACTGCTAGTCAGTGAACGACTCTCACATGCAACAAGAACTTCTTTCCCCTACTGAATTAGGGTCAAAGTACAACCAATGCCACACCTACTGGCATCACAAGTAACACATGTCGGCTTAGGATCATGTGAAAAAATTCTAATAAACCACACTCCAAAATGAGAGTCTTCAATGACTGGAACACTTTGTTACATTCCTCTGTCCACGTAAAAGTGTGGTTCTTCCTAAGAAGTTGAAATAAGGCATGCAACTGTAGTAAAATTGGGGACATGTCCTGCATGGTACTGACAGTCCCAAAGAAACACCTTAACATCATGTACAGTAGCATGAGTCGCCATATTTATAATACCCTCCATATTTAAAGCCTCAGGGGCTACACCTTGAGCATCAAGGCGTTTACCTACCCAGGTAACTTGCGACTCCCTAAATACACACTTGTCAAAATTTAAGGTAAATTCATAAGCCTCTAAACACTTTAATGTAGCAACAATTACATTATTTCTACATTACCAAAAGTACCAATCTCATTCCCATTGTAATCTCGAATATTGAGGTTCTTACTAGCTACAACTGCATCTTGATCCACCTCACTCTTGTTCAGTAAAGAAACGCCAGTTCCTGTGTCCACCATCAGCGTATGTAGACAGTTGTTGATCGACAAATCGAGGCACATACCATTTGGAGATATTGGGCTTGTTGATAACGCCAGAACACTTTAGTTAGTAGAGGGTGTCGATGTCCTGGTTGCCATTCCTCGATCTCCTTTGGAGCGACACATGGAACTAAAATGTCCAACCTTCTGGCACGATCAACATTCTTTCCCCTTTGCTGGACATTTGACATCCTTTGCTAGATGTGAAGGACTACCGCAGCAATAACATGTCTTCTTACGATTGTATTGTGAGGAGGGTTCCGTAAAGTGTGTCTTTTGCAGTAACACAGTGTCACTCCTTTGTCCTCTGACAGCATCCACTATAGACAGACATTCGTTGAGAGATTTCAGGTTTCTGATGATTTCAGGACATTCGACTTATTAGAAACTTATACTGGGAACAAACAGCATGCATGAGAGTAGGAAATGATTTGAGTGAGTACAGCCAGATTCGAAGAGGAGTACGTCAGGGTTGTGTGTTTTCACCCGATTTATTCAATTTATATACCGAATTTATTTTAAGAGAACTGGAAGACATGCAGGGTTTTATCATCGGTGGTCATAACATGAACAACTTGCGTTATGCAGACGATACAGTTCTCATCTCCGAGTCAGCAGAAAAGCTACAAGAACTTCTGGAAAAAGTTGTAAATGAGAGTCAAAAGAAAGGCCTGACAATAAACTGCAAGAAGACTGTGAGTATGGTTGTCAGCAAGAAAGTAGTGAAACCACAGTTTACATTGAAGATGTTTAATAGTCATGTGTGCAAAACTGTATGGAAAAAAAGAAAAGTTGTCATTGTCGAATGAATTACCACTCTAGGCAAGTACTGTTATCATCATTCTCCCATTGTACAGAAATTGCAACGTGCCTTATGCGACTGTTCTTTCGAAAAATTCATTGCCCCGATTTTGACGTGTTTTCAATGCCTCTAGTATCTGTTAAAGAATCCATCTGAAAATGCAAAGATAAAGGGTGGAATTTAGATATTAAAAGGAAGTGGGTATTTATCTTAAATTCGGGTTATAAAGCCTTGGTGTATTAGTGCGAACAGACTCAGTGATATCCCATCCCGTATTACATCTCATGGTATTGCACATTTGTAGTTAACTGCTGAGTAGTACCCCAGCTTGGTCATATCGGTTTTCAAATGTTTGGCGTCACATTCAGCTACCACTGGAACACAACTATAAGGCACTGTGTATTTAGTTAACACATTTCGACTTCATCCGGTTTTAATGCCCTTTCTTTAATTATAGGTTGGTGTAGACGTTGCTTCCCATGTAGCCGAAGATTTGTCAAAGGCCTTAGGTGAAAGGCAAGTACCTGTTGAATGTTGTAATGTTAAGAACCCCGTCTTCTCTGTATATGGCTCATGTAAAAGTATAATAATACCGTGGCCGTCATCGTAGTACTTTTAGGGGACGTTGTCGATACAGCGATAACAGTATATTCAAGACAAACTTTCGCACGTTGGTCACACCTTTTTTCTTGCAATAAGCCCTTGCTTACTAATATTTTCTCGGCACTAAAATTTGGTGTCTATATTAAACTCATGGTAAGGGATTCGGTCATGATGAGTAGATCTTTATTTTGAAGTGAGAAATACTTGTGGCTGCCCGTATGCCCATAGTTTCCGGAGGAAATAATTGAAAGGAAAAATGCCTCTTTCATATCAGAAAGAACGGAGAGGCCCCAAGTATCAAAATGAGCATTATAATGAAAAGTTTACAACAAGGGATTGGTGATGTTACTTGATAGATATTGACATTATTTCATGCCAATGGCTTCACAAGGCTTTGGTACAACAGTTTTTACATTCCTTGTTTTTACCGTTCATTTCAGATGCGGCGGTGCTGATGTAAATGTATTGTTATCCATGGTTGATCAGGGATTTTTAGGTATGTTTTTGATGATATTTGAAAACGTGATGTTACTTGTAGAATCTTTTCTTTTCCAATAGGGGGTAGCTTACAAAAGACATTTACCCGACGGCTTAAGACCTTTGCTAAGTTAGCTTTCCAAACGAGTCTTTGGAGAGTCGAGGTTTTTATCATACACGTGGCACCTCTGACCGCCAGAATTGCATTGACCCAATTTTAATCTTCGATATAATGTAGAATGTAGAATATATGGATGGAACACCGTAATTCGTAAGCATGAGAGTATCAGTCGACCATTCTCACCACTCGACAATGCTGTCTTTCTTCGTGTACGTTTGCCGGTATCACGCACGGAGATACATTTCAATATTTTTATACACCAGTAGTCTTTCTTTAGTGATTTAATGTTAAGACGACCCCAAACACACATGAGGATCATTCAGAGGCCTTATTAGGGAGTCAATGCAAGTTCAGCCCAAGGTCATCAATCTGAACGACACAGCTTTTATCTTGCTTGCCTTTTTTCTTGTATTAAAATTATAAGTGATGTCGATATTGTGTGAAACGAAACGATTTACCAACGCAAACCAAATCCAATTGACCTCTTGCTGAGGATACTTGCATGCCCAAAGTTGGGTTCTAACAATAGGATTTTGTAATGAAAGACACGTACCTTCAAAACGTCAATTTTCAAACAATGTTATAGCTACTGGGGAACATTACCACAACTTCCAGGCTTCTCTAGCTATATTATCGGTCTGTATAATTTCGGAAAATTTGCAACTAGTAGTAACTAACATGAAAAGTGGCAAGATTATACCCTCACA
>JAAAKM020006971.1:79731178-79751990 GCA_010016025.2 Alatinidae sp. Z8VKAUB7J3 | reverse complement strand
CTTAGGTTATTCCTTTCCGTTGTAGACTGGTTGGTTGTCTTATGTTATTCCTTTCCGTTGTAGACTGGTTGGTAGAGAAGACCGTATGAAACTGATCGTCGCACTGAAGGGCCCTTTGGCCGTTAACGTCAATGCATTTATGTGGCATGATTATACCGGTATGTACCATCCGTTAGTACGTGTCCTTTACTTAAAAAATGCAAAGGCTTATATTATTTCTGTGACAAAGTTCATTAAACTTTATAGCGCACTTAATTTTGATTAGCTGAGTTGCAGCTTTCTCTATCTTTCTGAATGCTGCTTTTCCTTTCACTAATCTACGTAACACAACACAACAAAGGAAAACCACTTCGTCGTAGGATACCACAATCTTTTTTTAATTATTTTTCCACGATGTTTCGGTAATAACAGTTCTCGTTATCAAATGATGCTTAAAGTTTTTACAGCGCAGCTTAATAAACTAGTAGAAGAATTTATACAAGGAACGTAAAATGCTCATGGAGGAATGTTGTAAATTATCACTTGCAGCAACAAGTCTGGGCATGACCAGAGCAACCGTCTTGTAGCTCATATACCACGAGATATTTAATAAGGCAGTTAGCCTGTACATTTCTTCATAGCAGCTGTATAATTATCGTCGACTTCAATTAATTGTTTACCAACAGTATCACTTTCTCCGAACCTGATTTAAAGCCTCTCTGTGATTCTATTGCATGGAAACGAGGTTAGCCAAGCGTGGTCCGAAAGAGAACAGTAACTCGATCCAGAGCACTGTCATGTTTTTAAATCTCGATATGCTACTCTAGGTAATGAAATTAAAATAATGTTATGTTGCGGTACCCCAAGCAACCACGCTACTATCAATCGTAGATGAATTGCAAACTGGCTAACAAGCAGGCTTTTCCAAATTTTACCCCCAGTAGAATATTCAAGTAACTAATTACCGTAGTTAACTTTATTCAAACATTCAACCGCTGCTACAATTGCACCGTAAAGTTTTACATGGTAGAAAAATGAAGGCCTCCGCCTTTAACAGGAAAAATAATGACCGGCAGGCTGTAGTTATGTGGTAGTCGAGGCGCGGCGTGGGTTTAAAGAACAATTTTATAGCAGTTTCCCTACCGAAAAATAAAGTCACCAAAGAAATGCAAAATTTGTCTCACACAACTTACCTAGAGTGACCAAGTTTTAGCTGTTGGGCGGGCACATCCCCCCCCCCGCCCTTGGCTGCGTGCCTGAGCCTATGCTATTGTTTATTGCTGACTCATTGATGCTATACGCATCAACAAACCTACTATACTTGGAAACGGAAGAGGATACTATCGAAAATCCAGAAATCTCCCTCCTCTTATTTCTTTCATTTGTATGCGTAGGAGAAAGTCTTGATCATATGTCTGTGTATACGTCATTTATTATCAACTTGTTTCATGACATTTCGTTCAATTTGTACAACACACAGTACACGAGCCTAAGGTATGTTCCATACAATGGCAGTAATTAGATAGAGCTTTGTTTTAATGTCGAGGCCAAATAATCTAGTAAGAGCATCATCGATCTAGGATCTAGGGGGTAGGGGGTCTAAGAGTTTGTTTGTTTGAGCATGGTCTTCCTATTCTTCATATTGAATAGAAAGACCATGGTTTGAGCTATGGTAGATCCCCTTGATTCTGATGTCATACTGCCAATATTTTAAATAAAATTCTCACTGTTACTTGTTCATCATTTTGGTAAGTATTAGGGGAGGAGTAGTAAGCATATCGACATTTATTAGTTAACTCAAGTATAGGCATATACGACAACTTACTTTATCAACCAAACTAAAATATGCATGATAGTATGACTCACTATTCAAGGTATTCTCAGTCACAATATTGTCTACGACTGACTCTAATAAGGTCAATATGAAACGTAGGAAAGGAAAAAAAATCCTTTTCTTAAGTCCTCGGTGTGAGTGAGTGCCTGACTGCTGCCTTGGCTGTTTTGTTCCAACATCTCGCTAAATGTACGACGTACATAATGTGTTATGGTGTCTAAGCAGCCCTACCTCTAACCCAGGGGTTCTCAAACTTTTTGGCTCGTCGACCCCCTAATAAGATTTAATATTTTCATCGAACCCCTAGATTTTTATTCAAGGTAAATTATTACAATAGTAAATACCAAGTGTAAAATAGTGGTAGTGGTAACTAGTAGTAGTAGTAGTAGTGGTGGTGGTAGTAGTAGCAGCAGCAGTAGTAGTAGTAGTAGTAGTAGTAGTAGTAGTAGTAGTAGTTTACATTAATGATCTGACCCCGGGGAAAACATCACTACCTCAGTACGAAACTAAAACGCAAATGATTCCTGTATCAGACCTGCCTTTAGCGGGGAGAAGCGTGGGAGTGGATGGAAAGCATGGGAAGGGATGGGGAGCGCTGGTCGGGGGTACATTTTGTAATTTTCTTACTACAGGACAGGAACATGGTTATTCATCGACCCCTTTTCGACCTCTTGGATATTCATCGATCCCTTGGATGGTCCCATCGACCCCTTTGAGAACCCTGCTCTAAACAGTCAACCAAGACACCATTGACACCAAGACACCTTTGAGCCAGTTATACTCAACCCTGACAATTCAAACGTCTCTCCAATCCTCCATTTTGTGGGAAACATAGGAATAAGTAGAACGCACAAGGAACCGGGGGCTAAAATTACAGCAGGGATCTTGAAGTTAGCTTCTCTGATTACAGCTATTCACCACCAAGATACCGAGTGAACGGTCCGGCTCTTTTATGGTCAAAAAGGGATAATTCCCTGATGGCAGTAAGCGCCCTACGAAAATGTTTCAGTCCATTATTTTATGTTTATTCCAAGTCCCTTATTATTGACTCATGAGAAAACCAGTGAAACTCATTTCTAATGTTGATTTTTTGTGTATGTATATATGAAAACATTAAATGCCCAGGAACGTAGGAAAGACGTCTCGTATGTAATGTGCAAGGTTCAGCCGAATTGAGTTTGAACTTTTATTGTGATTTGGTCAGGTTCAGAGCTTCGGGGAAAATCTTGGAAATACCACTTCAATCAATTGCATTCTGAACTTTCTGCTACAAAGGACGTTACAGTGTTTTAAGATTGCAGAATGTCCATTGGAGCATGTTTTGAGTTTCCTAGAAAGTATAGGCTTTGTTCGAAGCCTTTGCAGTTAATCCTTTTTTGAATATATAGGACTTCTCTGCTCTATTCCCAAAACGATCCTTGGTTCCTGAAGTAATCTCTTTTTCTCGGAAATTTGGTTTTTATCCTTAGTAATTTGCTATTCCAAAAACCAAGATTTTATGGAGGATCCTATTGAGTGCAATGAGGGGAAAACAGGAAGACGCTCGTTCAGAGTCTCTAGCCCCGTTCCCCACTATTAAGCGGGAAAATCAAGTTTCATGAGTTGCAAACTATTTAGGAGTATCTGCTTTATCATATCTTGATGTTAAGTCTCCTAGTGTATTGTGTTACGCAGAAAAAATCCATTCCCAAGAAATCTAGTACAGTTTTACCGTCATTTCCTCGTTTTCACAGAAATCAGTAACAGGCTCTTTTGTTTTAAGAAGGAATTTCGTTCGTGCTATGTTGTTACTAGTTCATCCATAGCATGTAATCGTGTGTCTTTTGCAGGCCCATAGCTAAGAGGGAAATAGTGGGGCAAACTACCCCCTCCTCCCCCCAAGTTCCTGATACTTCAAAATTATATATTTGAGATTGTTACCCTCCTTCATGCTACCAATGCCCTCTAATGTTATCATCAAAGTAGCTTTTAGACTACTTAACCCATCCCCCAAATAAACGCCTTTGCGTGACATGGTGTACCGTGCCTTTACCTTGCACTTGCAGGATTTTGCACCCCTTCCCCCTCCCCCCCCCCACGTGCTAAATTTTGGCTATTGGTATGACGTCATCTTCAAATTGTTTCACATATCTATAATGAGAGTACCAACACATGAAAACTGCTGGCATACTGTCGGTGAACCCTCCTCTCTGATTAGTCTACCTTTGATTATCCTATTCAAAGCAGCAACAATAATAAATATATGTCCGTGCATCATCTCTTCCTCGGAACACAAAGCAAAGCAGGTAAGCTTCCGTTCTCATTGGATTAAGAATTCATGTAGCAGTTGTTTTTCTAAACAACAAACGTAATACTTATATTTATCCAACATAACGCTGGAATTACTTATATCAAAGACTCCCCACAGGGCGAAAGACACCACTTTGTAAAATTAAGATGCTAAAAATTATCGACAGCAATGGCGTGTGGACGGTACTGCGCATGTCACCCACAGACCATCATTATCGGCTGATAACTTTACATGAGTGCTACCTTTGTAACTAGTCAATAAAAAACATTTCAGGAAGGAAATGCCGAGGGTAAACTACTCACCATCTGAGACATTCTAGGGGTTTTTTTTGTGATAACGATTAGATTTCTCAGGGATTTGTGTTAAAGCAATAAAATAATCATTGGTGTACCGGTGGAGAGGGGGGAGGGGGGCATTGTGTCGTCTTCCCTTAGCAACCTTGATCCCCTGAAGAACATTCTAAATTGTGGGGAAATTGGTATTATTTTAATGTGAGCAGCCCTTGTTTGCTTCGGGAGAATGAATACAGACAAATACCTATCTATCAAATCTGACTCCGAGGTTGGAGTTGGAGGTGGCATGCTTATCCCCCTTAGGAAAATCCCCCACACACCACTTGCCGGTGAGATAATCGGTGACAGTGTACCAGATTTCTGCACAGAAGTGGTTTATACCTATGCCTACGCAGTCGGTGGAGGGGAAAATTACTCTGAGGAACTCTTGTACATTTTCAACAGAAATCGTCTTAGGTATCCTACTGTTTCAATAGTAGGCCTAGTCTAGTACCTTTTGGTGGTAAGTTATTATGTCGATTTGTTAATTGGTCTGTTATTCTGGGTTTGGGGCTTCTGTTCCTCCACCTTTTAACAGATATTTTTTTGGGCAAAGGGATCAAAGGAATAATAGAAAAAAGAAACAGAGTTACAGAGAGGCCCTCCTCAAACATTAATTCTGAAAATATACGAATCTCTTTTAAAGATCAAAACATCTCTCAGACACTCACGTTTGGACGCAGCTGCTGGAGGGTAGTTTTCCTTATTTCTTGTTCCTGTAAAGTTGTAACATTTTGAATATTTTAGACTACTAGATTTGTTGTCATAATCTTTTAAGTAAATTTTGTCTCTCACTTCAACCCCCCCTCCCCCCCTCTAATTTTTATTTACTGCCCAAATTGAAAATGCGATATCAAATATACCAAATCTACTGCAGTAACTTCAACTGTGAGACACTGTCTTTGGAAATACAGGAAATTGATCTCCCGGAAAAGTAAGGAATTAATCCATCCAAGAAACACGACCCTCTTTGACCTCAGAAACCTCAGGGCACTTGCTAGTTTATCTGGGCTTCAGTTAACATGATCTCTGAGATGTCACTTACGCTTGACTGGAGACAATTTTCGCGGATTTTCATGAGCTTTCTATTCCATAACAATGTCTGTCTTCAGCCCAGTTGAACAGTCCCCCTATTTTCACCCTAAGCTTTCCATTAGCGCGTCAATAATACCAGACGCCTTGTTTACCACCTGTCTGTTGCAGATTGACTCTGACAAGTATTCAAAGAATTTTACTTTCGTATCACTTCTAAGCGAAGCTCCATTCTCACTTCATGACGCAAGTGTTACTTGTGCAATGGGTTGGTCAAATTCCATTCGAAAATCCATTGAAATCGTTCTCACGTGGAGACGACAGATTTCTACTGAAGGTTTCATCCTAGCCTGGTTGTGATTACAGAAGCTGGACACGTATTCGTTTAGGCGCACAGCGGTTTGATATTTATGTCTACCCCATGCTGGCTTTCACAACAACGTGCTTTGAACTTCCCCTTTGTCACTGAAAATGTATGCAAGATATAGCGGAATGGCAAATTTTTTTATCACTCACTTTGAATTTCCTTGTCAGATAAATTTAACTGGGTTTTGCTAAATCCATTGTTTGAGGATAAATCACTTCCACTTGAAACCCACATGATGTATGAGTGAATAGAGCTACAGTCCTAACACCGAAGGACTCTCATGTTGCTTCAGTTTTTGACAAGTCATGGAAAAGTTGAGAGGTTCTTAGAAACCACGTGGAGACGCTAACGAGGTGAGAGAGCAATCCGTGAGACTTCGAACTTGAAAATGAATCTTTTTATCCAATGGAACGTAGCATCAATCCGCTATTTTGATACGAAGTACATATGGTCGGTTGATTGCTTTCTTACGATTTCGATTTCTACTTAAGTGAAAAGAAAACTCCAGTTCATTGGTAAACAGCCTGGGAAATTTTAGAAGTATCTGTCTACTCAAGTGTTGAAATGTCATTGAAGTGGACAATAAAGTATTGACTCGGTCGCCTTGGTTGTGTGGGACATTATGACGGCAATTAGGCAGGTTGTTCAAGGGCAGTGGTGCAGACAATAAGTGCACGGTGCTTTTATTTGAGTGTCGATTTCTAAAGCAAAACTTGATATCAGTTTCCATTATTTTGGAAGGCGTAAAAGAGCAATTTGGCCAATGAGGACGGAAGCTGACCTACGAAATGTAAGGAGGTCTATGAGAGCTAAAGATAGATGTCAACAGATGAGCCTTTGGGCAGAGTGAAAATTATAAATATTCCTTCATGCCTATGTTTGGGCCACAAAGTGAGTGGTGTAATAACAGTTTGTGATGTAAGGGAAACCACAAACTTGTTATTCTTTCCTATTGATGTCGAGAATTGTCAAATTTTTAGGAAGATCCTACTTCAATAGAGGTAGAGGAGGTATGTTGTTTATTGTAGATGGAAAACATAATAGAAAGAACAAGAGCTGAACAGGAGAAGGGGACGACTGCATGTGACGCATGGGAAACTTTCAGGCAGTTCCAAACAACCATGACGAAAGCTTTGTTCTCCTTCACAGTTTCTTAACACATTCAGAGGACTTATTAAAGAGATTTCAATTTTTTAGTTACTGTAGTTGTGCACTGCGTATTTTCGGGGAGAAAGGACGCCGTTGTCAATAGGGGACCGTTACGAAAATGATAGCACCGTACCGGGAGAGGACTTGATGCCGCATTTTTAGGAGCAGATCTAAGGTAGTGCTAAGCAATCGATCCTCAGGAGTGGACTTTCAGGAAGGAGGATTTACTTGAATCTATAGGGTCTGTCCCTTTCAGCATGCACGCAGCCAGGGGAGGGGGGTTGTGACCGCCCAATAAGTAAAACTTGCCCACGTTTACCCCCCCCCCCCAACTATTTCCTCTCAAATGCAATTTTGAGCCTTGTAGGAATTGTAAAATACCAAAGTTCCCCAGCTAATTAATTCATGGTGGGCTGGCTTGAAAGAAAGGAGGGGAGGGAAGAGGTTTGTTTTTAATTTGTCCCCTCTCCCCCTCAAAATTAGACTGGCTGCGTGGCCGCCTTTCGGTATAGCCTGCTATGAAGATATACAGTGTTAAGGTCTAAAAGCATACACAAAAGTTTTGATCAGACGGTAGAAAGCACCCAATGATCATAATATGATAAAAGCAGAGCGAAATTGCCTGTTGGAATGAAGTGAGTGAATCAAGTTTTGTTTTCTACATCGTGTGATACGTGAAGGAATGCCGGTGACGTTTTCTGAGGGGCTCGTCAAAGAATTTTTGAAGACAGTCATTAAGATATTAGCTTTAAACTGGATCTCAGCACACTGTTTACCCATCTAAATTAAAGCCTTTAGAAGCACCCATGGGCAGAGGAATGACCATAGTAATTGTGATCAGGATTTTCAGATTTCCAGTGTTTCGTATTGTGCTATTATAACTTATTAATTTGTAGCACGGTTATTAGTCCCATCGCTCCTTCAATATATCTTAGTTTTACCGCTCAATTAAATACAATCTTAAAGCCCTTTACCGTTCACCCACGAAAAGACAACTCTCCTAATTTATCACACCTAAAATATTACACAAGCCGTGGGGTCAGTCACGGCAAAAATTCACTTTCATCTGCTCAAAAAGTCAGATAAAGAAGCCGAGAAGATATAATCGAACAAACGTCACATAAGTCACGTACGCATATTCGTAATATGATGTTATTTTGCCCACAAAACAAGCAGTAGGGGCGCCACGAGGAGAGGGGGGCTTGCCAGATCTATCTTTTAGTTTAATTCAAATCTTTTAAGAAAAATGGAGACTTGGGTAGTAATAGTAGTTTGTGGGTTTGTATTTTTAAAAATAGTATTCTAAAGTACGTCTTTGATAACGCATTTGAAGAAGGAAAGTACAATTTTGAAAACGTTTCGTCTTCTCTTAGACTTCGTCAAGTCTTGTACACTGTAGGTTTGAACGTGATTGAAGCACCTAATCAGGGCGGTTATATCGTGATAATTTAAGTACATTAATTACGAAAGATGAAGTGATTTAATTTCGGTGGAGATTGGCTGACCGAAATTTATTAGACCGAAATCTCTGAGGGCAGGATCTGTTTTTAATCTTAAAACTTTCAGATAATCAGCTTGTTGGTGAAATTTTGTTTACGTTTGATCTAGACGTGGAACATCGATATTTGACAATATTTTTCGTTCACGTTCCATAGCCAAGCGGCCGTAGGTGCACTTTGAGTGACTCTATCAGATTTTTCCATCCATTTCTTCAACTTCCACACTTTGAGAAAGATCCTGAGATTCAGATTCAACCATAGGAGCAGATGCAATCATAGATTCTGCAGATTCATCAAATGAGTCCATACGCATTGAGGGTTCTTCAACTGCTGCAAATTGTTTTGTGTTTTGAACCGGAACGGGTTTGTTTTGAATTTGAGATAAAGAAAACAGTCCCGAAATACCAGTAGCAATAGCAAGTCCAGCAACTTTGTAGATATGTCTAAAAGAACGAACCAATAGCTTGCTTTCTTTAGTTTTTTCAGACAGTTTTGGCGGAACAATAACAATGCTAAATTTTGTTGCAGAGTAAACTTTCATGTCTTGAGATTTTGAATTCTTTTCAATTTTTGAAATCTTTACAACTCCTAAATCCTGCAATTTGTTAAGATGGTATTTTACTAGTTGAAGTGAGATATCTGACTTTTGTGCAATCTGATTTGCAGTCATCTCTTCGTTGAACAACAACTGTAAGATTTCACGGCTAGAATCATTCGTAAAAAGCTCTCCAAATGACTTTATTTTCTCATCATCTGTGGCTAGAATTTTGATTTTTTCAGTTAGTCCGTCATCAGGATTTTCAGTAGACATTAAGATTGGTAATAGAAATCTTGAATATGTAAGTTGTTTGGTAAAATTTCAATTTCACTAATCCTTTTATCCCAAACTACCAAGGAATAGTAATCACTAAAACTGATGAAACAAAAAAGATGATAAAATTGAGTTCAAAAATAATAATCCCAATTGCAGTAGCCATTTCGGTAATAGTAACAGCAGGAATAATGTATGCAATTGGTTTTGAACAAGAACCACAAATTGTAGAAGTTTCAACTCCTGAAATTGTCTATGTAGACAAATCAGCTTCAGAATTTTTTGAAGGAACAAATGATATCAAACAAATATCATCACAAGAAGAACTAGTATCAATTCTTGAAGCATCATCATTGTTTGGTGGAGGATTTTATGATACAAGATCCATTAGAACTATGGCAGTAGCAGAATCTGCAATGTTTGATAGTGCAGAATCTGTTGTACTATCAGCACCACAAGCAGAATTCAAAGGAGATGATGGCGGAGGATCAGATTATTCAACAACTAATGTTCAAGTAGAAAATGTAGATGAACCAGACTATCTCAAAAATGATTCAAAATATGTCTACATTGTTTCAAGAAACACATTATCAATAATTGATGCATATCCAGCTGAGGATGCAAAATTAATTCTAAAAATTGCACTAGACATTGAATCACAGTACATCCAGAACATGTTCCTCAATGAAGACAGGTTAGTGATATTTTACAATGGACAAAGTAATGAGGAGATAATCCCACAGTTTGACTTTATTCCAAGACCATCATACAACCCAGTCACTCACGCATTAATCGTAGATGTGTCTGACAAGGAAAATCCAACCATTCTCAAAGATTACTCCATTGATGGACATTTCAGAGATGCCAGAATGATTGGAGATTATGCATACTTTGTTACAAATAATCACATCAACCACCAGAATCCCAGACTACCAATAATAATGGAGGATTCAGTCAGAATAATGACTCCAGACGCATTTTACTTTGATAATGTTGAAGAGTTTTCAAACTTTAACACTTTAACTGCAATAGACATCTTTGGGGACACAATAAACTCTGAGACTTTCTTGATGGGATATACAGGTACATTTTATGTATCTGAGAATAATTTCTATTTGACTTATCAGCAAAACATGCCATTTGGATATTATGAGAGTTCATCACGTGATAGATTCTATGATGTAATAGTTCCATTACTTCCAAATGATATCCAAAATGAAATAAAGAATATCCAAAATGATTCATCATTAAATGCATCTGAACAATGGACAAAAATTTCAGAGTTGATGCAAAATTCGTATAATGAGATGAGTAAAGCAGACAAGGAAGAATTGTTTGAAAAAATTAGAGACGCATTAAATGAGTATGATGCAAAAATTCAAGAAGAAAATAGAAAGACCATCATTCATAAAATTTTAATTGATGAAGACAAAATAGAATATGTTGCAAAGGGAACAGTCCCAGGTAGATTACTAAACCAATTCTCAATGGATGAATCAGGAGATAGATTCAGAATTGCAACAACAATAGAGTATTACATTCAACATGAAGGAACAATTCGCTCAAATGCAGTATATGTCCTAGATGAACAACTCAACATAGTAGGAGAACTAGAAGATATTGCACCTGATGAGAGTATATTTTCATCAAGATTCATGGGAGACAGGCTCTATTTGGTAACATTTGAACAGATTGACCCATTCTTTGTGATTGACCTATCAGCAGACACACCAAAGATTCTTGGAGAGTTGAAGATTCCAGGATTCTCAAACTATTTGCATCCATTTGATGAGGATCATGTAATTGGTATTGGACGAGACACCAAAGTGACAGACAATGATAGAGTACAACAATTAGGTATCAAAATTGCATTATTCAATGTAGCAGACGTAAACAACCCCAAAGTACTTGATGACTTTGTTATTGGAGATAGATCAAGTCATTCTGAAGCACAATACAATCACAAGGCATTTTTCTTTGACAAATCAAGGAACGTATTATCAATTCCAATAAGCGGAGATTCAAACAGCTTAGAGCACATTACATCAAAGATGTTTGCACCAGAATACAATCGTTGGAGTGGATTCTATGTGTTTGATGTGGACAGTACAAATGGATTCTCCATCAAAGGAACAATCACACATTCAGATAGTGATTCTAGATATTATGGAATGGGAGATGCAAGAACATTTTACATTGATGATGTATTGTATACAGCATCACAAGAACAACTAAAGATGAACTCATTTGAAAATCTGGAAGAAATCAATTCAATAAAACTTGAAAACACTGGCAAGTTTATTGATTATTTGGAAGAGCCAATGATGGAAGTAGAACCTGTTAGATAAATTTCAAATCAGACGATGTGAATTATTGTACTAAGACCTCGTTTTTCCATTTCAACATCATTTTCCATCTCATAGATGGTTACAGTAAATGAAATGACATCTCGTTGTTTTGCATTTTCTGCATGAATCTTTAAGTGTACATCCATGAAATCAAAATCTTCCAATGGGAGATTTGTTTCATCCATGTATGCTCCACAGGTAGACTCGATTCTAAATCGGTCATCTTTGAAATGATATCCTAGTTTGACTTTTCTTCCTTCTCTTCCACTTGCCTTTACATTTACATCAATTACTCCAGGCTTTGATTCAGTATAACTAGGAGTTTTGTTTACAAAGACTCCAATTTGCAATGGCTTTCCAGCAGTGGATTCAGCCATCTTTTGAATACCGTCATTCATCACAACATCAATTGCAGGAATTGATGTTGCTACTTTAGCAATCCAAGTATTTGTTTTAGTAATGGTAGCACGAATTCCTTCCCGTCTTCGTTTATCTTCGTCTTCAGGTAGTTTGTAATAATCAACCCAGGCCTCATAGTCATGAGAAATATCCTCAATGAAATCCATGCATGTTCGTTGATACGAGTTTACATCAGTTGTTCGCTCTGATTCATCACCAATTCTCATAGAGTCATCAGTTGGCATTGCCATACTCTAAGCCAATCAAAGTTCTAAAAAAACCAATCTGGGAGGAGATTAATGATTATAATAGGAATTTCTTTTCAAAGTAATTATGATATTTTCAGAATTAATTTCAGACCTTCAAGATGCATTGAAAAAAGACTTGGCACAGATTAGATTTCTCTTAAAGAAGAATCCTGCAATGGGATATACAAGAATTGTAGAGATTGGAAAAGAGGTAGGAAAAAAGTACAACATCAAACTTGTTGTGAATTTTCCAAAAGAAGGTAGGATTGAAGAGTTTAAGATGTATGGAAAAAGAGATTTGAGTTTAATTGTAGATTATGAAAGAAAGAGATTTCCAGTGGATAGAGATCAAATCAAACAAAAAGCATTAGAATTCTTAGGAAATGTTCAGACTGAAGACGCATACATGTATGAGAATAAAGAGGGGGTACGAGTATTTGGAGAAAATTGGAAGATAGACATTTTGCCTCACTCAGTACACATATGGACAGAATTTGATGACAAAGTCACAGCATTTTGTGATTGGTTGATGGAAAACGCATACCAGATGAAAAAGAAATAATCTTACAGTCTTTCTAGTTGATCAAGCAAATCATGGGCTTCATCATTTTTGGGGTCAATCTTTAGAATATGCTCACAGCAATTAATGGCTTCAGATTTTTGCTCCAAGGCCAAGTGAACATTAGTTTTGAGTCTAAGCATCTCAAGATCATCAGGATTTAGTTGAAATGCTTTTTCAAAATAGGGCAGAGCATTTTTTGGTTCATCTACTAAAAAGTAAACACTGCCCATGATGAACATAAAGTCAGAATCATCAGAATATTCGGATTCCAAGCTTTTTCCTAGTTGGATGGCATCCTCATAATCACCTTGTTTGATTAATTTTTTAATTTTTCGTTTAGGATGTTTGAAAAGACCAACCATTTTTGTTCAAAAATTTTTCAGTAATTCACAATTTGAATGTAGGTAATTAAGAAGAGATACTCATGATTCCTTCTTTGATTAAGAATTGAATTCCTTGAACAAATGAGCCATCATCGATTGCACCTTCTGCCCACCAAGCAGCATTTTGTTTTATCCATGAAGGAATTTCATTAGAGGAACCAGTTCCTTGTGTAGTTGGAGGGATTTGCATGATTCCTTCTTTGATTAAGAATTGAATTCCTTGAACAAATGAGCCATCATCGATTGCACCTTCTGCCCACCATCCTGCATTGTTCTTTATCCATTCAGGGATTTCCTGAGATGTCGTATCTACAGGTGGAGGCATTACTGGAGTATTTCCTTCACCGGCAAAAACAGTTACAGGAATTTGTAAATAATCTGCAGCGCTACCAGGCACAATTCCTTCAGGAGCTAATCCATAAACCCAGATAACATAATTTACTTCGCCAGGAGGTTCTTGAACTACCATATCAAGAATGTATTGACCAGATGGAGAATAGAGATACTGTCGTCCTTCATCTTGAGCCATAGAACGTAATGGAGTCAAGTTATCATCCACTACTAGGAAATCAAATTGAACTTGGTTTAAAAATTCAGTGTCATCAAATTTGCTGATAAATTTGATTAACCATTGCATCTCACAACCTTGTACTGGTTCTTCAGGTCCATAGAATACATGGATTTGATAATCAAAGTTGTTTGTGGGTTTTTTTATAGTAACATCCCGTTCAAAATCAGTATCACATCCTTGTTCTGAAAAAGTGTCAGCAGTAGATACAATTCCTGAAAAAGGACTAGTAGAAACATTTTCTTTGTAATCTAGTAATTCAAATTTGTATTCAGCTGGAGGAATTCCTTCTGAAACATGAGTTAACGTATGTGCTTTGACAGGGAATGGAAATTCATCTACAATCCAAACTTTACTTGTTTGGCCACCAGTACGCCATCCCATTTGTACAGTCTCCCAAGTTCCAGATGAAATAGTAATTGTTTCAATATTCATAGGAAGTACTTGTTCGCCACCAATATTTCCAATCTTTCCCCAGGAAGTTGCACTAAATGCCTTTGGTCCTTTTCCACTAGTACCGGCATCAGAGGTTGCAAATGCAGACAACCATGCAACTGAAGATTTGAATGCTCCTCTATACACACCTAGTTCTTCACTTCCACCAGTGGGTTCAGGAGCAATCTTTCCCAATTCCATTTCACCAACAACAACTTTGTTGCCATCATATACGACAACTTCAGCTAACCATTTTGTTTCACTACCAACTTGAATGTCACCTTTGATCCACAAATCCATACCAAATTCAGCACATTCCTTATAGTCATCATGACATAGATTGTAAGAAAAATAATCACCGTGTTTGAGACCTTCACCAACATACCATGTTCCAGGCATATCTACACCTCCAGATTGAAATTGTGCAAAAGCTGAAGGCATCATCAAAGTACCCAAAAGTATAGTCATGAGAATTGGTAGAATTAACAGTTTATTCAAATCTAAAAAAAAATTGGAAAAAGAGATAGTTAAACGTTGTTCAATTTAGTTCAAATAAGCAAATATAGAGGAAAATTTAGAGTCTGAATAGACATGTGCGAATGCTCCAAAGTTCACTTGTATGAAGTAGAATTCAAACTAGATGGGATGAACGTTGTTCCAACACACAAGAACTGCGGATATGCATTAGATGCAAAACAAAATGACAAATTCCAAAAAGAATTAGTAAAATCATGGGGATTTGAGGAAGAAGAAGAGTAATTTTAAAAATAAAAGAAAAAATTGGATTAATCCAATCACATATCTTTAGTAGCTTCTTTACAAACGTCAGTACCACATTTGCAATCTGCGCTACAGATGCAATGACCTTGCATTGCACAATCACATGAGTAATCAGGATCGCCGCTATCAGCTTCGCATCCACATGCTTGATCTGTCATGACAAATCATAATCGTACTTATTTTAAAAGGTTAGTGCATGAATATAGAATATTATGCTAAGTCAGCAGTAAGTAAAGCATTACAAGAACTTTGAATTAGATCAGCCTGCTGCAATAAAACATTAGAGTCAGCCTCAATATCAAATGCAGTTTTTAGTACATGGATAAGATCTTGATTTCTGTTTAGATTTTCTTTAATTTTTATGAAATTTTCTTTGTTGATATACCCTAGGTAAAAATAGCAATCTGAAATCATTGAATTTTTTACAAAGTAATCATGTTTTTGTTGAATTATTTGAGAATGGTTATTCTTTTCAACCATATCAGAAAACCCTACGGTTGACTTTACCATACGCTCAAGTAAAACAGGAGTTGCTCGTTCTATTCCAACTGTTTGTGTTACAACAGATATGTGTTCATTAATTGGGCTTTTTGCAAACTTTCTCAAAGAATCAAGCATGTGTGAGGCACCTAATCTTTTGTCATTTAGCGAAGTAATTGCATCAGCCAGATAAAATGATGCACATTTTTGCCAACAAGCGGCAAAATCATTAGAATTATCAATTGATTCTATCGTCTTTTGGCAGCAAAACATAGATTCAATCAAAGAGTTTTTTGCAAAGTCAGCAAACAATGATGAATGTTTTTCTTTAATTTTGGATAGAAACATTCGAAGATCCCAAGAAGCGTCTTGAATAATTTTCAGATCATTATATTGTAAAAGTTTCTTTGAGTTTGTTTCCAAAAAAGTTGCATGATGTAGAAAAAGCATTTCATTATCAATTGAGATAATTTTATCGGGTTCATTTTTTTCATCAAAGACAACAACGTCATATGCACAAGAATCAAAAAAATGGTCAGAAATTCTGCAGCCACCTAAACCTACAGGAAAATCAGACAGACCTAATTTTTCAGGAATTTTTTGCAAATCCATGGAAAATAATATGATAGATTTTCTATAAATGACCTAACTCACAAAGTTTAACAAATTCATGTAAAGTCAAAACATTTCCTTTAAATTGAGACCTTAGTTGGTAGCTTAGTTGCTAAAGCTATTCAAGATAAAGATTTCCAAGCATTAAGGCAAAAATTACAGACAAAGAATTCTCACTAACCCCTGAGGCCTCTGTAATACCTAAATATGCTGAGCTCATAAAGCAGATTTGGTGAGATATAAAACTTTATTCTCACTTGAAATGATTTAGTTACCCCACATTTTATAACGTATAAAAATCGTTTAAATAGCATTTTCAAAAGTTCTACAGTATCGAGGTTTCTCCATCTTCCCTCTTGCTAACAAGATCAATTTTTAAACCTAAAAAATGTTACGACGTTTTGTACATATACGTGAAGGATTAATGGTATCGGCTTCTGAATCTGCAGACGCTTCCTCCTAAACTTTAAAATTGAAAGATCACTTGTCAACGAATGCTAGATAATATATGTTGGTAAATATCTTAAATGAGATTGGAATCTATGGATAAAGTGACTTACACACCGTATAAAAGAGGGAACTTCTAATTTAAAGATTACAAAGCAAAAAAAGTTCTGAGTCAAGATTCCTTTTAATTGTATAAAACTAGAGTTTATTTTTCAATTTATAACTTATAAAACGTAGACGTTGAAACTTAAGCAATAGAGCCAGTAATTATCCTCTGAGTAGTTTCCTTCAATACACTATTTCTGGCAGCTCTCTGAGTGCCAGTCATACGATTTCGTTCTCAGATTCCAAGCACTCACAGCATCGAGACAGTTGGTTCACCAATGCAAAAGTTTCTTCATTAAAAATGGTCGACAGTGTGCTCGCATAATCGTAATTGTCTTATTCCTTTTCATTTCGTAGTCCTTCTTTAAAAATAGGTTTAATGATTCCCTTGTCAATTAGAGTAGCAACAGCCTCTGTTTCTTCGTGAATGGTAATGCTGTTAAGAATCTCAGTTTCCGCTTGATTAGGTTCAACGTTACTTTTAAGAATGGATGCCCTCGTAATTGTAAATGGAGAAATATAATCAAGGAGTATAAAATGTAATTTTAATACTAATACCCAAATACTCTTTGTTACCTTCCTAGTTAAAACAGAAAATAATTCATTTAAAAGACTTCCTTATTACTGGGACCAGAACATTGTCTCTGTAAGAGCAAAGTTTTGTAATAACCGAGCATGTTGTAAGGGTAGTAAGAAGTAAGTTTGTAGTAGCTTCGGTTATAGTGAGCATCGAATACAATGAGCGAAATCTCGCCTTATATCGTTGTAAGCGAAATATAATGTAGTAGATTGTTAAATTCAAATTCATTTAAGGGAAAAGTACTTAATGTTGGTCAAGTAAATACTACTTAGTGATTAATAACATAGCAAACAGCAGTCACAAAAGACATTGCCAGTTTACCTGCATTAGCTCATCTTGATCAACGTGGCAAATAAGAAGCAGGAACCGAAAGAAGCAACGACAGGAACCTTATTTGCTAAACCAAAATCACCCTGAAAACTAAATTGTTGCACATAACTGGAACAAAGTCAAGAGATAGACAGTTACCATTCGATGCCTTCGGTTGGAGTTGTACAGGACATTAGAAGGAAATACCAAAGTTAGAAGAAATTTTGATTAAACAAAACAATAAATAAAAACTAAATTGACGAACTATAGGGGTAACAAGAGCAGAAATATTTCTACACATTTGTAAAGTAGAGGGATAAAGCGGAAACAGAGATAAATAGATATCAAACCTATTAGTTTTTAGGTTTTTCTCTGACTACCATACTTAATTCCAGCATAGATAAGCTCATATTTCAGGAGTAATAGAAAATTCCGAGAATTTTACCAATTCCAGAAAGAGGATAATCCCACCGAATTAAATGACTTACGACCAATTTCCATTTTACCTGTTCTATCTAAATTTTATGAAGACTAGTCTTGCGACAATTCACTCTTTATATCGCTAAAAGATTGCTTCTCTATGATCATTTTTTTGGATTCAGGAAGGGACACTCTACCACGACCTCACTTCTGAAGATACGTGATGATATCTATGCATCCCTAAGAGGAGGAGAAATTTCGATTGCCATATTTGGTGACTTGAGTAAAGCCTTCGATACATGTCATTATAATATCATACTTGAAAAATTATCAAAAATGGGCTTTAGTAGGTGCTTCCTTGAATGGATTCAAAATTATCTAGATGGATGTCAACAATGATGACGAGATGCCCAGTGTAAAGTAAAGTATGAAATTGCACAAAAGATCGACATTAGGCCTAGTGCTATTTAACCTCTACAAGAGTGACTTTAAGCAGTGTTTATAATCAACTATCTACCAATATGCTGACGATACAATTCTTTTTTACTCTAGATCACCGTCAGATGTTCCTCCTATGACTAACAAAATTAAAACCGCTCTCGAAAATCTCAGCAATTGGTCTCTTCAACACAATCTTACATTCAGCAGAGAGAAGACGAGCATTATGCTATTTCGATCTTATTGACATGAAGATGCTAGTTACGATGTATCTTCTGACATAACAGAAGATCATTCAATTTAAAAGTCTGAAACTACAAAACTACTCGGTATTCTCTTTGGCGAACGTTTTTCCTGAACCATGCATATCAATCAAGTAGATGCGATTTGGCTGACATAATTTTCATTGTCAAATTAGATCTTAAGTGTTATCATGTAAGAGAACCTGAAAAAACGAGAACCCCAAAAAGGAATTGAACTGAAACGAAAATATCATAACTGAACCCAGCATTGATAAAACGGACATGATGTCTATAAAAATATATACTTATTTGTCTTAAAATTCTTGCCGTTGCTCTTTCTTGGGCACAGAAGACAGAAAATTATGTACAAGCAATATCACATTGACATCGTTTACAATACTGTACTAAGGACTATATTGTAATGACTTGTACTTGTTGAGGACAAAGAAGATTTTTCTTTCCTTGACATCATATTTTCTTTTGTATACTGATCACCTTTACATGGAACTACCCAGTTTGCAATTAAAGGCCTTAAACAATTGTGACAGTAACTTCAAATTGAATAGAAACACAAATTGCAATCTTTTAACACTCCCTTCAACATTTTCACACATCTAAGTCGATTGATAATATTTTTGCGAACAGTTTAGAGTTTGTAAAGGTGATGAAATATTACAAAGTGTTAGAATAACAGTTTTACAAACCCAATTTTAAAGAGTCTTATCACCTAGAACACCTAGTGGCAAGGAAGACGTTAAGAATACGATTTGATTCAAAACTGTTGTAAGATTCAGAGCAGTGCAATGCAAAGGCCTGTCTAACTTAGAGTATGGTTTAAAAACACATAAGACTAGGTTATAAGGTTGTTGTGGTATCACCATCTAATATATTGACTTAGAGACGGTCTGTAACCCTTTCCCTTATACTATCTCCGAAAATATGAAAGTAATAACGAAAGCCATTTGGTACTTCATGACACATGAGCATCTCATGATTACCATGCTGTAAACAATTTAAGGGTCAGTGACGCCTCTAATAATCTGCAATGTCCTTCATAGTGAGTCAGTTACTTAGATTTTGAAATTTACAATCAAGGACCCAAGAAAAAATCTTTTAGAAATTGTGTTACGTACCAAATATATTTTCAGTTAACGTTTCCACGAGACACACTTTTCATGTTGTGCACTAGACACTCATTTAAAATTCCCATTACCTCCTTGTATTCATTCCATATGAAGAACCCATACAAATTATTATCGAAACTCAATGATATCTTTACCTTCACTTTGCAATACATACGCAAAATGTCCCATGTTACTATCTGCTAACATGAGACAGCAAAGGATTTATAACGATCTAATTATACAAACAAATGAATTTTTCTTGGCATGTTACAGGAACAGAAGTCTAGATTACGCCATATAAACGGTAAGAATAACATTCAAGCCTAATAAAGATTTACCAGGATAAGAGAAATAGATCATCTGATTTAATAAGTGTTCTAAGAAGCCTTACCGAAGTACTATTTTTCGTTTGAAATTTTGCTAGGGCACCATTTGATTGCATGTGACAGAGTGGAGTGTCTTTTTCTTGGAACTGTCATCACTGCCATAGTCATAACTGATCAGCTGGTTCCTGCTTCATTACAAGATTTACTATTTTCCTCTCTCGGACAATGCAAGTCTCATTAAACGTATCAACTTGCAGGAGCAGCTCATTTGGAAAGTCGTTGATAGGCTTCGTTGTTTGCTGTTCTTTGGTTCCCAGAGCATCAGAGTTGAGGGATTCTACTTTCTGTGATTTTTAATCTACTTCTATCTACTTTGCTTTCCTGATAGAATGTTTTTTCTTAGACGTTTCCCTAGGAGCTAAGTTATAGAATGTCTTCTTCACTATCGATTATCAGTAATAAAGTAATATCATTGGTCTTCTGTGGATGCTGTTCTCAGAGAACAGTCCAATGCGGTATTATAAAGGAATGATTCTAACGTGCAGCCTTATAGTACTCCTGCTTACATTTTTACGAGTTTTGTATCACTATCTTTAGTTACCACTTTGACATACTCGTATAATGCAGTTGGCCTAAAAATTGGAAATATGATGTGTGTATAGATGGAATCCGAACTGTAGTAGTTTAATAAATATTATTATCACTCGGGTCCC
>JAAAKM020006971.1:79716707-79731078 GCA_010016025.2 Alatinidae sp. Z8VKAUB7J3 | reverse complement strand
AAATTGGAAATATGATGTGTGTATAGATGGAATCCGAACTGTAGTAGTTTAATAAATATTATTATCACTCGGGTCCCCAACTCCAAGTGGCAATGATGTTAAAAAGGGCGTATTTACAGTTATAAAAGCTATTTACTCCTCCAGGAATACCCTAACAAACGCCTCCAGTCCTTATAAAAGAACTTTGGTTTTTTCCCACATACCAATTTAGTTGGTCTCAAATTTTTTGAAAAGTAAATTAAAGTCCTACCAATGACAAGAGCAGTTTATTTCGTTGTGCTTTGATCCGCTGAGTCACCTCAACAATGCATCCCCTATGTTTCTTAGGTTTTGTTTTAGATTAAAAAAAACTAAGGCGTATAGAATTTAATTTAAAGTCGGAAATCTGCAATGCGTCTCGTGAATCATCTTACGTTCCCTTTCAACTGCAATAAAATTATTCTTTGACAGCATACATGTTGATGATACTGTGTCGTTCTAACATCAAAGTTAGTGTCTGCAGATGTAAAATGTTTAGTCTCAGCGATGCCGTATGACGACACCTTGAAATAATCGGTCTTTTAATCTATCTCTTTCTTGAGAAACGTTCTGTTAAAGAAGTACAATTTTAATTGGCTCTTTCAAAAACAAATTTGGATATAATGCTTCGATCGTTTCATTTCTATCATTTTTGACGATTGCGCTACGAGGAATGTCGGACGCAAAGAGCTTTTAATTGCTCACTGATTTTGTTATTTCGTGCAATGTTCATGTTTTGCATCGTAAATAAAGTTATAAATCAAAGATGAAGATTTGATGATTTTGGCGACGACTTGAATCAGGTGCCATAAAACTGAGGTTTCTGAAGTTTTAAAGCAACAACTGCACTTTTAATAGGAAGTGAATTGCAGTTAAACTATTAATGTATGACTCTTGCATAAACTATTTCATTACCTACCTTAGTTACTCTTAAGCATCTAAAACCCATTCAGTATAAAACTACAATTACAATGAATTACTTTGCCCTAGAATGATATCCTGCCGTGGATCCTGACAATGGCCTTGCGGTTCAGACATTATCTGAGAGGAAAAATTTTAACCGAAATGGTTAAGATCAAAGAGTTTAATATCGACTCCCAACTCACAAACAGCGTTTGAGACTGCCAGAATTTAGTTTTGTGTAGGAAATATTAAGTGCGTACAAAAAGCCATACCTCTCTATATTGAACCGTAGGGCGGTTATTTCAAATGTTTCATATCGAAAAAAAACCAAATACGGAAAATATGGCAATAAACCCTCAATACGTATGTCTAAGATACATTGAATATAAATAGCAGAATAACTAGAAAAAAGTAAAATTCTATAGCTATTTTAAGGCTATAACTTGGGAGGTAAATAAAAAGTTGTACCATTTAGAAGTATCAAAATACAAATGTTTTCAAGATAGGTAAACCCTCTTCCTTGTTTTTATACTTTCAATAATTGAGATGCAAACTGAATCTGCAGCATACCCAGAATACATACGACTTTTATAATAGCAATAGGAGAATGTCTCACTACATCGATGATACGGAACCAAACTGCAAACGTTTATTAAACCAGAGCGGCCTAGGTTACCTGGTTACAATTAAGGTTTTGGTAGGTATTGCTACGTGCCATGCAGGTGGCCACACCTTGTCTATGTGCTGTTATGATAACCACGTAGCCGTCTTTGTTGTGCATCGTAGGTGTTTTCTAACCAGATTATAAACTTGAAACTTACACCCGTAGAGCAGGGCAGGCCTTGTACTGACCTTCACCAATAATTTAAGTAAGTTGATCTGATTGTGATTAGGATTCCTTTAATGTTCTTCAATGATGATTCATTCATTGAGGAAGTTTATAAAATAGTGGGGAATTATCAAAAAGTGCAATACGACCCCTTACAATACAAGACAATATAGGACCGTTTTCTATCTTATATACTGCTGTGTAATAAGATATAAGTAATGGAAGGTGACATTTACCTCCTATTTTTACTATACGGTTGGATTGGTTGTAGCTAATAGGTGTTGTTATACTAATTGTAGTTTTTCTATGTCACTTGGATTGTCCATTTGCGGCATCATTTTGCCATTTTGCGTCATATCAACCAATCCGTGCCTTTTTTGGTATATTTCCCTTTCATTATAACTAAATTGTTCTTCTATTTTGGCCTTCTACCTCCTTGCTTACACTTTTTTTAGGTTTTCCCAGTATGTAATATAATAAACCCTGCTCACTGCCCATATTTTTGTTGAAGTTAAGTGTAAAGGAATTGTTCTGCATGACTCAAAGTGTAAGCATATAATATGGAGGGGATTAAAATAGCACTAGTTATCACTGCACCAGTCAAATCAGTCAACGGTGGAAAGCCGATACTTGCTAACACAGTATCCTCTTGATGACGTCATCAGCGAGATTGTTTGTCATAAGGAGCCAAGGTGCTTCAAAACTTTTCCTCACTTGTTCACATTGCCGACCTGTCTCGCATACTAGTAGGGGTATGCTACATTCTACTCTGTTTTGAGATAGGAAAGTCATTACGTCCATCCTTGCTATATCGTTTTTCAGATCGGTTTCCAATATTTGCAGCTTTGGGTTTCTTTCCCTTTCTTTTTTTAGGGCCTTAAATGCAAGAGCTGTTTTGATGAAAGACCGTTTTCTCGGCGTATATTTATCACAAAACCTCGCCACTTTTCATTTGAGGCTACATTAAAGTTTGAAAACTCTTACAGCACCTATTTGTAGTTGAATAGTAGGTCCCTATACTTAATATTCTGAAATACCGAAAACTTTTTAGTAAATTGATGGTTTAACATGAAAGGGTACCTTTGAGAACATTAGGCTTTACGCTAATCAGATTATTCAAATATATATACATCCAATTTACATATATATAATATACATATATATAGCTAAATGTAGGTAAAGGATGTAAAAGTATCTTAAAACTAGAAAACGGATAACAGCGTAGAATCGATAGTAAAGTATATGACGAAATTGTTTCTTTTTAGCTTACAAGATTATTTATATACCACAGAAAGCAGGACAACTTTTAATTTGTAACACCAACCGTAGCTACCCATGGAAATATGTTATTGTTAATATCCACATAAAAGATAGTGCAGAATTTGTAAAAACTGACCACTGAGGATGAAGAATGTTCTTTGAAACATTTATGGTATTAAAAATTTAAAAATAATCGAGTTTTCTCTGGTATTTATATTAAAGATAGTGCTATAGCGAGCTTATGGAAAGATTACTATTCATTACAAAAATTACATAAAATTGTTAAGCTTTTGGATTCCTATTTATCAAAATTCTCTTTGGCTAAGATTTTTAAACTAGTTTTCTGGCTACTTTGAAGCTATTATTTCTTAGTAGTACCGATCCATACCTATCAGGTATCTGCTAGATTATCCCTTCCGGCTACACGTCTCAATTCACCTCAGTGCATTCTCCTTCCCATAATCTGACTTATTAATAGATTGAATCCCTTTTTCATCATTATGGAGTTCTTTCTCTTTAATTTTTGTCTTGAGCGGTTTTGAATAATTAAGAGTAATTAGTATAATAAATGATGGATGGCATTGGATCAATTCTTGCACATCGGATGGACGTGTGGTTTTCGAATATCTTGACATATTCATACAGACGATTCAAAAAGGCCCGGGCACGCAATTATCTTTTTCATATGAGTTTTTATACGTGACAGCGTTAGGTGTACGGACATGAAAAGAGTCACGTTTGCTATAATTTATGATAGGTTCCTAAATAGGTAATGGTGCAAATATGTAATCAAATGAATTACGGAAATCACTAAGTTCCTTGTAATTGAACTGATATGTGGAGCCGTTTCCTGTACTTTATTTTACAGATATAGGAAGCAACGTATAGTAAAGAAGAATATAACCAACTCATATTATTGATTAACATTGATGTCTTCCTAATTCAGCATTATCAACTCAATTTTAAACTTTATGATAGACATCATGAAAAGTCATAGGAATAGACGTCATCTATCTCAAAATTAGAACATTTAAGTTTTTATGTCTTCACTTCTGGTGCTGGCTTTATCATTATTAGTCAGTATTACGTACTTACTTTCTTTCTGTCAGTTTTCCTTGCAGAGCAGACTACCCCGTGCTACACGGTTCTCTATTATGTTTTCCAGCTGATTGACGCTATGAAGATTCAGAAGTTTCATAGGGGTATCCACAAATTTTATTTGTGGACGCCCCTATTTTCTTTCGAATGGGTTGGTGACCATGTGACGGTTTGCCAGGCAGATGAGATCTTGTCGTTGTATACATGAGCAGCCAATCAAAGTCTGCGAGTCTTAATTTCGTCTAAGACCTTGGATAGTCCGTTGTATAGGGCTATTGGCCATACAACTAAAAATATTACGTTTTGGAGATACATACGTTTTATGAAATATTGCGTTATTCCACGTCTACGGGGATATTAGAACAAGTCCCAGTTGGTTGCACGATGCGGCGAAGATAACTAACATGCAATCGTCACGTGTTGATACTACCTAGAATGCAGGTTAACATCTGTCGTTGTTGGTACCCTAGTATAAAGTGCTTGTTGTTGCTTACTGCAGCTTTACCTGTCTCGATCTAAAGAGCAAGTCGTTGCTGCGACACACTTCCACTTGTAAAGTACATATGGCTGTTCACAACACTTTATCGAGAGTTGTGTGATTGACCTTTGGCATCGAATTTGAGAGCTATTTTCAGCACCTATATGCGCGGATGAAGGAGTGTTAGTATGCATACACTTGGTTTTGCTTATACCGTTGTTTCTAATTCCAATGGTACCTACTTGGCATTTTATGTATTCAGATAGAACTGATCGCAATATTATCGTTTATTGCCTTGTGAAACCTAAGATTACCTTTACATGTTCTCAAGGAGACCATCCTAGATGTTCTTGAGGAATAGGAATTTTTTCCTGTTAGCTTTTGTCTACCTGAAGCCCCTCGAAGTAGCTACGTTTCACTTTTTATGAAGTCATAGCATTCTTAGGAAAATACATATGGTATCGATATCAATATTATTCAAATGATATAGACATCGATTTGGACCTGGGGGAAGAAGAAACGTTGGACCCATTCAGAGGGACATAATACATTTATATTATCCTTAAGTTTATTCATGAGGCATCTTGTCATCAAGTTTGCTTTTTGTAAGTGGCCATAAGGATAGAGGGTAATAAAATTACTACAAATTTGCAACCCCCATCTGCATAACCTATTCATCGTGCCATCTCTTACAGACAAGAAGATCAGTGGTTTATAGCCAAGCTCTACGTACTAGACGTCTTTACTCCTCTAAAGAACACGAGAGGGAAACCTATTGAAAGTAACCGGTAGCCCCCCTTTTCAAATGTCAAGAGCAGTCAGTAAGGCCCAGAACTATTGAAAGAGATGAACTCTTCCAACCCAAAATCAGGGACAATAGTGGCATAGCGTTTGTTATAACGAAGACTCCCACTATCATGCTATTGGGTAAGATTTAGTGGATAATATTCTATGCCAATACCCCCCTTTTTCATATAATCACGCTAGAATTCAAGAAGGTTTTTTATTGGATAGGGATATAGGGTCTATCGGGTGTGGAGGGTCTAGATGCTTCAATTGTCGTAAAATTAATGCTACTGAAAAGTTAATACTACAGTCATAGACCAAGAGTTTACTATTAATAACAATTTAATCTGTAACTCGAAATGCGTTGTCTATCTTCTAGTGTGCAAAGTATGTAATTAACAATGTATGGGAAAAACCTGTCATAAATTTACATATGGCTGGAATGATTACAGGAGTGAAGCCAAAAAAATTAGGTGAGGTAGCTCAGATTTCCGCGTTACATTCCTGCAGAGAAGAAAAGAGGAATGATGATAATAAGTTTGAAAAAGTTATAAAAAAAGAAACATATATCATCATAAAGGTAATAATCCATATATCTTTCCAAACCCCAGTCCAATGCCTTTCTATACTCTTAACAGCTGGCAAGATATTTTAACTGAGTTTTCAATTCGATGCTTCCCGAAATCTGCTATGTAACGGGCACAGAGGAATCTTGTTCAGTTCTTGTTCAGTTCTACTTGTTCAGTTCTACTTGCAAACGGACAACTTTGAGAAGATATGCTCACAATACCTTGACATCTAGGCAATCAAATCGTGTCATTTTGATTACTATTTTTTATTATTAACAAAATTAAAAGGAGAAAACGGTAGCATGTAGTGCAAAGCGATTTTATTCAAGTATTGACAAATATTCCAATACTTAGACTTAATGTTTCTTTAGAGCGAATCGAAATCCCCTTAAGAGCTTATAAATCCTAGTTAATGCCTGCTCCTTTAAATGACATTCTCAAAGAACCACCTCTGTATGACGGAGCTTACTTTAAAAGTAACTTCTTATCTAAGCATTAGACCTGCATGGCTCCACATGGCCAATATAGGAAACCGATATCCTACACTGATTATTTTCCAGGAAAGATGTATTTCATAGGTGTGCCAAGTTCCTGCAATAACTACTGAAATCAAGTAAAATACTCCTGAAAAATCTGTTCTCGTAATAAATGTTATTTAAAACTGTAGTATAAAAATATCTGTTAAGGAAGTCGCCTTTACTTTCTAATACGATCCTGGCATGATCATATAAAATCTTACACTATCAATTCAATTGTTGTGCCTTATCAGAGTTTGACTATCATCGAGGACAATCTTTCTTTCTCCCTGATAGGAATAGAGAGCATTTCTATTGTTGGAATGTGTAGTATTGCGGCAATCGTATCTGTGTAATTGGTTCTTTCTATTCCCTTGTCTTTCCTTTCTTGGAATTATATCTGATGTACAACAGGTGTTCCTTGTGTCTTCGCTTACGGCGTGTCAGAAGAAATACAATTGTCTGAGGCGTTTCTCTTTACTCAATTTTTGTTCAATCCTGCTCTCACCAGAATCATAGTAATTTTTTTCTTTTCCTATCCAGGACACCCTATCATCTTTCTTAGAAACTGCATCTCTGCTGCCTCTAACCTCTTAAACGTTTAGCCTATAGTCTAGTATTTACACGCGTAAGTAAGAGTCGACAATATTTACGGAGTCTTAGCTGGCTCAGGTTACCTTTACTGGTCATGGCATCGTTAAGGGGAGATCGAAGAACTTGGCCTGGCTAGGAGAGTCCCTGGTAAGTAAGGAAGGGGCGGGAAAAGGTTTCAGTTTCTGAACCAACTTAAGAAAATAATTAGTCTGAGAAACTGTGAGCCCTGGGATTCCGCAAGAAATCAGAACTCGAAAGTTTCATTGTGTGTCGTCGTGGGCCGCATCGATCATGGCACAACCAGAGAGTGAGCCGGGTACTTATCCTAAACATCCCACTTGTCAATACAGATCTGAAGTTATTTAAGGCTGTTTTAGCGATTCCTACCCTTATTTCATGGTCACATCACCCATCATCTATAAACGCAATCTAGCTTTGCTTTCTTTCTACTTCTATGTAGCTGGTAAGTTTTTTATCATTTTATAAGGGATCGTTTCCTTCAATGAGCTTCCTTCAATGAGCTTCCTTCAATGAGCTCTCCTTCCTAGAGAACTGAAAACTTTAGAAGTGCGGATGCATCTTCTAAGATAGGTCAGGGTTGAAGATATATCATTCAGATTGAAAAAAACGTTCAATATATTCCTTGGGAGAAACCTTAGCAAAGAGCACAATTGGGGACATCCTATCGGTTGATTATAAAGTTGGCATCCCTCCATTTCGTGTCCACTAAGTGTGCACCGTTTGTCTAGACGTCCGTAGTTCCTCCAGAAGTTGACTGCAGAGAGAATTTGATTTTCTTATCTTTCATAAAATGACTCAGTTGTTTCTCTGTTTTACTGTATAACTTTGACACCTCTTTCTAATATGCTGCTCAATTTTTGTCCAGGGTGTGGCTCCAGGCATGCAGCCAGGGAGGGGGGGGCGCCCAATAGGTAAAACTTGCCCACGTGTGCCCAAGAAAATGTCTTACGGGCATTGAAAAGGTGGATTACTTGTGTATTTCAATTCACTTATGCAATTAGGTAAGAAAGACGGGCAGTCTACGTCTCTCAATTGCAATTTTGAGTCTTCTAGGGACTGTAAAAATTCAAAATTTCCCCACCCAATAAAGCCATGGTGGGTTGGCTTGGAAGGAAGGAGGAAAGGAAAGAGGGTTTTTTTGAATTACTTTCTATGAATATTAGACAATGACACAGTACTAAAACATTCATACCTAAAACTCGAATCGGTGTTCTAAAATATCTCTGGAATTTTTTTGACAAAATTTCAAAACTTGAAACAAGATGTGCGTTGTTTCGATCGGACGTCTTCTATATAATGGGACTTAAGACAAAATCCACCTGTTACGGAACACTCCTTTAAATCGAATGATTTTGATTTTGTAGAACCGAATTATAAAAATAGGTCGTTTCTCAAACTGCCCAAACTCCAAAACGTTAGGTTTACCCGAGGTTGCTCTTTATGCTCTTCAACTTATCACTTCCATCTACTTCAAAACGTTTCTCTTTACCCCCGCACAAGTCACTGACTTTGTCTTCAAGTAATGCTTCGCCCATAGTGCATGTAATGCTCTCCTGAGGTAGACTTTCTGCCGCTTTTGACGAAAACTAGTTATCCAAAGTCTCTTATAAAACAAATTATCCCGTGCTATTTACCCACAGTATTGTGATAACACTGGATTTGTGTTCGTGACATGGAACTAGGCCAATAAAAGCTGATTATGACATATGCCACTCATAGTCTGTGTTGCAAATGGCAGAAAACGGCTGGATGTCCACATGTTCAATGCGTTTTATCAGGGCGGTCTAAATGACGATATAGAGCATAGATGACGATTTTAATCTACTAAAAATGACTTTACAGTACGTTTATATTATTACTTCAAGCTTTAAAATTTGAAGGTCAACCGCACAGTTGTCCATTTTTTAAGCAACACGCAAAGTGTTCAAATGCACTATTTTACATCATAAGACAGCACTAGAAGTGTATTGTAGGAGTGTTTTAAACAACTGGGGAGGTGTATATTACTCCCTCATCTAACATAGATACAAGAGTAACTAAACCTTTTAATGAAAGAAGAATAAGAATTTAGTAGTCATGTAGACCATCGCAAGGAATCTTAGTAAAAAGATACGATGAATAAAATTTGACACCAGCACATTTTCTGCCTTCAGTTTGTATACTTATCTCCAGAGAAAGCCTCACTTGCTGGTTTATGAATCTTTTAAATTAAGAATAGATAAGTCCTAAGCTTCACATACCAAATTTAACTAGTTCCCTTCTTTCTCTTTACGAGTACATTACTCTGAAAAGTACCAAACTGTAACAACAATTCTAATTTTCTGGAAAAAGATAAAAATGTGATATCTTTAACACAAGACCCTTTTACTACTTAGGAATATAATTGCAATTAAGAAATTCCTTGAAAGCTAAGCTAATAGCAGTTTTAAAATTCATCAAACCATTGTTTTGTGCCATTTTTTGGTTTTCAACATATACCTCTATATAAAAATATTGCACGAAATATTGAAAACATCGTGTACTTATAAATATTTTTTCGTCTTACACTCCTTAGAGTACTACCGTCAGAATGACTGAAATAAAGTGCGTGAAAGAGTATACCCAACTGTATTTTTGAAGGAGCCAATCAGAATTTGGACTGCCTGAATGGCTTGTGTTTTTGAACCAATTAGCATCCACTAAAACAAGTTAATTGAATAGGCCTAGTGAGAAAACGAATTTTTTCAATCAGCATAGCAAAGTTTTTCTTGCTTTTATGTGGACTGACTCCAGAACGGCCAAATGAAATGCAGATCTATCCTTTCCTATGATAGGGAAACAATCGTCCGTGTACTCTTTGGCACCGTCTGGGTTTTAGGTTGATGTTTGGCAAGAAACTGATGATACATGCTGCTTAATTCGGTCAACCAGCCTCAAAATCGTGTGGCCAGCATAGCCAGCCTCGCACTGGCATGAATATTTGATAAACTGCAGAGCTAGAATTTGTGGAAGGCACAGGATCTTTGTGGTTGGTTGGTAATGCTTTTTTGGTTTATAAATTACGCGTGGAGCGACAGCACCAAAACACTTTCCTATGGCCTTTTGATTTGATTTTCAAAACGAAGTAAAGCATTTTCATGCTACGGTAGTTTTAAGTATACACGACATTTTGTTAGGTCCGAATGGTTTTTCTTTGGAGAACTTTGAAAGTTTCAATTTCATAGTGCTGTCAATGACGTCTTCGGGATAGCCATTTGAAAGATTACCAAAGTAACCACGTTCGAAGAAATTCTTCTGCCTGTGGCTTTCCTTTGATGTGAAGATCTCTAAGCTTGCAAACCGCCAGACAACCGCATTGCTGAGAAAAGGGCTGGCATGTCGATTTTTCTTATCTTGTAAAGTGATTACTCTGCTAGGAAAATCCTGCTTTCCGACCGTTTCCTTCCCTCTAACATGGTTAGATGACGAAGCAAATAATATCATTAGTTTAATTGGGGAATAATTTAAAAAGCTTTTCTGTCCATGTAGGGGAATAATGTGGAAGTCCTTTTCTTAGTACTGTACTGTTTCAATTTTAAACTGGTTACTGATTCTGAAATTTGATTATGCTATCGTATCAACGCTAAGCTTAGTCACTTGCCACGTACGTGTTTTGATCTTCCTGTGAATTCGAGGCTTGGTTGACTTCTACACTAAATGTAAAAGAAATCACGTGAGGTCAGTTGCAGTACAAGCAATGTTTCACTCTCCTTGCTATTGGAAGATAATTTCATAATACCGACGTTCAAAGTTTGGCGTTGACTAATTATGCTTACTGGCTTTCTAGATATATATCTAACTACCTAACAACCTACCTAACTACTCTACTACCTAATTATCTACCTAAATAAGTAACTGACTAACTAACTCACTAGCTAAGTAAGTCCCTAACTAAGTAACTAACTAACTCACTCACTCACTCACTCACTAACTAACTAACTAACTAACTAACTAACTAACTAACTAACTAACTCACTAACTCAACAACTAACTCCCTGACGTAACAACTAACTAATTGACTGACTTACTCGCCAATTTTCAGTAACAATCTGTTGGTGACATGAAGAAGTCTCCCAGAAGACGAAATGTTGTCAGTAGAGTTTCTTTAGTTAGCGTTTTATCTAGTATAATTTGTCGATGGACTATTCACCAGTTTACTGAGAAAGGTAACAATAAAACTTCTCAAGGTGCTTACTGGACAAGAACTGTAGTTCTCATCGAAAAGAGAAGATTTAAAATGTTAGTTTTGAAAAGAACACTAGAAAAATAGAAAATATATCACCACCGGGGATCGAACTGGGGATTCTTTTCAAAACAAATTTTAGTTCTAGAGTTCCTAATTTTTTCTCTAGCTTTGACTTGAGTTGCATCTAAAAACTAAAGTTGCTTTATAGGAGTTGATTGGCAATAATCGTTAACTCTTTCTTGTCAGCCAAAAGGGGATATGGCATCCAATTTTTACCCTTCGTATAAACGCACTAACCCTTACTGAATTCACTTTCCTGTTTCATGCGGTCAGTGTGTGGGATAATTCTATCAATTTCAACAGAATTAAATGCTTTATCCTTGTGTGGTTTTAGTAATAGGTCACTGCTTATTTGACTTTGGTAGCTACCAGAATAATCTAGGCATGCCACGGCACGTTAAGTGACGTTAGACATTACATAGGTACATGTCTAGAATTATGGATTTCTAATCAAGCATTTCCATTGGGTAACTGTGAATTTTGTATCTGTGGTTCCGTTAGTACAAGTTGAGGACTCTACTAACGGTACTTTTTAGTCACTAGCTATCAATAATCCCCACTACAAGTCACACCTCTTGTTCAAGTCACACCTCTTGTTCAAGTCACATCTCTTGTTCAAGTCACAGTACTTTAACAAGTCCCGCTCCTTTAACATGACAGAGTCCTTTTACAAATCACAGTCCTTGTACAAGTCACAGTCTTTTTAGAAGTCACACTTCTTGTACAAGTTACGGTCCTTTAACAGTCGCGGCTCTTTTATACAAGTCACAGTCCTTTAACAAGTCACCGTCCTTTACAAGTCATAGTACTTTTACAAGTCATAGTCGTTTTACAAGTCACATTTCTGGCAGAAGTCATGGTACTTTAACAAGTCATGGCCCTTTTACAAGTCACAGTCCTTTAACAATCACGGCTCTTTTACAAGTCACAGTCCTTTAACAGTCACGGCCCCTTCACACCTTACTGACGTTTCAAAAGTCATTGTCACTTTACAAGTCGCAAGAGATGACCAAATGTTCCCTGCCTCCCCCTGTCGCACCGGTGTACCTTCATAACAACCATTACGAACTCCCTGTTACAAAACTGTAATCCAGATCACTACTACGAAACGAGCGTATGGCGCAAGTGCGAAATGAGAAATGAAATACGCATGCTCAAATTATTAATGTTTTCTCCTTTAGCGGTGAAAGAGACTTTTTCTGTATATACATCAAATCGCCAGAGTAGGACAGAGTGAAGAGAAAGAGCGATTTAGCCTTTCATCATTAAGCCATAGATCATTAGGGGCTCGTTAGCTGTTGTAAATTACACATTGTGAAGTTGTACCAGTGAGGTCACAAGGGACCGACAAAATCTGCATGCTTCAGCTTGGTCGAGGATTGAAAAGAAGAGCGCGGCTTGAGAATGATCTCTAAATACCATAAGGAATATGTATAATTCATATCCCTTTTAAGGTAGAGGGCAGCCCCTTAACTTAACACCTAGGGCAGTTCGGCATTTCTTCGAATCGTCGGCTTCCCACTGAACTTGAATTTATTTCTGTAACAATCATTATACCGTCACAGCAGGCTTGATTCGCGACTCCCTCTAAGACGGTACTATAAAATATAACAATTAAGAAAAAGGCTAAATCGTTAAGGTAACACGTTGATCTTTCCGTGCGTTGCTAGTTACAGAATAGTAAAATTATTATTCATTACTGCTCTCCAAATTCTAGCGGTTGTGATGAACTTCCTTCCAGCACATTGACTGGAACCTCGAACTAACAAAATTCATTATTGAACTTCTAGCCAGAGTTAACCATCTTGTCAAATTGAAGCGTAGAAGTTAATTTAAAGGGATAGCCTTTGGCCACTTAAATTTTCCTCTAATTTCCTGTGCTAATTGATATTTCTAACTAGGTTGCCGTCTTGAAATTTTCTTGGAATGTTATTTTGGTTCAAGAAATTTTGGTACCTTCCTGGAATTTAAATTTGCCCTGAAAACTTTGGAATTTGTCCTTGAGTTTTATTTTTGGTTCTGGAAATTTTGAAATTTCGTCTTGTTCCTGAAAATTTTGGTAATATTCCTTGAATTTAATGATTCCGTTAAAATTTTCTGATAAGCAAGGCATAACTTGAATAAACTGGACAAGGTTCATTTTTTGCATCTCGCTTCAACTTTTATCTGCCAGTTTGTTGTTTAGATTGAAACCTTTCTGCCCTTGCATCACCTTGATGCGTCGATGTCAGGTCTATATATAAAGGTGGTTGTGGCCTCGTTGTCCGAGCGTTGAAACGAGGTCATATTCTAACACCAATCAAATGTTGGTAAGACTTATTTTAATATCACGACGTTTGCTCATTGTTTGGTGTCGCATCACTGTTGCATGGACATCGCGTCTTTTGTTGAATCGATGTGGCTCTCTATATATTAATATTGTTGCACCATCGTTGTCTGAGCGTTGAAAAGACGTCATATTCTAACGCCGATTCAATGTTAGTGAGACTTGCCTTAAAATGGCGACGTTTCCTCGACGTCGATCTAATATTGATAGATCATAGATTCGATTGAAGTAATGGAAAAGTTGGTTAGTGGTACAATATCTGAATATTGCGTTGAGTAACGGTTCATTCTGCTAAACGCTTTCGCCATACACTGATCACAGCAATCGCACTGAGTGAAGTGAGAAAGCTTTTACAATGAATTTATAAGAAACGAGAAGACCAAAACACGTCGTAGAAAATAACAGTCATGAAATAATTACGTCATATAGACGTCGATTCGATATCACTTCCCGACACAACATACAAGCCACCAGGTATCGGCATTGAACTTATGTCCAAAGCCAGCTGGAATCCTATTCTCAATCTCGCAACACCCGTTCTAGTTTTGACCTGCGCACGGAATTGCGTAAGTAGGGCTAAGTTTTGACTTTATTCAAAATTTCCCCTAATATCCTTTACTAAGAAGACACTATTGCAACAAATGGATAATGTCTTGGGATTCAGTGAGGTAGAAAGGACAACAAAATGTGTAACAGCAGCTTAATAAAGG
>JAAAKM020006971.1:79686493-79710126 GCA_010016025.2 Alatinidae sp. Z8VKAUB7J3 | reverse complement strand
CCTTGTAGATAAGGCTTCTCCTATTGTTGGAACCAAACAGTGTGACTACTAGACCGCAAAGGCTCCCTACAGCCTGACAGTAACCTGTCCCGGTACGAGTAAACAATAACGAAAGGTCGTTTCTGGGCTCCAAGGCAGAATACGGGAAGACGTAAAGACCCTTACTGATGATTTCAAACCAACAAATCAATCTTTTTACAAATTACGACACTTGTTACAATATTGGAAGCCCAATCATTTCCTTAATTGACATTATTATGTATCATCGATATCAGTGCTTACCTCCTTTGTAGTACTTGTCAAAGGTAGTCTGCCAACCAGGATCCAAATGCGAATGAGGAATGAGATGGACATTCAAAACGTCCTCATCTTTCAAGTCTTTTCCGGAAGATTCTAAGCATGTAAAACACGTGCAGCCCGAATACAAAGTTGAAAAGATTAAAGCGTACGCTAGCCATTGCCGTTTGCTGTTGAAGGTTACCATCTGTACTGGCGTAGTTCGAAATGGATATGGAGACAAAAGATCTATTCTACAAAAACCAGGTCATCAGCTTTAAAAGCATCGGCTTCCTGATGCTTACTTTCGGTCCTCCTCTTTATGCAATTTAAAGAATCCCTTGTGACAATATTATAACTCTGTGAGTTGAAACAGTCCACTTAATATAAGAATATCCGTTTTCCTACATCGCCAAGACTGGAATCTGTAAAAGAGACCAGACGTTCTGCTATCAAGAAATTCCGAATCCATGCAATGCTTATTACTATAGTTTTGTGAAAAAGGATTGGATTACAGGCGAAAAAGTTATGTTTTCGAAATTCA
Source organism: Alatinidae sp. Z8VKAUB7J3 (assembly GCA_010016025.2). Classification (NCBI taxonomy): domain Eukaryota; kingdom Metazoa; phylum Cnidaria; class Cubozoa; order Carybdeida; family Alatinidae; species Alatinidae sp. Z8VKAUB7J3. The sequence goes on along the minus strand of JAAAKM020006971.1, from coordinate 79,709,306 downwards.
CAAATTATTTTAGTATAATTTGTTTATGGCTATGGTTATAACGACGTCAACACGGGAAGGAGAATCACTGGTCACAGCTCTTGTCTCGACACTACTGTCACCTGTCGTTATTCAACTGGAGGCAACTTGCAAAAATGTGCGCTTCTGCTTTTCTGCTCTAATGCTTTCTTTGTTGCAAATCAATGCAATGTATACTGTAGTCTTATCCTTTTTGTCTTGTCCAAAAATAATAGTTTTTTAAGTCGAATTAATTGTCTTGCCACTAGAACTTGCTTGTGTTGTATTTAAGAACTTTGGAAGGACAACGATAAACAGAAAATTAAGAGTCTTTTCTTCGCCTTAAGCTACAGCAGACACACATAACAGAAATGTGTTTATACATTTAAACACAAGGATATGTGTGTATATGAATAAAAATTCATGTTTCTATTATAGGGCAGTGTAAAAATACCACAATCGATGTCGCTAAATGCGAAATCCAAGATACTCTTAGGCACCTAGTAGCCGTGGGCATGAATAAGCAGGGGACCGGAGACTTTAAAGCAAAAAGGTGATACGTGAGGAGATAAGAGGAAGTGGGGGTCCGAATGAGTTAATATGAGCATAGATTAGGAGCTAGCACTGAACTTTTGAGACTAAAAGTTAACTGTTGTACCCAAATAAATACATGCAATTAATACTCGAACCAGAAATTTGACTTTTACTGTAGAATAAATCCAGTCCATGGTAGCAAATTTATATCAGAACCTGATGGAAATGACTGAGAGTTTCTTTAAACTGATGAATTGACAGACTAGCACATTGACGCTCTCCCACAATGGCAATTGAGAGAGGTACGCGTAGGCCTATGGCTTCATGAGGAACCTCTTTAATATCATTAGAAACTATTGTTATCGTTCAAAACTGCATACCTAGTGGAGCGTACCATCCGTGCTGTTACTAATATCCTAACCAGAAAAGGCGGTAGCCTGGAGATAATACTTCGAGACGATTTACAGCATACATTGACTAAACGTATTCCTGATGTTGATACTATTTCTTCAAGAGCATCAAACCAAAAGAGCTCGTTGAGGAAAATACTAGCCCACACGTGCTTTATATTCTTCAACAGTTTTGAATAATAGAGATTTGAAGAAAAGAAGTTGTGCTTTGAAAAATGATAAGCTGCCTTTTTGCATTTTTGTTTCTTAAGAGTAGGAGAGAGATGTTAAAATTTTTAAGTGCCAAGTTGACTCCACCACATTTTTTAAAGTCCGTCAAAATATCCAAAGTGAAGAAAAATCACATATTTAGGGGGTAGAAAAGTGTTTCTGGGGCCCCTACCCTTTAATTTAGCAAATCCATATTGGGTGTGGGACCCCATAAATCAAATATTTTAAAACTTACCCAAACCCAGACTTGTGACCCCTCGTTAGAAAGGTCTTAATAGATACTTTCAGGATTTAAGATAATCAGCTGTTAATGAATAATAAGGAGACTGAAATTTCAGTCTGAAATTATCTACGTTGGCATTTTGGGAGCATTTTACACTTTTTTTCTTTAACAAGAAAAAATTTTATCAGACTAGGGAGCCTAACATTTTATTAAAAACCATGAAGAACTTAAAATTTGAGCTTGAAAAGTTCTTTATTAAAAGGTTAGGGCAATAAAAGTATTTGGGGTTGTTATAATGTCGGGTGGGAACATTAAAAAATGTGGATTAAAAGTGAGCCCTGCTCGTCCTGATCCTGCCACGGCTGGCTGAGGGATTTTCTACACAGCGAGGAAAGGTTTTTGGCTTTCGTCCTAAAGCTCATTGTGACCCAGTCACATTCAAAGTTGTAGCAGCATCTGATGAAGATTTGCAGCTTTGAACAGAAGCAGTGTGCATAATCTTGGTGAGGAGAAGTCTGAGGGAAGTATTAATTTTGATTGAGGATACGAGGAAAGGATAACTTATAGGCCTCTTTCAAGAAACTGCTTCTCAACAAGTCTTTGAGCTTGTTTGAGAAAACTGTTAAGTTGTCCGAGTTCAAATCATTCCTGAATGCTTCTCTTGACATAAAAGCGATGAAGATTAAGTGGAATGGAAGCATGCAGAAGATGGAAGAAAACCGACACTTCAAAAAAAAGATGTTGCGAATAGCCAACTCGAATCAATCAAGTACAAAGATGTTGAGATTCTGAAAGAACGAGGTGGACCCTTCACCACAGCCGATCAAGTGCAGCAATTTTATTTGGACACTGCTGAGAGCACTGAGAAAAATGCTAGACTGTATACAGAAGTACGGTATGCCAAAAATTATTACTTGTCCCTTAAGCACACATCTTCAGTATTTAAACTGAATAGGGATCACAAGAACTTGATGTCCCATGGGTACGTTCAGAATCTTTGTCAGTACTTAAGTGATCCCAGAAATAAGACAGTTCTTACTCCAGATGATCTCAAAATTGTTTTGGACTCTCTTAGCATTGATCATGGCCTGCAAATTATGCCAGAACGTGTTCACGAGATCATTGGAGGGGCAAACAAGGAAATGCGTGGAGAAGAAGAGTTCAGCCCAGATGAAGATGTTGCATCAGTGTGGGTTGGCTAGCAAGATAATGAGCTAACTTGGTTTCTTGGAGTTGTCAATTTTGTCTCGAACGACAGGACTGACATCACATATTACCACAGGAAGAACAAAGAAGGTGCCTCATGGGTTTTTACGGATGATGATAGCGATCCAGTTTCAACTGCTACCGGCCAGATCATACATCGACATATCACTGTTGGCTATGCACACACCACAATTGTCCAATGTTCGATTGATCAAGATATTGCAAATGATATCACCAGCGCATTTCTACATTATATTAATGGACTTTTAAAAGGGACTAATCAAACCTACTTGTGTTCTTATCTCTGTTGTTGCAAGGTCACTGCGTCGGGTATCAGACTTATGCACATTTTAATGGGGTTGAGTCCTGCAATTATGAATTTCTTACATCGCCGTACCTTCTCAGCTGCTGATAAATTTCAAATATCCTGTCAGAGGTGTAAATACAAATACTTTAACAGAGAATGGAGGCCTAGGATAATTAGCTGTAACATCGAAGTCAAAGTACATGACGATGAAAGGTGATGGTACCAATGTTCTATAGTCATTTCCTGCCTAATATGAAGAAAAACAATGAAAGTGGAAATCAGTTTATCCCTCATAATCTGCTGTTTGAGGGCCTTTATACCAGTTTTTGAGAATGTGCATTACAAATGTTTTCAAACAAGGGGTCACATGCATAGATTCTGAAAACTTTAAAAAAACTCTCAACATTTTAGGTCAGAGATCTGTTACTTGCTACCTAAATTGGAGGGTACGGACCCCGGAAACTTTTATCTATTATACAATTTTTTCTTCTTAATTTTCAGTAGTTTAGCACACTTTAAAAAGTGTGGTAGATCAAGTTAGATCTATCATCTCCCCCTACTGAGAGGAGATGTTAGCGTAAAAATTTACAAACGTTTTGGGGGGGCACTCCAAAGCGATTGATGTTGGTATCAGAAGAGTTTGAAAGAGAGGTTTACTATCCCCCCTCCCCCTACTCTCTGGAGTTTCTAATAGTTAATCGCCATTTTAAATCGGATTGAAAATTAGTTTGTCTTGAGTTAGATTTTGTTATTGCTCTTGACCGATCTTCATTACCCTTTCAGAAAAGTCCTGGTATTTATTTATCCTTGTGAAAAATCATGAGAAAGTCGTAATATAATTCGAGCAAAAACTCAGGAAAACGAGAAAAATAGCCCTGTACAGATCTGGATTGTTAATTTTTACTGGCAACCCTGACTGCACTAAGAATGTCATTACCGCAACGTAGCTTAGACAGTTTTGGACCGACCAGCGTGTAAGTTTTTCCAAATCGTACGTGTTCGTTCCAGCTTCTAGCCAGGATTTATATGAAGCCAGAGGTATTAGCTTAAAGTTTATCAAACCCTAGACCCTAAAACATTCATATGTATAGTCAAATTTTTAAATGCAAGGAGACGTCTAACCGTAATAGAAATAAAGGTGTTGTTGCTAGAGAGATAATGGCCTGGAAAAGACGTCTGAATAGTGATGGAACGCCACAGGTTTCACTTAGAATTCAACGTTACGTAACTTGCATGGAAGGATAGTCAGGTGTTCAACTTGCTTACGTCATTTCATTCCGTTGCTAAAGGTTTTGTTTTAGCTAAACTTATACTCTGACTATTAAGGGATTAACAAAAGCGGTCGGAGCTCTACAGTTATGTAACGTTCTAACCGATGAGTTTTTGAATGAGTCGGCTTCAAGCTGATACGGGTGGATGCTTATCTGTTTACGACCGCACAACGATACTGTGCCATTTGGGATAAGAGATAAAACTGTCGTATGAAAACTTTACGGTCAGTTTTCTATGTTTAGGATCCTGTAAACCTTAAAACAAAAGTAAGATGGTCGGGCACGTAGTCGCGTGTTAATAATTCTGATCAGGAATGGCCAAAGCATGAGTCTTTGTCGCTATTTTGTTGTACATTCTGTCATAAGAATGTAGCTGTGTTCCAACTGGTTTGGAAGAAGCTTACGTAGTTATGAAATTTTGGGCGGCAATCCAGCCATGTTTCCTTTTTCAATCTCCTTCCCGAGTCGTATGTCAATAAATGAGTCTCCTACTTGCCGTCACACTCATTATGTTGAAAACATTTTAAGGGCTTAATTGCTATGCTTCATGTCAAATTGTGTACTTTAAATGAAACATAACTGTGGGATGGAGCTGGGAGAAACGTCCTATGAATGGCTCAGTTTTGAAAACGTGTTGATATATCTTCTTAAGTATGACCTAGCGGTAAGCATAATTTCTTCTTCAGAAAATCCGCAAACAGCTTTCCTCACCCGCTGTCTCCCATAAGGGAGGACGCTTTGAAAGTTATGAAACAAGAATGGGACTGAAGTTAATTATTTCTTGTTGCCCATAACCTGTGAAAATGTAAAATTATTTTGTTTGTTGAATTTTACTTGCGTAATTTGGGAATTACAGGTTCGATGTGTGGTCCAAAACAAGCATTGACCTGCAGTAGATTATGTCGCTGTGCCCATAACCTGTTAAAATGTGAAAGTGTTTTTTCTGAAGTGTATTGTAAATACATAATTTGGGTGTTACAGGTTCGCTAATATCAGTGTGTGGTCAAAGACAATCATTGAACTAAATTGTATTTTTTAGTGGTGCCCATGATCTGTTTACCGCTGTCCCCCATAAGGGAGGACGCTTTTAAAGTTATGAAACAAGCATGGGACTGAAGTTAATTAATTTCTTGGTGCCCATAACCTGTTGAAATGTAAAATTATTGCTTTCGTTGAATTTTATTGCAAATACATAATTTCGGTATTTACAGGTTCGCTGACTATGGGTGTATGGTCGAAATCAAGGCGGTCAAGTATCTCCCCGACGGGAGAGCATTGGTGGACACCATTGGTGGTAGGCGATTCAAGGTATGACTGCGCCCCAACAGCAGCCCCCCTGTGCCATCCATTTGCAGAAGTTTCTGTGCGACAAGGAGACCGATATACCGCATCCACGGCTTAAGTTATATGCATTTTAATATGAAATAATTATATGACCTGTCCAGCTGTATGTCTCCCTAAACCGTTACATCACTTTTTTGTCTTCTTTCTTCGCCCTTTTCTATTTCCTTTCTTTACTTTTAAAATCTTGTTTCATTTTTTTATTACGCCATATAAAATTAAATCTTCTTTCGTTTATTTGTTTGTTTTTATTTTTCTTGTTTCCTTCTGTCTGATTTCTCCACTTAAGGGCTTTTTTTACTTTTTCTTCATTTTATTCATCCTGGTTTTCTTTACTTGAGTTGTTTCGTCATCGTTTGTTTTCTTTATATTCATTATGTTGCCATCTGCCTTTTCTTTCTTCCTTCAAGTAGCCGTTTCGTGTCTACTTTCACCGTTCGTTCACTCGGCCGTTTTCCTAACGGGTACGCTAGTGAATTCTGTCTGCATTCTTTAACGACGGGAACAGAAAGCTGGACACCATGCAGCGAAACCCGTACCTCGTAGATATGTAGTGTTCGATTGGCGTGTTAACTTCGCCTACCTACAATTTTTCAGGTTACTCTTGAACTTGTTCAGAAACCTTTTCGTCAATCGCACTCTTTGTTTACCAACTTGAGGCAATCACCCGGTTGAAGATATATAATCAGCTCCCATAGGTACGAAGCTCGATACAAACGTCTCCCTCAGGGGCCACACGGATTATTCCACTCTACAGAACCTGTGCTCGAAGATGATCGGGAACCGTACATTGTGTTGAACAACACGGGATATCTTGTGTCCTAACAATTGTACAATTATGCGTTAAAGTTGACTGCTCTGCAGACGTATGGTTTATTAGGAAGATCTTCAACTACGTGAAGCCGCCCGTAACTAGCTTTTACTAGATTCTTCTGATTTTTTTTTAAATGGGACGTTGAAGTTGAAAGGGGCCGAATAAGTCAAGGAGGGGTTTCGTGAGATATTTTTATAGCATGTACTGGAATTGCCCCACCCGTCGTTAATGATCCTATGGAACGTAAAAGGGTTTTGAAGTAAAACTCTCTGATTTCAGTTATTGAGGCCAGGTCAAGTCCTAAAATTTGACTTAAATCTGTCAGATGCACTTAATTTAGGAAACTCTACTTAAATCACTAATACCAGGTGAGTTAGTCATTTGAATCTGGTGAAGTCAGTCAATTTCAGTTCTTGAAACTTGATGAAGTCCTAATACTTGACTTCATAGTGAAACTTGGTGGAGTCCTAAAACTTGACTTCATAGTGAAACTTGGTGAGGTCCTAAAATTTGACTCCAGTCAATTAAAGCAGGTGAAATTGTCAGTTAAACCAGTGAAGGCAAGAAACTGGATTTAAGTCAATAAAACCGCACCCTTCTGTTTACCTCTATTGAAAAAATCTGAGGTATTTTCAATCGTGCCTCGTTCAATTTGCACTGGTTTTGCTGGTCACTGTTTGGGTTCCAGGCAGGAGCTGATGAGTGACCTGTCATGGACAATCGTGCCAAGGCCTGCCCGCAAGACGACCTGCTACTACAAATAGTAGTTATCGTCTTTGCGCAGGCGTCAATTGAATATCAGAAGACCTCTCCAGGCCCAGGGTGGGGCGTGAAGGTTGCCAACCTATGGGTGTTCAAGTCTGTGCGCAGACAAGTAAGGAGGATAGGGTTGTGTTCGCTCCATTTAGAAGAAATACTGCCAACCTTTTCTTATTTAAGGTGTAGTAAAAATGACTTTAAGAGAAGGATTTTAACTAACGCCACTAAAAGGAGATTAAAGGACAGGGTTGAGATCAGCGACTGTTGACGATTAAATCCTCTCCCTGTTTTAATTCTAAATGAAGAACTTACTTAATAAAAGTGTTTATTCTGTTCGTAGTCGATTTTTTATTATAGTTTTTAAGTTAGTTGTAAAACTCGTTATAAGATAAAAGTAATGCTGAGGCCCTGTTAACTTTACTTCCCCCGGAACAACAGTGTCAAAAAAAGAGCCCAAATTGGCTTCATCTAACTTAAAATGAAGACGTATACTACTTTTTAGAAACTTAATTCACACTTCCACTAGCGTTGAATCAGTTTTAACTACTAAACTTGATGTTACGAATGCTACGAGCCTGTGAAGGTGACGTAGTGAAGGGAGAAACAGAAAATTCTTGTGCATAACGTACGCATGCGCTAGTATTTGTTATGTTAAAGGTTCCTGCAATGTCAGCGTGACTGACATTGTTGGAAAGACGCATGTGCCATGCACGTGATAATTTTTTAGGGTCGCATGATCAGAAGTGATGTAAAACCCGTAAACAGTAAATATGATTATTAGGAATAAGTGTAGTTTCGTACCGTAACCTTACCATAGCTAAATTAGCGTTAGGAGCCGAAGATCAAAACAGGCGTGAAACTTCTAATGGTACAATCAGCAGTAAAAAGCTTTCTTTACTGTTGATCTCTCTGTGAATTGTTCTTCGTGTACGGACAGTCGGGCTGTAGAGTAGAAACTTCGAGTTCCACTACCAGGATGTCAACCTTTTGTAAGACGTTGGTTAACAGAGTACAGGAGCACTCATCTTCTGCTAGAGTGCCCGAAGGGTGCGATGGGGTGCCAAAAATTGCACGAGGTTCTAAGCAACTGTTCGGTCTAAGGAGTCCAATTAGCTAAGGGTAATAGTAGCCCCACGTATTGGTATATTGGCCTGTTGGTGACTTAACCAGTATCGCAGGCGTTGTTTTTACCTTGTTCTCACTTTGAAGGTGTTGAGGCAAGGGATAGCGATTGTTTTCGAATTGTTTTGTGAAGTAGATTCGAGACCACAATCTTAGGGGTGCGTAGTATTTGCAGGCTTTGCTTCGTGGATGGAGTCAGTTCCCGTACAACAGAAACATTTCGTGAATGGATTGTGCGGGATGATGAATTTTGATAGCGTAAGTGTGATATATATATATATATTTCATATTTAAATGATAATTGTATCAAATGTTAAAACTCTAATTTTGTAGTAAACAGGTTGATATGTTATCGCTTATAATTAGTTTGTGTGTAATGGTAATTATGACTTTTGCCTTTCAGCTACAGATTCAATGTTCAGTTGAGCTTTTCCTCCCAGATACATTCCTGATGTTGTATGTGGCGAACTTGATACGATATCGATCGATGTTCAGTTGAACTTCTTCAATGCACTGATACATTTTTGATGATATGTATGCCAAAATTGATTGAGATACGGAGCTAACAATAACGTGTTTTACTATCAGCGCATCCAACCTCAGGTTTTACATACCCCCTCAAATTTCCGAACTCAAAGTACTTTTGATTACAATTTATATCAACTTCTCTGTTGTCTGCCAACTAGCAAGGGCTTCCCGTAAGCTTAGTATAAGTAAAACTTGCCTAGTGCGATATCATCTGTCTAACTAGGTAACTGCATATTATCGAAGAGGTGGCACCAGCGGGTGGTTGAGCGTTTCCGGTGTCTTCACGGCCACTGCCTATGTTAAACGGCTTTGAACCTATTTTAAAATTATTCAGCAACAAAGCGAAGAGAACAGATTGCTACATGACACATGACACGTACCATGACCCGAACTCTACTTAGAGTGATAGCACCCCAATCTGCCTGTTACTTCATTACATATGCTAAAGGGAAGTATTGGTACTCGAAGAGTTTGTAATTTGTGTGACTGGAAGGCAAGTCTGTTATCACCATAATTGGGTTCCCGGCTACCAAGTACTGGCGGCTATTCCGCGTTACATCCTTCTGTCCTCCGCAACAGTGATGTTTTTCAATACTTTGTCTCTCTGAGTATTGCAGCTTACTTATCCAACGTTTTGATTCAAGGTCTTCCTGGACTTTCGTTTCCATTTATCGTACCAGTTTTAATAGGACATTTAGGTTACTGTCGTCTTGGTTTGTGATCAATGTGTCAGGATTGTCAGCTTGTCGTTACTCTCGACAACATATGTTGTCGCCCTTCTGTCGACCAGGTGTAAAGGATGGCATCTTACTTTTTGATTCTTACTGTTCGCAGGTTACAAGCCGGGGCGTGCGAGATGGATACAGAACAGCGAAAGTCAAATGGGTCCACGACGAAGTTGCATCAGAAGAAGCCATTGGTAAGTTCAATATACAATCGAGTTTAAATTTGTAAGATTTGTCTTAATCCATTGCCCTCGCAGTTTCCAGGGACGGAATCGTCATACTTTAATGTTCCTTCTTTATTTGTTAGAAGTTTATGTTTTGGTTTTATCTATGTATTCGTTTCTTTTCGGGTTTCTTTGCGTATTATTTATCGGTTTATTCACAATCCACAGCTCCAACAAGAGTCGCTTATGTGGGTACTGCCCTAGCTCCTTTAAAAGGGGATTGCAAGGCGTAAAGCCGCGTCATCATCATCATATTCTCATCATTATCGTCATCATTATCATTATCATCGTCGTCGTCGTCATCGTCGTCGTCGTCATCGTCATCAACAACAACAACAACATCATCATCATCAACAACATCATCATCATGATCATCATCGTCATCGTCATCATCATCGTCATCATCATCAACAATAACAACAACGTCATCATCATCATCATCATCATCATCATCATCATCATCACAACCACATCATCATCATTAACAATAATATCATCATCATCCGCATCATCGTTATTTTATGAATTAATTTTATTTGTGAGTTAAAAAAGCAGAAGTAACAGTGGATATTCATTTACTTACTCTATTTTGAAGCTCTGATATACCATTTTGAAGCCGTACAAATTATTCATATGAGTAGGAGGGAAGGGTGTGACTCAGTGAACAAATGGGGGAGGGGGTTGCACTAAAGGTTGGGGAGTCACTGTTGTAAATCCGTAAACGTTGAGTCAAGGACAGCTCCCGTTTGTGTTTATAACGGTACCATCCTCAACACCCACGTAAGATATTATTTAGCTAGCTGTTATCATTACTCTGAAATAGGTTTGAGGTGACCTCTGCTCCTTTTTGACAGTCTTAAGCAAGTAACACTTAAAGAAGTGAATTAGGAAGAAGTAGCGATAGTCGGTCGCAACTTTAATGCAGTATTTTCACACCATGGCCTTTGACTCTTTGTTTCTCTAGCATCGTACAAGGAGTTGAATCGTGAAGTTTATGCAGAGGCGAAGAATTGGTTTGAAGGATTATCGAACTATGTTCAGGTGTGTAAAAGATCTTTTTTTAACACCCTTTGAAGAGTATCGGCTGATGTGTGATATTCTTTACCGTACTGTACCGAATGTATTGTAGACGAGACGTTACTCACACTGTTGATTTGTACACGACGTCAAGGTCACAACGCTGATTAGCGTATTTAATACCATATAATACTATGTTATACTATACTGTACTATAATATACTGTACTATACTACACTGTACTATACTATACTGTACTATACTATAATAGTATCATCATCATCATCATCTTGCGGCCTCGGCTGAGATAGAATTTACTACACTCTTCCAGTATTCCCTATCTTTCATAGCTCCTGAAAGGTCTTCTTTGGCAATAGATGTGTCTCTACGGTTTCAGCATGTATAGTTTACTTGTCAAAAACGGGGACTTCTGTTTCTTTTAGGTGTTCGGACGTTCCCATTTTACATTGAAAATGAGATAAAACATGGGCGGAGACATATTAACAAAATCCTCACACTTAGAGACTTAAATGATCATACTATAAATAATATAACACTATTTTAGTCAAACAAACCTCAATCAAGTACAAAAATCAGCATAATTATGTATAACAAACGGGCTATGATTCTGCTTCCATTATTTAAAATACCTAAAAACCCTTCATATGGTAACTGTGAAACCTGTTTATCACGATTGGTTGATTTCCAACCCTATGACTGCCAAGTACTGATACTGAATACAGTTTTTATGGCATCAGTAGCCAGGTACAGGAAGGTTCAAGTCCTTTTCCAGATCAATGTGGAGTTCCCAGTCATTAGCACGTGGAGCTGTTCATGTAGCGAGCAAACCATGTCAATGGTGTAAGCCACCGAAGCCATGAATGGTTCTTTTAAAAATGTCACACGTTCCTCTTTCAATATTGTTCATAACATAAGATTCCTAATACTCCACGACACATTGCATTGCGGAAAACTTTTAACACTCTTCCGATTAGAAGCACAGCCCTACGTTACTTGTGTCCAATATGATGATACACAGTCAACTGTCATTACTGGGCATTGGGACCTGCCGCAAGAATAGTAGCACAGTCTTGAGAAAGTAGATGCACTCAAACGTGGATGTGTCCCTGTCCAAATGATTACAGTGTCACCAATTTGCTCAAGTAAAGATTTCGATGTTTGATCCGAGAGAAGTGAAATGGGTAACATTGTATTTTGATGCACGCAGTGATCGCGATTTATGAGAAAGCCCTTCGGAGGGTAATGTAAAGACGAGTTCATGAAATCAGACAGCAAACTAAGCTTTACGGACCTAGAACCTTGGACTTTTCTGCTGTAAACATTTACTTAATCTCGATGGGAACGACCGGAATCACGGAAGATACTTGGTGCAGGAAAGGAGCCCCATTATTTCCTATCATTAGGGCGGAGGGGCACGCAAGTTTCCGAAATCATGATTGTAAAGGTCAATCGTCAGTTGGAACAGGGGTTAGGCCCGTTTACATTAATTCAAGTCCAAAATTGTCGCAGGTCATTCTACCATTAGCCTTACCCTAATTTATTGTGAACAAAAGTATTCTCTTGTCTTACTAGCTCCTGTATTACAAAGCCGTTAAAATTTATGTAATAGGTCAGGGATCAACAACAGCTTCTCTGCTGAGCAAACATTAAGTACATGCTGTCTAGTCTATGGTGAGCGCAACGGGTAAAACAGTGCTTTGAATTGCTTTCCACGTAATCGAAGCTTGATAGCTCTTCTCCCTTTACATGTAACCTCGGCCAAGCAAAATAATTACCAGTGAGAAATTTCGAAAGACTGGGCATATCAATACATGTATATCTGTCACGAATTTCAAAAAAGTTAATTGGTCACTTTTTAGTCGACTCTGACGTAAAAAAGTACAAAAGGAACCGCATAGGACATGAAGAAGTAATTGTGAGGGAAGTGACGCCATCATAGCCGTACAATTCGGTTTGTGAACAATAGGAAACATGACGTGCAGGAAAGGTGGGTCAGTACAGAAGGAGTCCTTTGATAGGGAAGGAAAGAAGAAAATTAGTAAGATGTACATCAGGTTTAGAAAATCCTTTGCTACAAGAAATTCTAGGCAGGCATTATTGTATTAACAATTGTAATATAATGGCAGTTCTTTCTGCGATATAGTATAAGTTCTATCTATTTAAAGACCCTTTGAAGGTCTTTTCTTAATCAGATAAACTGCACTAGATTCTCACTTTTTCGAGGTGGACTTATTTCAAAGATCGGTAACAATTCCTTTAAACTATTACGCTAACATCATTCGAATGGCTTTCGGAGAGATGGTTTAAAACCTTCCCCACTCCACCTTACATATACAGATATAAAAGGCAGTTAAGTGTGCAAACAAAAGACAGTCAGGAATACGGATAATCCTTTCTCAAAGCGAAGAGTGACACTACCCACTTTAATAGGACAGCGGGTGATGAATGCTCAAATGTAATTTTCAAGCAAAGGGTCACTCAGTCAGCAGGTGTGTATTGACCATTTCTCTGCACTAAATACTAAAAGCGTTTTGAATATTGCATCGAGTAGCGGATTCATTTTGTTTTCGCCATACACTGATCACAGCAATCGTATGAAGTGAAGTGAGAAAGCTATTATGATGAATTTGTAGGAAACGAGACGACCAAAACACGTCCTAGAAATAGGAGTCGCGAGAGCAACACCTTTTCTACCACTCGTGTTATTGAAAAAGGCGTAGAAGTGTTCTTTAAAACCGTTTTCTTACTTCATTTCTAATTATTTCATGCACCTTACGAATACACCAAATCAATAAAATATGTGACTTCTTCCATTATTTTAGTAAAAGTCTCTTTGAGATATGGAGCAGTTGATGCATATCTATAATGTCCTACATTTCCTTCATGCATAGTTATAAACTTATTAGTGCACCAGCTATTTTCTGTATCTCTAAAACTGAGACAGGATACCTAACAGCTCACGTATTATCATTTGGTTTTATTGTATCCCATTTGTTTGGTATCAATATTTTCTGAGAGAAGTTGTGGTTTCATAGGGGCTGCTTACCCAAGAAGTGTCCTTTCGGCTTTGGTTTACACTCTTTTTTTCTGTCGTCTTGATATAACCAGGGTATTTCCCCTTGGAAATTATTACCAGCACAAAGAACTTGTTGATACAAATGCAGACGAATGGATATTATTTACTACAGCTCCAGAATAGTGATTTAAGAAAAAGTATAAGACTTAAAAACGCATAAGAATAGCAAAAGTCAAATCGACTTACACTACATTGAGCAAAAGTCAAATCGACTTGCACTACCTTAAGCAAAAGTCAAATCGACTTGCACTACATTGAGCAAAAGTCAAACCGACTTACACTACATTGAGCAAAAGTCAAATCGACTTGCACTACATTGAGCAAAAGTCAAATCGACTTACACTACATTGAGCAAAGGTTTTACCCTACCTGCAAAGTCCTGCGTGACCATCTGGGACCTCTGCCCCACACTCTTCGTCCTTCATACCATTGTCTGTTTCGTGTTGTTCCATAACATGGCACAAGTTCTCTCTGTTGTTTTCTAGAAAACAAAAACAAAAGGACCACAAAAGCACTATTTTACTCCATTAACACCTAAGTAACATTTGAATACATTTCATTTAAACTTTTTTCAAGACCATAACGCAGAGTTCACCTGTTAATTAGCAAGAGTATTGGTGATCCTATAGTCACTTGCGATCAATGTTAACGATAATGCGACATACAATCACGGGAGTTGATCGAGACCTACACCATATCAACAGGAAAACCCCCCAAAATGTCGTATCACATAGACCTGTTCTAAGCCAGCCACGATCTGCCAATTTCTTCCACCAAATCAATCGGACCCTGTATTACAATTAAGAGTAAATTCCAGATTCTGGCTATTCCAGCCCTTCGTTAAATGGCTTTCAGATAAGTTTCTAACTCTTTCTTATTTATATTCCAAAACTTTCGTTGGTGCACATAATAGATAACATTATAATAAATGAGGACTGAGTGCTGTCTACTTGGCTTTAAGGACTGATAGCTATAGTCACAGCAATTAAGTACAGTGCTTGATCGATTATTCGGCCCTACTGGGGCACATTATATTTGGAATATGGTTGTTGTAAACTGCAATTTAGTTGTATCCGAGGACAGGATGCGATAGAATATCCAGAGTTCGTTAACGGAGCCCGAGAGAATACACTGAAAGATCAAGAACTGTTGTTTGATGATGCATCGTTAAATTTTTTCTTGTTTAAATGTCCTTCGATTAACTGTTTCCTGATTAACACGCCCTATCTCGGGTCTTACTCTCGTATTCAGAATAAGAAAGTTACTCCACAAAATCTAACTGTATCTTGACGAAGGTTACATGATAATTGATCTGTTGTTGTGTTTTATCAATGAATCCAGTATTACAGTTGTGTGAAAAATATTCATTTAGTTTACGCGATGCAATTTGACTTGATTTGACTTTTCCGCGGAGGCAATGGCGTTATGGATGTATTTGCTACAACCTTGAGGTGTTGGCCGTTTAAATGAGAAACAGTTAATCGAAGGACATTAAAAAAGGACCAGTTAATCAAGGAACACTTAATCAAAGGACCCTTAATCGAGGAGCAATTAATCGAGGGGCAATTTATCGAGGAACGGTTAATAGAGAGACATCAAGTCAAGGAAAAGTTAATCGAGGAACGATTAATCGACGAAGCACTGTAATGCTCTTTTGATAACACTTGATTGCAATCCAATGGTCGTAGCGTGGAGCAGGTTAAAACACTTGAGCCCAAATTTGTAACAAAGATATATATAGAAACGTAGGACCGTTAACTCTTTGAATAAAAAAATACGTTCACTAGCTTTTTGTCAAAGATAGGAGACTGGGGCACTGGGGACTCTGAATATTGTGGGAGTGATCAAGCAACTTTTCTGTTATATTTCTATCCCTTGTATGTCTGTTTTCGGATACATATGAAAATATAACTTCAATATGTTAATTATCAACACAACCAACCTTCGTCCTCTTGTACTTCGATATCAAACTCTATATCGTTGTCTTGCAATAGCTTTTTCAGTTCCTCAGTTGACCTATCTCTCAAATAATACAAACAATTTCTTGGGTGATGGGCATGTAACCCTCTGTGCTGGCAACTGTCATGAACATTGCATTGCTAAAGGGAAAACGAGGTAGATGTTAGAACTGAAAGTATTCCCTTGAAGTAGAAAGAGTGATGAAAAAGGCAGACAGTCGACGTAACTCTACAACGCACACAAATACTTCATCGACGTTTTTTTACATAAAATGGGTCCTAAAGGACCATGTAAGAATAGTCTGTATCCTTTACGCAAATAATAAGATATCAATTTGATTATCCTAAGTCTGTATTAAAACAAAGATGTAGTAATGTTGCGGACAAGGAAATATTATGGGATAATCGATTAAATCCTCAGTCATAATAAGAACGTCTGTCTAGAAAAGACCCTAGAGAAATAGAAAATATGTCACCACCCGGGATCGAACCCGTGGCCCACGCTATCGAGGCGTGCCCTCTACCGACTGGTGATACTTGGAAGAATTCTAGTCACTAACACTTTTTGGAAGTCCTCAGGCACAAACATCTTAATGCCTTTAACTTGTCTAACACTTCTAGATTCAGACATTGCCATAGATAGTAGAGTTTTTCATGTCTTTAGCCTTAGACTTACACTCAAGACACGAAACGTCTACCATCTGTAACTTTATACCTCTTTTATTAATTCTAGATGTTATACATTGACATAGGATGACCCATAAGATTTTGGTCTCTTAATAGATCTAAGTGGTATTACATTTGTTTGACTTGCCTGTCAGTCTAGGCAAGCATAAAAGGCGGCTTTGTCAAGGAATATGAAAGATTTAATATTACTTTCAGGATTTTGATCTGAACAAATACCAAAGAAAAAGACATTTGGGGTCACAGGAGACCCCTTGTGTACATGTTGTTTCGATAATTATAATGCTACAAACTATGGAATGTTTGTTTTAAAACGTAAGAAAGAAGGATGAGACGAAAGAGAGACACAGAGGATCGTGTTTATCAAAGGCACGTGTCAAATTTAAATAAATTACAGATGTGAAGTGACAAATGTTATGTAAACAGACCCAAGGCTGGAAGGACATTATATTGGACCGGGAGGTATCGGTACTGCAGTGCAGTATCGTATAGAAAAGTACAACGCAGTATAGTAAATGGAATAATATGGTACAGTATAACAGAGTACAGCCTACAGTTGAGCTAAGTGATATAGGCACGGCACAGTATGAAGTAGAATACCGCTGCACAGTATCTACTTTTAGTAGTTTTATTAACAAATACGGTATAATACAAAGTTGCACAGTATGATGCAGCATATTACAGAAGTGTGTCCCAACCTTTCCGTTTTGCCGCCTCGTGAGTGGGCATACGTCTCCACTCCTCCCCCCCTCCTCTCGTTTAATATAAACAATGAATAAAATTCTGTTGCTCTTACCAAATGATCGCCCCGTTTAAAGGCGTTTTCGGCTATAACTAACATAGGCTGTTACATCACGATTATCCTAACATGGGCTTTTACATCACGATTATCCTAACATGGGCTGTACATCACCATTACGCCAACATTGGCTTTTAAAACATGATTATCCCAACAATTGGAGAGGGTAATACATACGCTTTCGTATTGGTGCTCCAAAGTACACAGAATGTAAACTTTGAAAGAACTCGTAGAGTTGAGCCACCAGAAAAAGACATCCTTGCCTTACACTAAGCTATCCAGCATTTTTAAACTGTGACGGAACGAATTTCATTCGCAGATGCCGTTCATAAAAGTTAAACATAATTTTGATTTAGTTGTCGTACATATCGTGTTAAACCTTCAAATGTTTTACTTACAGCACCATTTCGAAATGCTTCAAAGCAACCACTACAGAATTCGAATCCACACCGAAGGCATCGAAAATGAATACAGCCTCCTCTTGCAAGGTCGTACACAAAATTGCAGTCCGGACACCCTACAAAATATAAAAGGCTTAATTTACTCCATCTGTCTCCGTAAAGTAGAACATTTTCATGATTTCAAGTTTGTTAGTTAGAACGCTAAAACCTCCCTTAACGCTCATATCTGATCAAACTAAGCTAAGTAGCTGTAACAAATACTTTTGACTGGAGTAGACGTAATTCGGTTAAGACTTTCGATTGCCACTCATCACAAAGTTTCCACCATTATATCAAGATAATTACTTGACAAGAATTTATAACACGTCTGGTGTCTTGTCTTACGAAAATTTCCCACGCAACTGTTTCTACGTAACTTCGTGTTTTCCCGAAGTCCGCAAAACTGTTCAATCCTTGTACGTCTTATAAAAGTCACTATATTTGTATACTGGTATACTATTCTGACGCGCGTCAATCGAAAAGCTTCAACCTAATTTTTGTTTATTCTACGCAAACGACTCTAAAGTATAACTACAGAAAGAAAAGGGCAAAGTTTTCACGAGTCACTTAAGGGGCAGACAACAGGTACGTCTACAAAGCGCAGGTACCTAGTTTCTGCTGGGACCGGCGAGGAAGAAGAATTTACGTGCACGATAGACAGCGGCCTTCGAATTATTGATGCACAGAGGGGAAAAAACTCAAAAGGCTAATAGTATAAACTTAAGTGAATAGAGGTAAATTGTTAAAAAAACCTTACTCTCGGTGGGTAACAGTGGATAATACGCACAGGCATAAAGTAAAAACTGCAGATTCTGGAAATGATTATTTAAAAAGATTATTTAGAAAAGAACACTAGAGAAATAGAAAAGCATGTTACCACCGGGGATCGAACCCGTGACCCACGCTTTCGCGGCGTGCGCTCTGTAAAAGCCTCTGATACTTAGTGATGATGTGGCAGAGCATTGGACCAATCAGCTTCCAGCCAGCACTTCTCAAAATTCTGTTTCGGTCGTTATGTGAATAGCAGGTTGAAAGGCATAGGACCAAGATTCCTACCAACTAGCTAACATTCTAATTAGTTCGCGTGGCAGTCTTATCAAAGATTTTTATAGATACGTTATCTACTATCGAATATGCGATTGGATTTGGTGTTCACGTTTGAGGATTTGGAGCATCCGTTACTAAATGCGGCCACTCCATCCCCTTAAGTTGGAAAATGAGTAGCGTACTCGAGATTTGTGGTATAGTTAATCCACCCTTTGAACACTTTAGACCAAACCAATTACAGTAAGGTAGACAAGCAAGATGGATGTTTAGATTAAGGTGAGCGGATTGATCAGGAGAAGGATAAACAAATTTGTGAGAATGTGTCCTTGCGGTAGATGCATGGAAAGATAAACATTGATTAGTAGCACTTGAAACGACAACACGAGGGAAGTAAAAGTGATATGCTAATACCGTCTCATATTCCGATCTATTTTTGGTCGAAATCACCAAACGCGTTATATAAGGAGAAAATACTGACTTTTTGTGCGTAAACAACTTTTAAAGATTTACTAAGGATAAAAAAAATGTGGTTTAAGTATGTTCTATAATTGAGCGTGTTATAGGGACATTCTACACGGTTATGAGATCGTTTATTGCGTAGCGGGAGGAGCTGACGGTGAGTATTTATTTGAATAATATAATCTTTTCCTGGCCACAAGTAGTATTGGAGGAGAGCTTCCAACAAGCACGCCATCGGGGATAGCGATTTCATATGGAATTTTTAATGCCTTAGTTAAAGTTAGCACTTAATATTTGAGTCACCAATTCCAAATTCAGCTTTCTCAGACTACTTAGGCCTTTAAAATTGATAAAGCAGATGAAGCACGAATTGCGTTGAAATGCGGTTGCCCGATAAATAGAAGAAATTGTTCTTTCAGAAAACTAGAATATTTTCATTTAACCTTTTGGTTTTATTAAATATTTTTAACACATGCTTATTGGTGCAGCAACATATATACTTCTTTAAACTATCTCAGTTCGGATTGGCTTTATACAGCTGAGTTTGAACCTCAGACTTGACGTTTTGTACTGAGCAGACTATCATACGAAATTTATTTTAGGTGGGGAAAGAGTGCCGTGAGATAATTATGTTGTAAATCATAAGTAGACTTTTGAATGTGCAAATTATTTATACGTTAATATACTATCAAGCATACATGCTTCAACCATTAGGTTAAGAGATTTTCGGTTTCGGTTCAGATTGGGAGCTAATGTTGCGACTAGAGAAATAAAAGTATGTTAATATCGGAGGTCATCTAGCTCAGTTGGTAGAGCACACGCCGCGAAAGCGTGGGTCACGGGTTCGAGCCCCGTTGACTTGTTTTCTATTTCTTTAGTGTTCTTTTCAAAGCCAAGATTTTCAGTTCTAGGAATATTGTAAATCTTTAGATACTGAGGGTAGCTCCACTATGAAAGTTGAGGCCGTGACAGGAGTGGAATTTGACGCAACTAATTTATGCACTTGGAAATTTTCTTCTGACTACACCTATCCGTTTGCTGTTGCCTCCAAGAGCAAGGTCTGCAGCACACCTGTCAGATCATACCTGTGAATGGAACAAATGGCATTTCAACGCAAGTAGCTATCCTTGGATGTAAAAATAGCACTAGTTTAAGCAGTAATGATTGTTATAAAATCTTTAATGTAAATGAACAATTTCGGGCTTTGTGAGAGCAGGTTCGGTATCGGAGGTGAACAAGGTTTACATCAACTTTATCCAATTCATTGTACTCTAAATTCCTTATTTTAAGAATAACGCTCGTATTGTAGTAGTCTTTGGCATTCTTCTAAGACGTGAAGCTGTATACATCCAATTTCCTAGGAAAAAGTAAAGCACGCTGCATGTAGAGAGCCCCGATTCTGTGCTGGACACCCTCAAGCACTTCGCAAGTGATCTTTAACCTCAGCTAAGGCCTTATTTAAGTATTTTCAATGATCCACTCTCTCGGGGTCTAACCAGACCAGCTACACACGTCGCTTGTGAGAGTTTGCCTCGGTATTCATGTCCCAATTTAACACATCGATAGGCTTAAAACACAATAGAGTTCACGTCTTGCTCAAGGACGTTTTAACACTACCAAGGATTGAATCTCTGAATCATACATCGGTTTGATTATGAGACGACTGCTGTAATAAATCAGCCGCATTCTTGCATATTAATATTTAGTTAATTTATTAAATAGATGAACATAGCACATTAGATACGTCTTGATACGCTAAAAATGCGTTAGTGTTCACATCTTACTCAAGGTTAGGGCTTAACCCCTTTAATCACACATTCCTTTGATTGTGAGACGACTGCTGTAATCACTCAGCCACAACCTCGCTTGTTAACATTACTTTAAATTATTAGATATTTTAACATACCAGATTACATTCAGTCCCTTATGGTATAAAGAAATTGGTATTATATCTTATCTGCAGTAACTTTTATCATTTGCAATATACTCTATTTCATGAAATGTGGTTTGCGCCTGATTGCTAATTAGATATGCGCAAGTAAGTCAATGAAATGACGTTTGCACTGACTTAGACAGGTTAATTATAGATTTCCAGTGTAATAGGAAAAACTTAGAAAGGTACCATTGCTTGAAAGCAAGGATGGTATGACATGCAGTGTTAATAATGAAAGATTTCTGCCCGGTAGCAAAATTTATACTGCGGTTATGGTGCGAAAAAACAGTACTACAGAGGTATCAGTGCCACTCTTTTTCAATGATTAACGACGTGCTTGTAAGATCATGAAGTACAAATAGGAAGTTTGTGGAGCACTGCAAGTAGAGTCCTTAATAATTCATTGGACTTAACTTTGATTTAGCTGTCTTGTTGCGTAACAATTTCTTTGACAAATTGTTACCATAACAATACGCCCTATTTGCGTACTGGCAAAGAGGCAATTATAAGAACCCAGCTGCGTTTACGTTGAAAAGGAATAATTTGATTATATGTTGCCTCAGAAGCTTGGTTCATTTAATTAATTCATACATCCAGCTTCGGCCGTCTCGATTAGGGTGAAGGTTCAATACGTATTATTACACAGTGGTGAAATACAAATCGATTATTTTGCACGATTAGCACAGTTTTAGTGCTGTCAAGGCAGGACGAGGTGTTATTAGCTTCTGCGATCAATGTAGAGTTTTTCTTAAGTCTTTGTATTCGGAATTGCGTTCATATTGCTGCTCATCATTCAGGTTAACCTTTTCTTCAGTTGCCAAACGGTATGGTTACTATATACCGAAAATCAGTTATGTGAACAAGTGTTACGACTTTTTAGAAATGGCTTCCCTTCGTATTGCATTGCATGGAGTCATCAGATCCATTTTAGGACTATAAACGCCACCTACTTGCTTTATTTGATTGGTATACATTTGACGGTGAAACCGAAAGAGTTACTTGAAAACCTGTACAAAGGAGACGCAGAAACTCTCGGATTTCTGACAATTTGCTAATGAGAGAACGTGGTGGGAATTCCTGTACATGGCTTGTGTAGAACGTCACGTCCTGCTTTAACTTCTATATACATTGGTGGCCTTAAGCAATAAATAATTTTGTTTGGTGCAACTTAAAAGTCACATGACGGCATTCTACCAAGGAGGCATAGTAGCTCGCGGATTTATGTCACGTAATGATAGAACGTCGTGTACTCCTGCAGTTAGCTTTCGTACGTTCATTTTGATGGTAAATTGTGATGGCCAGAAACTTTGCAGGAACTTTAAAACTGATTTGGAACGTAAAGTGATCTTCCTCTATCCCGAGGCAAGCACGAGGTAGCACGTAAGCGGAGAAAGGTAATTCTGGATTGCATATTTACTAGAAGATGCTACCTTTGTAGATGAGGATATAATCCTCAAGTCCATGTCGCCAGATATTTTACTTCATGATCGTTTAAACCTGCCTAGCACGGGCGTGGGAGACTTTAAGCCAGCACGTGGGCGCTAGTAGACCCGCGGCTATCTTAACCTATATTACTGCCCTAAGAGGTAGTTATATGATTTGATATCAGGGCTTTAAATACTTTAATACATTTTACGTTGAATTTAGGAGTTTACTAAAAACTTCTAAATTCAACGTAAAATGTGTTAAAGTATTTAAAGCCCTGATA
>JAAAKM020006971.1:79659051-79686393 GCA_010016025.2 Alatinidae sp. Z8VKAUB7J3 | reverse complement strand
TTTACGTTGAATTTAGGAGTTTACTAAAAACTTCTAAATTCAACGTAAAATGTGTTAAAGTATTTAAAGCCCTGATATCAAATCATATAACTACCTCTTAGAGCAAAACCACTTTAATACTTTACTACTTAAATACTTTAATACATTTTACGTTGAATTTAGGAGTTTAATAAAAACTTCTAAATTCAACGTAAAATGTGTTAAAGTATTTAAAGCCCTGATATCAAATCATATAACTACCTCTTAGAGCAAAACCACTTTAATACTTTACTACTTAAATACTTTAATACATTTTACGTTGAATTTAGGAGTTTAATAAAAAGTCCTAAATTCAACGTAAAATGTATTAAAGTATTTAAAGCCCTGATATCAAATCATATAACTACTTCTTAGAGCAGTAATATAGGTTAAATTATTTGTACTACAAAGTGAGGCAGTCAAGTGGAAATGGTTTTGCCAGATGTACTTCTTATCGGAATGGAATACACTGTGTTGCACATTTTTGATGCACTTTAGGCAGCAAGAGTTACATCCAAAGCTATTGTGAGCCATAATGTAATATGCCAATCCAAAAACGTAAGATACACAAGTATTCTTGACAAATAACGGAAACAATGGTGAAGATGAGAAGTGTCAACGATCGTAGCTAATCAACTTCAAACAGAATAAGTCTATTTTGTCTGAAGAAACGCATTTATATTTGACAATTGCATACGGTGATAACTATTTTGAATCCCATTTAGCCCTATTTATATATTTGGGACCGGTCTGTTTGATTTAGCTGCAAATTAGTGAAAAAGTTAGTAATCCAAATATGACGTCTTCGAAAGCGATAATTACGCCTAAGTAGTCTTAATTATTTCTTAATTAGCATTAATATGTTTCAAATATCTTAAGAATCTAATTTTACATCATACAACAAAAAAGTGGATAATTTCATGTAAAACGTCTCGAGCAATTCAAATATTTCACCATATATGGTCAACTTTTTCATCAGGGTCAATGACTAGACCACGAGCAGTGACGGCCATTGTTTTTAACCAAAAGTTTACTAGATAAAAGTTAGGAAAAGTCAAAAAGTTTCAGCAACTTAAAAAAGCATTAAAAAGTTATTAAATGATATTCACGGCCGCGGGCCTACTAGACCCCCCTCCACACACATCCCGTGCTAGGTAGGGTTAATTTGCATGTACTTAGATTCATGGGGCATACTGAAGTCTTCTGTCAGATTGGACGTCGTTCTTGAATTAGATGCTTTGTTTAAACTGTCGGGTTTTCCGTAAATAAAGAAACTTAAATTTATTAGCACATAACCATATTCGATAAGAGGGTAGGAGTAAAAGATTTACGATGCCTTACGATGATAATAGGGTATAGTTGCGGCTCTCTTAGAGAATTGGATTGTTTCTTCCTTGAAATAGTAAACTATTTTCTACAATACATTAAGTACTACGGAGGACGATGTCATTTTCGTTTGTCGTTACTGAATCTGCAACGAATCAGTGCCACTGGTTCTTTAGGATACTACGTCTATGACGTGGTTTGGCACTTTCGAAAACTTTCGATTTCGCGCGTCGCATTCTCAGGAAAATTCTATTGTTATATGGTGGTTTCGGCCGAGTGTGGCTAAAGTACTAGATATTTCAGTCTATATTTCTCTCAATTCCCTCCCAACACGTCATCCAGATTTATTACTGTACGATCAACGTTCTTTAGTACGATATATTGGCCTATGACTCAGCTCACTGTTGTTATATCCTACATATATTATGATCTTCGTCGTGGCAGTTTAGAAAGTTCTGACGTTGTCACAACGAGAACTATAACTGTAATCATAGGTGGATGTATATACAGATTTATATGAAGTATGAGTCAGGCTCTCCCAGAATAATGGTGCAAATGGCAGAGCAATCGTAGGTTTAGATCATATCTCAAGAGAGGAGTTTTCAATAAAATATCGACACAAGCTACTCAAAAAGGCTAAGCTAACTCGTAAGACAGTAAATCACGCAGCCCCCAACTATGAGTGTTTTGTTTTCCCTCGGATTTTGATGTTCTAAAATCCGGATGAAAAATTTAATAACCTTGTCGTGTTTTCAGTAGTTCAAAATATAATGTCACCTTGTCACGATCGTCTGACGGATCCCCTGAGCAGGTTCTAATAACTGAGGTTCACTGTTGTTGCTCACCTGGCCTTGCAGGCTAAAAGGGTTAAATTACAGATAATGAAGAAGCTTTGGGGGTTTGTGCGATTTCGAAAATTGCTCCTACAAACTTTGTTACTATTAGCAACAAATGTAGTTCGCAGTCATCTCTACGGAGCTCTTTGATTTACTATTGTGCCGAACTAACTTCATCTTTGCTTGAAATCGTGACCGACGAATTAAGAAAACGATGATCTTATCAGGATTCGACTTCGTGATCTTTGGTTCATGGATCCAAAATATTCGTAACACTTTATCTCATAATTTTTAAATCCTTATCTATTACTTGAAATATATCTGTAGAGCCTTTAACGTATTTTTACCGCCTTATATACATAAGCCATAAGACAATTCTATGAGATACGGATTGACACATTTCTTGCCCTTGACCATGAAGCAAAATCGATAGTTATTGTTGCTAGCTACAGCCATCAAGCTAAGACGATTAGTTTAGATTAGCCAGTCGGTCTTTTGTCTGCCTTTCCTTTCGTGGTGAATATGATTATCTTTTGCATATCACAAAATACGTTTAGCGTGCAAAATCACCAGAATTGTGTTACAAGATCATCTTCAAATTCATCTACTTTAGAACTGCCCTAAATTTAAGCACATCGTTGAATGTTAAAACACTATTCATCATACAAGACTTTTCTTAAGTAGATTTGCTGTGATTTTACTAGCGATTACGGGTCTTATCGTTATTTCAGTAGGCATTTATAGCCTTCCAAGTACAATAGGGTCGTGGCAGATAACAGCCTAGAAGGGTGTTATCCGATAGAACAATAGGATGAAGTAAGAACCCAAGAGATCTGGGAGAGCCTTGATTTTTATTCTTTCCAGCACTTGGTCTTGTAAATGCCAGCTTTTCCTGTGCTGTAGGATCTGGAAAAACGAAGTGCCAAATCGATAATCGCTTCTCGGCCTTTTGGCAAGGAATGGATGTAGTATCTGTTCTCATTGATGACAGATGCTTTCCATAATCCTTAATTAATGCAAATGGTTTTTAAAACTCACAATGCTACATTTTATGTTTTTATTGTATCTCAGTGCATTTCAGTTGTTGCATCATTTTTAACGTCAGCATGACTATGGAAAGCTAGTATCATAGGTGCCTTTACCTCTCAGTAGCTGTGATCATACCAAAATCGATTGTAGAAACGTTTGTGCTGAAAACTGTTTTGAAACCGAATTAACTACAACAGATTCAGGATCAGTTTGCACTGGATGCATCATAATGTCGGTTTTGATAGTGGATGATAGCTGCGATAGGAAAATTGCTCTTAATTGTTTAGTCATAAAATAGGGAAAGGGTGCACCGAAACTACACCATCCCTTCAGTTTTTATTTCCAAGGCCACAATTAACTCAAAAAATATTTATAAACTTCAGGACAGCTTCTGTTCGTCGACTAATCCCACAGTTTACGGACGTTACTGGAGTCAAGCATTTGCTTTTTGTCCTTGCTGGACTTAACTTAAAAAGGAAAACAAAACCCAAACAAACCAACATCACCGGTTAGAAACTCTTGTCATGATCTGACCGACCCCCAGATATGACATATTTTGACAATGACATATCTTGGCTTCCTTTAGAACGGTTTTGAGACCACATCCATAGCCAATATACACTACCACGGTTGTAGAGCCCTTTTTGGAATGGTTCTGTCCATTGCGAGGCTTTATAACATGTCCTTAAAAACATAAAGTGCTTGATTGGCACGTTTTGTGTCACTTGTGTTACTGCAAAACGTATAAGCTAAAAATCTAATATTCTTAATGGCAGAACAAAATTTTAGTTTTGATTAGTGCTGTGTATAAATTGGAATGGGCAAAAAGGAAAATATGCTCTTCCCAATAATCTTAAGATATCAATTTCGTTTACCATGCAGAGTATATAACTTATGTCCTTTTTGTTACATAGACAAAATTTCCATTTACAGAAGAACAGCTACGAGGTAAGTAGACTATTTTACGTTATTTTAGTCTATTGATGTCCTTGTTTCATTATTTCTAAAAGGGAATCGGTTTTATCCCTTCTTCTGTTGATGTCTGGCAATTATATGCTGTTATTGTTATTAAGGGAGAGGGCTTGGAATAAAATATTAGCATTTTTATTACCGCTAAGACCTCAATTTTATGTAGATTGATATACTCAATGTGCAAACTTTTCTGATTTGGGCAAACAAAATGGCGCACAAAAATGCAGATGAGGGTATATTCCTGGAGCATCTGCCAAATTTCTTAGTAAACTAGGAATAATGCTTCAAATTGCAATGATTAGTACTGTTAGAATTAGTCATTTCATGTTAATTAACATACTCAATACCTAAACGTTTCTGATTAGAGCAAACAACTTACTTTTACTTTTGACGGGTGCCAGCCCGAACCAATGTTGCCATTACCTTCCATAGATCTCGATCGAGCATTATTGTCTTCAGCTCATGGAGATTATCAACTTCAACATCTTCCAGGAGAATATCTGTGAATATGATTGTCTTCCTACCTTTGTTTAAATGTCCATATGTTGGTTTCCAGAGGACAAGTTTGGATGCTTCTTTCTCAGTATGACGCACACAGTGACCTGTTAGTTTCATTCACCTCATCTTGATTGTATCAGATACAGGTGAAAGTTCACGGAAGAGCAAACAAAGTGGCGCACAAAACGCCGACGGGAATATAGTCCGGGAAAATGTGCCAAATTTCTGGTTTAAATAGGAATAATTCTTAACATTAGAATGTTTAGTACTGTTAGAACCGCAACGTCATGAAGATTAACAATTCTGATTTTGACAAAAACAGTTATGCACATTGGAGAAACGTGCAATTTTGACTTTTGCAACTCGATCATTTTAGTGAAGTGGCAATTCAAAATCGGTGTCTTTAATTTCATTTTTCATGATTGGATTCTACCACATTTTGGACGCTTTTCAAGAATCGGTACCAGACCTCAACAGTTCAAAATTTTCAAGTGGTCAAATATAATCACGTCCTGTTTCTATGGAAGGTTAGTGCTGAGCTGTATACTGTTTACCGGGTACTAATGTTTAGAAACCTACAGATACTAAATTTTAGCGAGCCTTAAGATGTTAAATTTTTGCTTAAAGTGCTTCTACGTAAACAACCCACTTGAGGCTAGTTTGAAGGCCGTTGGGAATATCCCTGCCAGATATAACAAGGGACGTATAGAACCTACAGACTTCATTATAAGTGCGTCTGTCGTATCTACAAGAGGGTTCAACCATATAAAAGCTCCCTCAAATCTCTATAAAACTGTTAAACTACTTCGAACACCTCCATGCTCTTTATTGTGTAACTTGTACAAAGCGATAGCCATAAATTGGTATTTAACACATCATTGAAATTTTGCCGTTTTAATGTATGAATCGTCAGAAATCATTTCATCAAAGTTGTTTCCAGAGAAATAAACTAAAGTACGTAGTCATTCAGGTTAAATTAAAGAACGGCAATGGGGTCCCCTTCTCTTCTGAGAGAGCAGTGACGTATTCACTTGAACTTTGACTCTCTTTTGTATGACTGCCCGTTGTAGCAATTTATTTTCGTTTATTATCGCTTTGCAAATCGGAGTAACATTTGGCAAGAGCATCAACGACAGCCAAAATGCTCTGCAATTTTCTTGCC
This sequence comes from Alatinidae sp. Z8VKAUB7J3, assembly GCA_010016025.2. NCBI lineage: Eukaryota > Metazoa > Cnidaria > Cubozoa > Carybdeida > Alatinidae > Alatinidae sp. Z8VKAUB7J3. The sequence goes on along the minus strand of JAAAKM020006971.1, from coordinate 79,680,552 downwards.
AATGCCTTTTTTGGTCTTCCTACACATTGACTAGAGCCTAATCTCAGTCCAATGAGTCCAATGGTTTGCCATTGAATAATCGCCCATGTGAAGCTGTCTACTTGAACCGTTTTTATAAAACAATAAAGCTTAATTAAGCCAGCAAATAATCTTTCGTTGACTTAAAATATTGCTATTAAATTTGAAATAGTTTAACTCACTTCTCAAGCCGAACGCTAAAGTAAATACTGTTTAACCATAACTAGCAGGTAGGAGGGGGGGGGCTAATAGACCTGTGGCTGTAAATGATGTTTAATAACTTTTGAACGCTTTCATCTAAGTTCCTGAAACTTTCTGACTTTTCCTAACTTTTATCTGGCTTTTATCCTAACTTTGGTAAGGAAAATTTGACAGTCCCGGCCTGTGGTCTGGTCACGTGACCTTGAGAAAAAAGTTGACCGTATATGGCGGTTAGTTTCAAAAGACTATAACTCGAGATGTTTTCCATAAATGTGACAAATATTTTGTAGAATAATCTCAAATTAAGTTCCCCAATACATTTCAAACTAATCAGCATTAATTAGGGCGGAAATTATGGATTTTAATGACGTCATATTTCCACGCCTAATTTTTTAACAAATTTGTATTTAAAAGCCATTAAGAATGGTCCGAAATATATGAATAAGGCTAAATGGCATTTAAAAATATGTGTAACGGCATGTTATTGTTAAAAAAGAATGCATATCATGGAATATAATAAACATATTCTGTTTAAAGCTGTTTACCTGCGATCGTCGTCCCTATCATCTTCTCATCTTCTCTATTGGTTTCGATATTTGTCATGGATAGTTGTGTTTCTCAGGTATTTAGAATAGCTAATTATTCTAAGGCTCAAAACAGCTTCTGAGGTAAATGTTGCTGCTTGTAATTCATGAAACAAAGCGTAGCAACTTATATTCCATTCCGGTCACATTTGCATCCGGTAAACATTTTTTGACCTAACTACCTAACCTTATGATGCTAATAAAAACATATTTTTCCAACATTTTTTTCAATAAATCACTTAAATTCAACGTCGAAGGTCTTGAAGTATTTAAAACCTTAATATCAAAGCATACAACCACGATTTATAGCAGTTATATATGTTAACTAGTCCCCCTCACCAGGGAATTGGGTAGTTTGGTTTTTAAGGGTATGAAGGATGGTGCCAGTAATGACTAGAGAAGACTTTTTTAGTCCGATGGCTTTGCAGTAGCATACTCTGGCTTGCACAGGTACTTAGTAAACGTAAGTTATACAGAGCTAAGGTTGGAAACACTGATTGCAGTTGGTAAGCTTCCAGATGATGTTGCTATAGGGTACAACCTATCGTCAATATTTTTTCCTGTTGGTCTTAATGTACCAAATTTACAGGAATCTAGGTATGCTGTAGGCTGACGTTTTTTCAATCCCTGTTACGCCCTGTGGATATTTGTATGAAAGCTAGAAAGCAGGGTTAAGGTAACTTTAGTTATCAGACGTCGTACTACCTGGAGTATTTTGACATAGCTCTAGCTAGTGAATCTTTGTAGAAGTTAATGCCCTATGCTATGCAAGACATTGATTATAGCCATACATGAGGAGGAGGACATTGAAAAGCTATGGGTTAATGATTTGCTTACATTCTGCAAAGAATAAGCATAAGTACAGACCCTTGTAGCAGACCATGAGCCCGTTTTCTAAATGTGATATCATCTAATGAAATCTGGGTCGAGGTAATTGTTAGTGAGTATGTTGCAAAAATAAATGTTGACTGTCATCATTTGCAAGTGAGAATAGGAAATAAAGTAGGTACTTACTCGGCCTCCTTTGTTTGATACATTAAAGAATCTTATTGTTTTTGTAAGTACTTCCCAGTCCGTTTCCGGTGTCGCGTGAAATTTGTGCCCTTGCGAAATGTGTGCCTGTGATGGTAATGCGCATGCTCGCATATTCGTGAGTTTCGTGTGAGCGCAAACGTTTGTGCTTTGCGAAATTTGTGCCTCCGTGTGTTTCGTTACTTCAGATTGTCTTACGACAATTGTAGTTTCATCAGTGACAGTTAGCGTTGCTGGCAATCAAACTAGGGGCTCGATAGATATTTGTTATTGATTACGATCAGCGATAAGGAAGAAACTCTGCAAAAATCACATTAAAAATTAAACCAACATTCTTAAAGGTTTTTATTTAATTAATGCGAGGAAGGCGTTGACCCTGGTAATGAGATGCAAATGGTTATCGTGCCCGTAGCTAGGGACGTCCATCAAGGTATATACCGGGGTTTGGGGTTGAGCTGAGCTGCCAGGGGCAGGGGTAGTTAGTCAGCTGTTGGAAATTGAAAACTTTTACTAACTACCAATTATAATTATTCTGAGTACCGTACGATAATGTAAGAAAATAATAATATTAAACGTTTGTTTAAAATAACTAATAACAAAATTACAGCGGGAAGAGACTTTAACAGAGGGGGAAATTTTTATGATGCTTTCCTTAACAAAACGTGGAAAAGGAGGATATTCTCTAAATCATTACCAGTCCCGTCTTCTAGTTATTATCAAAAAGTAGTAGTACATAGTTAAAAAATATCATCATCGGTGAACATCAGGCGAGGTAATTGTTATGTGAAAAGTTTTCGTCACTCTCATATTTTTGATTCATGCAATACTTCGTACACTAACCAATGAATTGTCTATGAAAATACCTTAGTAAACTTATAGTCTAAGCAAAAGATGTTGGTTTGGCTTTGTTGCAAATAATCAAGACTGATTATTTGATATTTCTTTAAGACTCCTGATCTCCTGGTCTGCTGTTACTTAAGAACTACGTAAACCAGCATTACCTGAGAAATCGTATGTTTTATAATTATCACGTACTTTCTCTGTACCTATTCAGATTCCGATTAGTAAGATAAGTATGACTTAATTCTGTATAAACGAAAGGAAAATAAAAATGAGAGGAAGAAAAGGTAGAGGTAATATTCAAGACATAAATTTATAATAGGCCTATATCGACATATCAAATTGAACTATACGTATAAAAAAGTTCAAATCCCTTTCATTTTTAAGAGATAGTATATTTTCCATAAATCAATTGATATACATCTGCATATTCCACTATTTGTACAGTAAAGCTTTTCATTATTAATGAAAAGGAAAGAAAAGAAAAAAAGCAGCGCAATAGTCCACTAGGCCACACCTTTGTCTTTTCCCTATGCAAAAATTTTATGTTACTAAATTGCGCATGAGATTTTGAGCTTCTCTTATGGTAAATATCCACCATTGTATCGTATCTTTTATATAATCTAAACAGGACATATCGGGACAAAACAGAATAGTTTACTTTACATTTTCAAATAGAAGCCATGTTCCTTATTTTTTACAGAAACAAAATAAAAATTCCTGGACCAACGTTGCTTGCACGGCGCTATCACAGTCGAGTAACAATGATCAACACTGTCAAGATCATTGATCAAAAACCATAACTGAGCACAAAAATTTGACAGACACCTAAGAATATATCATCCATAGCCTGAAGAACCTTGTTTGGTGTGAAGTAACTTAGATCAAGCAATAATTTTGCAGATATTTCTTCATTACCACAGCTATCTCTTCATACGGTGCTCCTCACGGCAGTTGCTGCGAAATTTGTGCCCAGCACGTTTCAACACGATCCCATTTGAGCATGACCATTACAATCATAGGCACAAATTTCGCAGGGCACAAATTTCGCGCTACACCGGATTTCTACTTTAACTATATCATACTTTTGTACTTAACTAATTGTGTACCAGTGCAACGTCTGCGCCTCTGTCTCCATATCTTACTATTAACAATAGTGATACCATTCGCTTTTAAACATACTTGTACTAGTGATCTTTTCATGATTTTGCCACTTTAATCTACCTTAATACGGAAAGGGGCGCTTATTGATACGATATCATTCATATGTAAAGTACTTTATCAACCCCTTAAAATCATAAATGTGACAAGTTATACAATGACCAATCAAAGCCAGGGTTTTGAAGAAAATCTTTCGTTAATTTTATAGATTCTAACATGTTACGGCTCAGCTATTGCCATGAATAGTAGAGTCTGAGTGGCTCGCAAAAACTTTAATATCTATAGCTTTTGTAATGCCCATGATGGCAAAAATAGGTCCTAAGGAGGAGACCATAGATGTTGCATCAAATGTTTAATCTAATAACAATTTGTGGATGATATATTCTTAATTATTTTGCAGAGTTTCGTGCAGCCTTCAAATTATTCGATAGAGATGGCGATGGTACAATTACTGCTTCAGAAATAAAAGCCGTCATGGAAATTTGTGGACAAAATCCATCCGAAGAAGGATTAGCTGACATGATTAATGAGGTTGATGCTGATGGTATGTGTATAGAAAGTAAGGGTGTGTACCTTAGTGCAATATGTTTGTTTGAATTAACGTATGAACCGGAAAACAAATCGTGATTGTAAAGATTAATAACTTATAGAGAGATACCGAAAGCTACTTTACTTCAATAATATCCATAAACAGCCGTACCTTTTGTATGGCATTTGAAAGAAATTCAAAACGACATAGAAAAATATTATATCTTATAGATACGACACGTATATTGAGGAACTTGACGACTTTAAAGATATTTTCTTTTACATTTGTTGAGTAGACCTAGCTAATTTGTTCTCGATACCTTTTGCTATTCTAAACAGAACTCAAATGCCTATTTCATTTGCTATGTAGTTAAGAATAATAATAATGATGATAATAATAACAATGAAAACAGCTTCTATACGGCTTCTTACAAGATTTCTAAGCTCTTCACAAATCACAGTTCGAATTGAAAAGTATAAAAGTAGAAATATCTAAGTGAGTGAGTGAGTGAGTGAGTGAGTGAGTGAGTGAGTGAGTGAGTGAGTGAGTGAGTGAGTGAGTGAGTGAGTCATTCATTCAGTCAGTCAGTCAGTCTGCCTGTCAGTTTGTCTATCTGCTTGTCAATCTGTTTACCTTCTTATGCTGTTATCCCACTGACAAGTAGAGCACAGTTGGAAAGCAGACTAAATTACGTGAATTATAACAAGTATAAAACTTTTTATCATTCGTAAAATTATGATTGATGCTGCTGATAGCCCAAATAAACAGATGTCTTCTGACCACTGTCATACTTAAATTACTGCCGTAAGTTATTGGAGAGTAAGCCCTGATTTATATTTGTGTGCCCTAAAGCGGTATTACGCTAGCTTTACTCTTCCAGGTATGAACTTGCTACGAGTTGACTGGACGAAGCTCAACAGAATGCATGCAGATGCTGCACCAGGCCGGACTAAATTGCTCCAGCGAGTCACACAAAATAATGGGAATTGTGATTACAGCCATTTACAAACAATGAAGTACATTGACGGAAAGTGCTAGTCAAGCCCGTTTCGAGGAAGGCGTAATGCGCTTTCACAACTTGAAGAGAAAGGCCGTGTAATAGTTACTGCACACTCTAAGTGGGTAAACAGACATTCCAGATGAGAGGAAACAAACGAAGAAGAAAAATAGTTTAAAGTAGAAAACGATGTAAAACAAGTAAAGAGGGTACCGTGAGACAAATAAACGACAAGCTGCGAGCTAAATTACCTAAATTGTTTCATGCAAATCGTTTAGCAGGAAGGGATGTCTCTGTTTTACACTTTACCCCCTCAAGACGTTTTTAAAGGCATTACAAGCTGCTGTACTTAACATTTGGACAAATATTGTGAAAAGCAGGCAACGTCTTTAGCAACCTCTGGGATTGATATACATTCATCTTCAACAACTACAGTTTCCCTCTTTGTCCTTACTGTCTTTCCTTCCAAATACAGTATGAAATATGGAGTTTCGACTTTGCATAAACAAAAATTATAAGGCCTTTAAAAATTGGTACTTTAATGATACTGCAGTTCACAACAGGAAACACTATTTACTATAACTTACACTGGAAACGAACTGCAGCTATTTATAGGTATTACAGCTATTGGTTTATAAAAATTACAGCCAGGCTGAGTATTTTTAACGAAAGAGACTAAGCAATCTAAGCAGTGAATTGCTTATTCATGAGACGTTAGTTATTAACGACCTTAGTCCATTAATGAACAATAATGTATCATCTGCCCCTTTGTATTTGTATTAATATCTATTTGTCCCTTATTAGTTGTTACCACTTTCCTACATTTCCTTTGCCATTGCGTTTGTTTACATCATACTTTAGATCATTTTTCTCTCCATCGAACAGATTATACAGATTATTCTTCCCCTTAGTAGCATACAATTTATATTTACTCTGAAGATGTCAACAGTTCTGTTTGATGAAACGTTAGTTTAGTTTTTAATAAAAGGAAAAATATATATCAATATGTCTCTTTCGTTAAAGATACTTAGCCGGGCTGTAATATATATAAGCAGCTTACGTTTTCCGCCTCGCATTTCACTTATTACAATTCTGGAAAATAGCTATTGGTTTACTTGGGAAGTGGTAAGTTCATGGCAATCCTAAACGTTCAGAAAGTGTTTCTATTTCTATCTGTCCAGCTGTGATGCAACTACAGGTGATACCAAACAGATGTAGGAAAGTCCAGCACTGAACATGGCAAATTCTTGAGGGAGATTTGTTATATATTTTATGTTGTAAAGGATTGATTTTCAGAAAATACTAAAATGTTTTGACAGACTTTTAGGTCATGGAGTAACAAATACAACTTTGTGCTTTCACTCTTGGCTATGCGTTGCAATCTCTAAATCAAAGACCCCTGATGAGCAGTTTGCTACGCCTAGAGCGCCCCCACCCCACTTTATTAGAATTCTGAATCTGGGAATGATATTGACTGTTTTCCCACTGAATCTGAGTCATTGCAGTAATTTCCTGGGGGCCTATGGCAAAAAGAGTGTCAAAAGGGGTTGACTTTGCACATGGGCAATGTAGCAAACTTTGCCATGCAAATACATTTAAATGCTAGAAAGTGCATGTTGCATGTTATAGTAATAAAGGATTTGAAATATTGTATTAGTTTCATTCAACATTTGCAAATAACATCACATAAGGATAACAGTAGCCTGTCCATACTATGGCTAATCACCATATCCATGTCTTTTGACATAGCATTTTTTCTCTGGCCTGTAGAGTGGGACTTTCATGTTTCAATCTTGAAGGGTCCTTAAGGGCCATACAGGTAATGATGAAAATGATGATGATGACGATGATCATGATGATAATCATACTGATGATAATGATGATGATGACAATGATCATGATGAAAATCATAAAGATGATGATGAAAATATGTCATAATGATGATAATGATGATGATAATCATGATAATGATGATAATCATAACGATGATGAAGAAAATGTGTCATAATGATGATAATGATGATAACAATAATCATGATTATTATGATAATCATGATGATGATTATGAAAATCCTCAAGTCATAATGATAAGGATGATGATGACGATGATGATGGTGAGGATAGTGATGATGATGGTGAGGATGGTGATGATGATGATGATGATGATGATTAGCAGAATAATAATGCTGAAAATTATGACAATGATGATAACGATGACCTGGCTTACAACCTTGCAACTCCCCTCTGAGATGGGTACAATAAAATACATAAAACATCACTTAAGTCTTACTTTCATTACCTATTCCCCTTCCAAATAGAAAAAAATCAACTATAAGCAAAATTTATAGGTGGATGTAAATTAAGACAAATGGGAGTCAACATTTAAGCCCCATCCAACATTTAATTATCTATCTTCTATCTGCTTTCTCCAGTCAGATACACGTGATAAGCCTGTACAGGGAAATGACCATTGTAGTTTTGTTTCTCAATAACAAAATTATTTTATTCTGTTTCCATCATCCACTAACCTCTACGTTGGATCATGCTGAATTGACTTAAATTTCCGTTTTATTACATTACAATGAGAGTACCAAATAATTCTGTCTATAGTAGTTCTACGCTTACTATAGAACATTCTAGAAGTTAACAGAATATCATAGAATGTTCTCTCTAATGTTTGGCCATACAGGTAATGATGAAAATGATGATGATGACGATGATCATGATGATAATCATACTGATGATAATGATGATGATGACAATGATCATGATGAAAATCATAAAGATGATGATGAAAATATGTCATAATGATGATAATGATGATGATAATCATGATAATGATGATAATCATAACGATGATGAAGAAAATGTGTCATAATGATGATAATGATGATAACAATAATCATGATTATTATGATAATCATGATGATGATTATGAAAATCCTCAAGTCATAATGATAAGGATGATGATGACGATGATGATGGTGAGGATAGTGATGATGATGGTGAGGATGGTGATGATGATGATGATGATGATGATTAGCAGAATAATAATGCTGAAAATTATGACAATGATGATAACGATGACCTGGCTTACAACCTTGCAACTCCCCTCTGAGATGGGTACAATAAAATACATAAAACATCACTTAAGTCTTACTTTCATTACCTATTCCCCTTCCAAATAGAAAAAAATCAACTATAAGCAAAATTTATAGGTGGATGTAAATTAAGACAAATGGGAGTCAACATTTAAGCCCCATCCAACATTTAATTATCTATCTTCTATCTGCTTTCTCCAGTCAGATACACGTGATAAGCCTGTACAGGGAAATGACCATTGTAGTTTTGTTTCTCAATAACAAAATTATTTTATTCTGTTTCCATCATCCACTAACCTCTACGTTGGATCATGCTGAATTGACTTAAATTTCCGTTTTATTACATTACAATGAGAGTACCAAATAATTCTGTCTATAGTAGTTCTACGCTTACTATAGAACATTCTAGAAGTTAACAGAATATCATAGAATGTTCTCTCTTATGTTTGGGATACTCTAGAATATACAAGAATGTACTGGATTGTTCAATATTCAAACATAATCACTATTTTGGAAGAACAATTGATCTAGAATCTCTTCCTATTTAATATGAAGATGGCACAGATATATAGTGAATTTTCAGATGTATCTTATATGTACCTTATATGATGCAGGGAATTTACCAGAAAAAAGTGGCTTAGTGACCAGAGATGGCAATCCTCTACGGTGAGCCATGATTACAAGGTCAAAATACAAAATTCTAAATTTGCTCTGATGTTTTGTGGTTATAACATGGAAACATGTAACATATCCTTGACAATATTTTTCTTATAAACTAAAATCTGAAGTGACTGTGGTAGTAGAAGCTTTAGCTCAAATTAAGTTACCTATATCATTGTTAAGTAGTTAAGTCTGCAGTGATAACAGTCTTGCCAACCAAATTTGTTTACTTTAAAACTTTTAACAAAAGTGGTACAATAGATTTTACCCAGGAAAAACACCTAAAACAATTAAGGGGTATATATAGGCCTATGTGTTTTGTTTCAACCAAACATTCAATTTTTCGCCTATTCTGGAGATGCAAAAAAACCCCATTAACACTTTGTTTCATTGTACTATCTACATGCCTTGTCTTGGTCACTCAGTTTGTCTTGAGATGCATGATGATACACCTCACAAAGATGATTGTTGCCACTGGAACATCATTCCCGTGTTATGGCAGAGCCCGTACATTTGGAAATGGGAAGAGTTATTGCTACTGGAGCAACATTCTGTGTTATGGCAGAGCCTGTATATTTGAAAATGGGAAGAGCTATTGTCACTAGAACAACATTCCAAACATGTATGAATATTTCACATCAACAAAAGTGAACTGTTTTCTTTCCTCATATATCAAACACAAACAACTTATAATTTCTGCTGAAACATTCTATCAAGAGATGACATTTCACTACCTAACATTTCCCCGGCCCACAGAGCAGGATGACAACGTGACAATGTACTGCAGAGCAAATATCAGATAAAAGTAATGTGGGATCTAGAAACAGTTACATGCTTTCAGCATACTAACAGCACACTTGTATATATGTTTTATTTACTTTACCTGTGTCAAAATGGCAAGCTGTTATTCAAGTAAGCCAAACTTTGGGTCATAAAAACCAAAAGGCAGGGGTATCGGTGGGACCTCTCCACTTCTTTAAACAGAAAGTACTTTTCTGATCACTACCAGATGTCAGCTTGTGGTATCAGTAACATAATCTATGTCAATGACAATGTACAGTACAAAACCCTCTGGGAAATCTTGTATATCATCTATCTAAACCACAGAACTACAGGAGGGGCATAGCCAGGAATGAAAGTACAAAAAGGGCAGCCCCTCGCTCTCTGTAGTATTCCAGTACAGAGTTAAACAGGCTAACCCATTTCGTTGCTTGGTCTTACTGTCAAAGGCATAATTAGACAGGCCTAAAACACAATACAGCACTAATGAGTGACAAACGTGGTCTTAGCAGAGACGTGAAAAAATTCTGCCAAAAAATGTGCCAAGGCTTTGTTGTGTCTGCAACTAAATCAAAACCTGCAATCATGTACACTATCAGTGTTTTGTAGCCTACAACATTAGAACATGTTTATAAGCATTCCATTGTACAGTGTTAAGGCAAAGTTATGTTACAGTCAGGTCATGGGTGGTGCCACCTAATCAAAGGGGGGGGGGATAAGATATAATCAAAGGTTCCAATTTTTTAATTTTTTATTCCAATTGATTATTAAACAGGATTTTACTTCTTTTGGCATTGAAATTTGACAAAGGACTCTGTTATCCTCTTTTCCTTCTTGTTTCTGTGGACTTTGTTTGTTGTCTCTACCAGAAAAAAACATGAAATTGAAAATAGTGGAGAAGCTGCAGCCCCCAGGACTCCTAGTCCCCTTTCTGTAGCACTGCCAGTACAGTTTCCCAAGCTTGCTTCTTCCTTTGCCAATTTCAACATATAGTGACAGTATCAATGGTGTAGGCTAATGTCAATGCCTTTTAACTCTACATGACAATATAGCTTCTTACTTTCTCAGACTACCCTTAGTATCATACGTTAGGTTATAGGTCAGATTACTGGTCAGTTTAAGGTCAGATTACAGGTCATATTACATGAAGTATAAAAGGGGTGGGGAAATGTTTATGCCTCTTGATTTAGTTTCCGTAACAACACAACAGATCATGCATGAAACATCCGACTACTCGTGATACCATAGGTCAGATTTCAGGTCATGTAACAGGTTAGTGCACAGGTCAGACAAGAGGCATGACTACGTAAGAGGCATTGGATCATACGAAATACAAACACTTCAAACTGATACACAAGCGATGGGCTAGTGCCACTTACCTTCTGGTAATTATCAACGTAAACAACATCAGGAAAGGACAGCGATGCAGTGATATGACGATGGCATCCGGGGTAGAGCACCTTTTTAGCTGAGGTCAAAGCTGCCACTGCTTTGAAGATAGGGATGTGATAGTCATCAAGACCTTTGTATGTCTTGACAAATGCAGTCATTTCCCTTGATCCATGCCCACCTCTCTTCTTCTTAGGTTCCGTTGGCTTCGCTTTGGAAGCAGTTTTGCTTTCGGATGTATCCCGATCAGATGCTGATTTTCGCTTTCGAGTATTCATGGCCACTCGTCTTTCGTTTTACCTGATATGCTGATTCTGATTCTCTGTGAACACCGATTATCGTTGGCAGTATCTTCTGCTACTACAACATGCAAATTGCCATTTATTGCCAAACTGCATCGACTTTCAAGCACCCTGTTGACCTCTTGTTCATGCAGGTGAAAAGAGATTCATTTGGAAATGGGCATGGCATGTTTGCTTTTGGCTAGGGGCACGGCATGTGTACGAGGAGGGCCCGTGGCCGGGGGGAGGGGGCAATAGAGGGTATGACGCTGCAAATGAAAAAATTGCCCCCCTATTAAAATATATCCAGGGAATTTGTCCGATATAATTTCACAACAGATGGTGACGGTTAAGCTCTTTCAATATCAGGTTTCTCTTACACCATGATACGAGGCCCACAATCATGATAATTGATTGATAATTATAATTTACAATCTCCATGAACTCACTACTTGCTAATCTAATAGCTTATTGCCCCCCTTCCTCTGATAGGCGTAGCAGGCAACGGGTCTGCTATAAGACAACGCAAATCCACAAAACAATTTATCTGATTTCCATTGATGATGCTTTTAAGTATTCCTGTTTGAACAATAAACAACGGCGAAAGTGAATATGATTTCTTCGGAATCAATTACAGGCAACTCTGTCCTTGCGGCCAGCTTCCTTTTAAGGGCAGCTTGGAAATGCAGGCGGAAAATCAAAGTCCCAGTAAAAATTTGTAATAAACTCTGCATTTAACGGGCAGCTTTGAATTGCGAACTACGGGCAGTGATCGGTAGTCCGTGGCCCATGAAAACACTACTGAAAATTGGCTAATTGGTGTAGTTGGTTTAGCCAATTTTCAGTAGTGACCTAAAGAAGCCCTAAAGAAGAAGAAACGTTGTCAATAAAGTTTCCACATTTGGCGTTTTACTTTTGATAGTTGCATGCAATGATAAAAGTTTCAAAAGAGTTCGTAAACAATGCTCACTGATTAAATGAAAGTTGCCAACCTAGAAGACTTCTTTCCCGATGCTTCCAGTGAGGCAGCACATAATATTCGTTCATTAACTTTCGATAGAGTTTCAATCAAACTGATAATTTAGCTATGATTCAGTTCTTAAAGAAAGGCGAATACACAACTATAAAGAAAATTGTAACTAAAAGTTACCAAATCTTATGAAATACAAGGTAACAAATACATTGTTTTAGTTAATCTATTTCGCGTTCATCCGGCGTTCAAGCAAAATAATTAATGCAAATATACATTTCTTTTTTCTTTACTTCGTTTAATATCTTTTGTGTGATGAGTTTCTATGCATCGGTACAAACTTTTGAAATTCTTCTCACTGATAGTTGGTTACAACTATACGCGGGGTACAACTGTATACGGGGTAATACAGTATGTTTCGAATCACACCGAAGTAGCTTGTTTCGAATACTTTAATCCAGGGTTTCTCAACCTTAAACAGTAAATTAGCTCCCTCGAGCTACCAAAATGTTTAATTACCCCCATTGATCCAAAGAAATTCGACATTGTTTCACATCATGGATATTAAACAAGTACACCATGAAATAAACAGTCAATGAAAGACTCGTAAATTACTTACCTGGTGTAAAACAAAAATAATATGTGCAACAAGGAAGTAAACAAGGACAATAAGTATCTACTGCTTTCTGTGCTTTTGCCATTTTGACATAAGAAAACAATGAGATATGCTGTTAGCTGTTGGACCCCCCAATTACCCCTACCTCAATTTTACCCCCTTTAAGGTCTCAAATAGCCCCAAAGAGTGTCCTCGGACCCCCGTTGAAAATCACTGCTTCAATCTTTCCATTTCCATATTGTCTGTTTTGTCCAAATTTTATGAATGTTTGTGCCTACGTCAAATTACTGTTCGCAAAAATAAAAGACTACCTCCTCCATGATTATAGTCCTCGATTTAGAAAAGCACAAACAACTTGCAACAAATTGCTATCACATCTGTTTATCCCTCAGCAAAGAAGAATCAATTACTTATTTTGCTTATTTTACCGTAGTGGCATATTTCGTTATAAAGAAATTTATTTTAAAGGACGTTTAGTTAACTGTTCTGATCGTTGTGTCCTTATTCAGGACAGTGGGAAAACCACTTTTGAGAAAGGTTTAAATTTTGGTTTTACCACCTTAATTTATTAACCTATTGTAATTATTTGAGCTAATTCAAAAAATTCTCCTATTCCTCCATTATATACTAACCCCTATAATTTACTGCCAAAGAGTAGGTTACGCTAAGAACTGACTTGATATAACTTGAAATCAATGGCTATTGTAATGAAGATTATTAGAGGCTTCATAATTTTGCCTAATGAATGCATTAAACATATCTCTTGTTTAGGGTATAGAAGAAGGCAATTTGGACATGTTAGATAACAGTGACTTTGCAGATACAGACGTACCTTTGGAGGTGCCAGTGCCGGAGAATCAGTTTTTGCCGGTAAAATAGTTTTGAACTTTAATGCTTTTATTGTCGTTCGCTGTTTTTGATATACATTTCGTATACTGATGGTGCTATTAATTAATTATTTATGGTATAATGGTAATCATTGTCATCATCATCAATATCATTATTCTAGGCTGAACGACCGTTTCCATGGTAGCAATGGTTGAACGGGGTATATAAATGACCGTCTTCCAATCTGATCTACATTGTACAAGGTTAAATTCTTCTGCGGCAAACCTTCTTTATTATATCCTTGAATGCCCTTTTCACTATACCTCTGGGCTTTTGTTATGTTCCAATTAGGTCCCGGTTAACATTACAACGTTGGTGATTATGATGGTGGTGACGATGATGCTGCTGCTGCTGCTGATGATGATGGTGATGATAATGATGATGATGATGATGATGATGATGATGATAATGATGATGTTGATGATGATTGCGATGATGATTATGATCATGATGATGATCATGATGACGATTTTGATTATGATGATAATTATAATGATAATGATGACGATGACTATAAGGACGAGGAGGATGACCATAATTATGACTATTATTGCAATTAGGGTAATTCGGGTCATTCGACAAACAAAACAATGTATTGTGTACTTCTTAAATTCCCAGGATGATAAGCGAGAGGAAGTGAAAGAATGGGTATTAGCTGTTTCCATGGATCAGCGAGTGGAGCAAGTTTTACCATTGGACGAACGTGATACGTTTGAGGCATCTCTTGTTGCAGTTGGGACCGAGATACAATCACTACCTTGTGTTGTCACAGGTAAGGGACAGAATTTAGTTTGTCGTACCGGAAAACGTATGCAAGGACACCGTTATATGGACGTACCGTTGATTTACGGTTTAGTCACTCTTACATTAGAATGTACGAGGCTTATCAATTCAGGTACCATCTTTCGACGCGAGAGACGTTGTGTGAAATTATCACGATTGTATGTCTTGTTTAGTGATATCTTGTACGTTGTCGCTTGCGTTCAATTACTCTTGTAATATTTCCAATGTAGACTTGACAATGTCTTGAGTTAAGACACAACGTTGTCAATAAAATGATTTACTTGTTGGCGTTTCACCTATATGTTCAATTTTAATGTACTAGTCCTTGAGGGTTTAATTTGATTTTGAGATTAACTGAAAAAACTGATCATTCATTTTGTACAAAGAAATATTGGACCAAGCCATGTACTTTATTTTGGACTAGGGACCATGGTCCCTCGTGGACTATTGTGTCTTAATTTATCCAGGACTGCTTAACTACTCGAATATACAATACAATCATTTAATGCATTATAAGGTTGCCACACTATTTTACAATCATCAGCACCATTAATTTTCTCTGTTTTTTACAAAAATCTTGCATTAAATATTTAGTCTCGCACTATCAACAAGGGCTTTGATGTTTATTTATTGGCCATGTGTATTATTGGTGGCATCGAATTATTTGAAAAGAAATCTTACCTGATCGACTAGTCATACGATATGAATGAGTGATACTACAATATATATGAAACTCAAATGCTCACATTTCTTTAGCTGGGCCAGATTATTAGTCATTTTTTCTCTATCATGAATAGCAGTTTAGGTGCACACTGTCGTACTCGTTATAAAAATGGTTATATACCCGTGCTTAAGCCCAATAAAGTGTATCTTTCTTATAAAACACATTTCGCAGCAAGTCCCGTAGCCAACCAGTTGTGCTAGGGAGGTATTGATTGCATCACGGGGGCAAGACACTCTAATCTGCGGACTGCCCTTCCGTTTGAGGCGTCGTTAATGTGCCAGGGAAAGATCTGTTGGTTGGAGCCATCCCATGTATATTGTCGTTTAATGAGTTACAAATTCATCACAATATGTTGTGACGCCTACTCATCTTCAAGGGATTGATGATTTGCGTATTCTGCCATTGCAATTGTAAAGCAAATTTGTAAAGTATTCTAGGGATTCGAAACAATCGTTGTAAATTGTTTAGAATACTCCTTTACTACCTGACCCCGGTTAAAGCTAGGTAATCGAAACCCTCAAGCGAGCTCGCAGGAAACAGTTTCACGTAACGAACGTTTTTTTTATCGATAGCTGACAATACATAAGTTAGACTATTATACCATTTGAGTTTCGAATTATTGAAGTCTATTTGGAGTAAAAATACGTATTAATGTAATACCTAAACTTTATTTCAGGTGATATTTCAGGTGTGAGAGTTTTTTTTAATTAAAAAAACCCATCAAAACAAGCTGTAATCGATGCCTGTTTTTGACTTCAAATAGTCTCAGTCGTGTTTAAAAGAGCCTTCTGGTGTACTAGGCTAGATTTACACTTGACTATCTTGTTAAACTATCAAACTATGGAGGTTTTAACTCTGCAAAAGGAGAGTATTATTTGGGCGTAAATTTTCAGTAACAGTTCCACTTGTGGGGAGTAATTTGCTCCAGGAGACAAATCGTTTTAGCTTTGCGAATTATCCAGTTAAAGGGGGGTTTACTTTCTGATGTTAATTCAGAGGAGCTTGATAGTGAAATCCAAGGGGCGGACAGAATGATTCAACTTGTTGAAAGTTTCACTTATCGAGCAGCAACTACATATTTTCGAATCAATCTTCATCGTCGTAGGGTATCCTGTTCTTAGAAATAAAGTAGAATTCAAACGACAAGGGCGTGCAGCTAATAAGGAGGACTGGAACAAATTCCTGATGGCAACAAAGGTTGGTATCTCATCAAACTCGTTCCATAATGGCCAGTTATATCTGAGATATACATTTGATCCTTGAGAAAAAATATGAAGTTTATTTCTCTGAATGCGACAGTTGTTTTTCGTGCTAGATTGGACTTGTTTTATATTGCTGCATTTAATAATGGCACCACTATAGTACGAGAGCTATGCCACAAAACATGCAACACAAAAATAATGCTTCTAAAATAATGAATGCATAATTTTAAGGAAAGCTGGTACTGTACATTGTAAAGAACAAAAAGGAATCATGAATTTGCGTCGGTGAAGCGGAATCGATAAGACTCCGCAGAAATGGAAAGGGCCACTGCGAAGCCCCAATTTACCTTGCTTAACATTTCCAGTTCATATACTCTTTTGTGTCCCAACATGCATGATTTTATAAAAATGCCAAAATTCAACATCAGATTAAAATATTCTTAAAGACCTACCAATTTTAGGCTAAAGCAATGCTTAGCTTATTCTTGGTATATGGAATTATCTGTGCGCTGTTATCTCGCAGTTATTTCTGCTGTTAGTTTTCACGTGTATTTGTAAGGGTATCAGGTATGTATCAGCAAATTCCTATCTTAAAGGTGAATCATTGATCTCCTCCGTCCTCAGTCGCAATGGCTTAGTGACCAAATAATGTAACATATAAGATACGAAATGCGAATAAAAGGGTTGTAATTTATTGGTTTTGTGTACCGTAGAATCCAGAATATAAGCCCTGGGCTTACAGAGGTATGTAAGCATTTTGGGGGGCTTATATACTGGGGGGCTATATTCGGAGGGTCTTTTGGGTTAACTGGTGACTTGTGTATTCCAAAAAATTCACCATTCGGTGTCCAATCAGAGAGACTTAAAACACCTTTTAATACGTAAAATATCACAAATGAACAAAAGTAAATACAGAGGCTCTATTTATACTCTGTCTGTGTCCATCCAGTATCACTGCCTTCTGCACTACCAATTTCGGATCCAACACTCAGAATCCCAAATGTAAGTCCTGGGCTTATATTTGGGGGCTTATATTCGGGAGGGCTTATGTTCGGGATTTTACGGTATTTTCGTTAGTAGAAATGCCTTAATTAGCTGTTTAAGTTACATAGATTAATGAATTCTATTGACGTCTTTATTTCTAGGTATCGCACAGCCCAGAATGTCAAGATGTGCTTCGATTCTTGGGTCACTGGTGTGGAGCGCCGCAGAACCCATCTTATTCATTTGCTTAAAAGACCGTCATTGAACTCGTATTCACAAAGAGGACAGAGCAAATCGTGGTACAAACATATACAAAGAGAAGGGGTATACTGAAGAGACTATTAAATGAAAGCACAGGGGAGAGATTATTTGTTTGATAGACCTTCAGATTGATTGCAAAATAGTGTACTATAGCATGTAAATTCTTTAACGTTTAAATTTGTTGTCACTAAGCTAGAGTTCGCGTTATTTACTGTATCGCATAACCTGCTATTTTATGTGCTTGTAAGAAGTGTTGGTATGAAGTAGCGTTTAGTTTGATGTTGAGTACATGAAAACCCTAGAAATCTAGACATGATGTGCGTTACTAGTCTTTTTGTACCCCTTGAAGATCAAAGATAAGTTATAATTGTTGCTTGAATGCAGACATCACAGCTGTAGCCGTTTCGATTAGGGGAGAACAACATTTTCGCTCGAATTTTGGATATTTATCCGAGTACAGAAAAGCTAGTGGAAAGCGAATCCATTAAACGCTTTCAGCATTACCATACTGTCACTATTTTCTAATTTGCATGATGAAGAAGCCCAAAACTTACTAAAGTCGACTTCGCAATATCTCTCGCAGTTATGAGGCAAAGTTTTCAACGTCGTCCATCGTTTTAACTAGTCCTGATCTCTTTAAACGACTAGTTTGATTTTCAAAGATAGTAATGTCAATACATGTCATCTGTAAA
Organism: Alatinidae sp. Z8VKAUB7J3; assembly: GCA_010016025.2. Classification (NCBI taxonomy): domain Eukaryota; kingdom Metazoa; phylum Cnidaria; class Cubozoa; order Carybdeida; family Alatinidae; species Alatinidae sp. Z8VKAUB7J3. The sequence continues at coordinate 79,661,859 of JAAAKM020006971.1, read as the reverse complement.
CGCACCTTCCTCTTCTTCCATCGTCTCCAGACTTTTATGATCGTGAACAACATTTGTCATTCTTATCGTCGTCTTTGTTATCATTACCATCATCGTCGTCATTACCACCCTCGTCATATCATCAACAACAGTAACACAGCTATGCAACGAAAATCACAATCAGTTCACCACCGCCTTTATTACTTTGAATGTATCCATGTAATCCTGATCGAGATAGTTTTACGTGTTCATACAATTCATAGAATATGAGGTTTAGACATAACCAGGAACTCAAAGGCCAGCACAGAGCTTGTGGCGAGCCATGCCCTTTCTTAAACCATATATACGAGAAACTTTGCTATTTAGAAGCTTAATATTTAGAGTGATGTCGCTTACTGTAAATACAATAAGAGATTTTTTTAAAGGTAAAGTACTAAATAACTAATTAGCAGCTAAATTTAATGACTTTTTTCAACCATGGGAGGCTCGTGTACAAATTCGCTACAGACAAAAGCTTTACTTGTAAAAATTTCGACAGTAAACGTTTCATTTTTTGTTTTAGCACCTTTCAAGAATAAGCGCACCTCGCGATTATATGTTGTTGGAGACAGGGGTGGAAGTTAACCTTTAAACTTAACGTCCCAGGCGCTTAATTAGATATTTACAATAAGCAATCAACAGCACATAGGGTGAAGTAATCTTTAGGCCCTCGCTTCTCCCCTTTTTCGCAAAGATAGGCTTTTGATTTCATTGATTACTGATTTGTAAAAAAGTGAAATAATGTCAGTAATTTAGTAAATATATAATATTCAAAACAATCTTACCTTGGACCACAGCATTAATTTTTCCGCCTTTCAAGTTTCATACCGGGTAGAGGGATAGGAACGGGCTTTTATTTGAAACAAAAGGTATCAGTAGCAGCCAGACCTAGAATTTGGTGGTTATCAGTAGCGCTTAATGGGCATAGCGGCGCTACCAAATAGTAGCTGGGATCTGAGATAATTAAAAGTTTCGATTTTTATTCCAATCGATAATCGGATAAGATTTTGCATATTGTAATTTAAGATTTGACGAAAGTTTTTTAATTTTTCTTCCTTTTTCTTTGTTTCCTTACACGTTTTTTATATCAGCAACTTCATTTTCGGGGTCAGGCCTCGAGTTGCTTAGCAATTTTCCAAAATCAGGGCTGGAGTTGCTTAAGTAGTTGCTTAGGGAACCAGGACCTCATGATTACTAAACCAACGCCTTAACCATTGAGCCATCAAGGCTCTTAAATATATATATATATATATATATATATATATATATATATACTCAGAAGACACATAGCAATTTGTACATATATTCATCATGAGTGGAGTACAACCACAATAGCTTGCTTTTTTCATCAAGGAAGCTGAGGGGAATTAAACCCGCAACCCATCAGTTTGAAAGCTTGAGTACCGGTATATATATGTTGAGTACATGGCTACTTGATAGTACTCTTGAGTCCTGAATAGATGGGTAGGGGGTAATAAACATCAAGGCTAGAAATTTGTTTAGAATCTGATAATAGGGTAGGGTGAAATAAACATCCAAGCTAGACATGTCGCTCATAAAGATAAATGGGTGGGCTGGAATAAGCAGTCAGGCATAAACCACACAGCATCAGAATATCGCCCAGATTTGTTTAACTGATAATTTCTGCCAATCAACTGTTTGCCGAGATTTCCATCACATCCTGTTAAAGCATGAGTAACAAAACCTCTGCCCTGGAGACTCCATTCATCATGCCTCAACAAGTGAAGGAAGCTTTGGAATGTTACCATGGGAGAAAATGTGATAAGATTGGCTTTAAAATTTCTCACCTTAATTATTGGCCATGATGGTCCAGTGGTTAAGGTTTGAGGTTTCAAACCATTGGGTTGCGGATTTGAATCCCCTCAGCTCCCTTAGTGGTAAAAAAGCAAGCTATTATGGTAATGCTCCACTCATGGTATATATATAATATATAGTTGCTATGTGTCTGCTGAGTACTTATAAAAGTATAATATTATTGTATTCAAAAGGGATACCAGAATATTTGAGCTATATACATTATGGTTCACACAGTTTGCAATCATTACGCTTGACTGAAATTGAGTACAACTACTGCTTACTTTTCATTTTACATTACCTGCATGATAACGCTACAGCAACACTTTGATACTTTTCCAATATGGTTGTTCAATAGTGTTGCCTTATCACCTTTCACTCAGAATAGCTTTTCCATTGTGCCAAGGTGGCATCGCCTTTCTTCCCTGAGATACTTCAGAACCTTCCTGACAACTGTCCATTCAATTTCAAAATTCTTGCCACTTGACTTAAGGTTCCAAATAAACTTTGATAACTCTGTTTCTTTTAAATAAACAGGCCTTCAAAATGACTTACAGAGATTCTGATATTGCATCTTGAAATCACCACCCAAAATACTGTATCACACCCCCTTTTCTTCAGAGTTTTCCATCATCACCTTTGCTTTATATACACAGCTTTCTGTAAGTCGGTTGCCCTTCAAAGGGGGTCAGTCATTATTCTGCATTTGCAGTGCTCTGAGCTTGGCACAAATTCATTCTTACTTGGCAACGTTTTATTGTGACAGTTTGCTATGCTTTAAACTTCGTCCATACATCTAAAACTAACCTTTACATTATTTCTATTAAAATGTTGTACATGTTAAAAGACCCAGGAAAGTGTTTGTTTATCTGGTAAATGTAAAACAACACCAGCAATATAAGTTTATACAGATTTCTTTATACAGATGTCTTTATCAGAGCTAAGTCTTGACATTCTTTGTTTGATGGCCTCAGG
>JAAAKM020006971.1:79644052-79658951 GCA_010016025.2 Alatinidae sp. Z8VKAUB7J3 | reverse complement strand
GTGATGTCCTTTGGACGTCTAAATCTGTTTTTCTAGATTTTAGTTTCTCTATCATCTTAAGGAGGTCATCTTTAAATTTACTCATATCCTGTGGGCATCTGTCTGAGTTAAAACCATAACTTAAGTGACTCTGACTGTTTTCCTATGTTTATCATTACTTTTTGTCAAGTAAAAGAAAGCCTTCCAACACATCCTTTTGATGACACTCTCCACTTTCTCTATCAAACACTCTGTGTAAGTGACCCTAGAAGGAATTAGTATGTTCTTAAGTGAGTAGTTGAATCAAATTCTATCCATCCTTGCTATTCGGCTGAAATTTAATCCAGGTCAAAAAAGGGCTTAACTTGTACAAGAAGGCTACCATAATGTAATATATAATTAACACTCGAAATACGGTGCTGAATACATAAGTATGGAGAGAATATATAGATTGTAATCAAAAGAAATGCTAGAATATTTGTTCTACTTGAAGTTTCCCACATTTTGTAAGCTTCAGGCTCAACTAAAATTGAATACAACTATTGTTTACTTTTCATTTTACATTACCCACATGATAACAAGTTCCATTGCAATGCTTTGATACTTGTTCTCCAACAAGTGTCAAAGTACAACTACTGGGTACTTTTCATTTTACATTACCCACATGATAACAAGTTCCATTGCAATGCTTTGATACTTGTTCTCAACTAGTATGGTGAATTCTATTAGTGTTACCAGCTAACGTCAAAATTCCTTTTAGATATTTCACTAATATCTATAAGCTGAGTGGTAAGAAACTATGTAGGAACCCCTTCTTTAGTATGTGTACCTTGCATTTGCAGTTAAAATTTAGGCAAAGAAAAATTTGTTTCTCCCTCAGTTATGACCATCCACTCAAGGTTTTTGATATCGTCTAGTCTATATATCTGGTACCATACCAAATTTAACCAAAACTGTGTGTATATATATATTTATATATGCCTAAGGGCCGTGTGACTTTCAAACTCTAGCCCCTAGCCCTAAGCCCAGGACCCCAAACCCTTATAGAAAAGTCATTGGAACAGATATATAACACTCAAAACATAGAGTTCAAGTTTGAGGTATAACTGAAACTAATATCATATTAGTTGATTTTTACTTACCTCACTGTTCCAATTTTGCTTTAGCAGGTTATAAAAGCTAATGCAACCCCCCCCCTGACACCCCCCCCCCCCAAAAAAAAAGCCTCCCAAGTTTTGCCAGCTCAACACATTTACACAATCCATGTAAATGTTGTATAACCTCTTGCAAGGTATGGTTCTATGCAACGCCAGACTATCTTTAAAATTGCCACATATATTTACTTTGTTATAGAGATGTCGCTGAGTGGAGAAAGGGAAGAAAGTCTTGAAACAACTGGCCTCCTTGAGGGAGACACTAGTGATTTCAATCAAAGCCAATATGAAGAAGCTGGAGATGAAACAAAAGTAACACTTTTAGAATTAAGCCATATAAGTGGGACCAGTATAGATGAGACAGATGAGAATGATATTGCATTAAATAAAGGTAGCACTGATAATGGAGAACTAACCTATGCAGAGGATGCTGATGATAAGGATGCACTACTTCCTAAAGGAAATGGAAGAGAGTCAGAAGATATGGAAAATCCCAAGGAAACAGGTTCGTAAACTCAAAATCATGTAATGGATGCAATCAGGTTGTGGATTGTGAACAACTTTTGCTGTTAGTGGTATTATTTCAAACAATCTAATGCAAGGAAGGTGTAATTCCAGAACATGAAAAGTACCATATAATCTGGAAGAATATACTCTGATACTTTAACAGCAAATATTTCTGATGTAGATAGTTATTGTCATCATCTTTTTTTGAGAAAACGGGGTTTAATTTCAGTGTCCATGGTATTCAAAGGACAAATTTACTTTAGTGACTTGTATTTTAATTAATTTATACTAAAAAGGGTGCAAGGAACCATTTGGCCACCAGACTTTGGGTTGGTGTTGGGAACATTTGAACAGTAACATTTACGCTTGCCATTTTTGGTTCCAGGACCAATATGTACATTGTTTGGATGGTACATAACTATACAAAACAAATTTCAAAATTGGTTAAAGTAAAATAAGTAACAAATTGGATAGGAGAAGATGGTAACATATCATTGAAAGTATTGCTTCCAAGGGGGCACACGTTCTGTTGCTCTTGTCTTCTGCTGAATTGGTTTCCAGAGTGGCAGGATAAAAAGGAGAACATGCTTTTGTAAAGATCCTCAATTGGCAGTATCGGCCATTTAAAGAAATACTGGCCAATAACTACTCATTTTTAAGAACAATTGACTGATGTTAGGTCACAGCTGTCCAAACTTTCCTTAAAGTTTAAGGAAATGTTACCTTACAAAGGTTAACTCAGGTAAATGTTATGCTCTGCAAAGTTTCTTCGTATTTAGCTAAATACATCTTACAAGATTTGTGAAAACTTTTTATGGATGATGGTAACTAAGTGCTGACACCTCTTTATTCTAGCATGCAAAGTTTATCCATTCAATCATGATGCACTGAATTGATTAGTGTTGATTAACCCAAAATTATAACATAGATGTAGAGCTGGTATTGGCAACCTATTCCACACGTCAGCTAGATCAGGAACTGGGAGACAAGTTGCAAGCCACATTTTCCACTCTATATTCTATACCTTTGGCTCTTAACATGGTCAGTAGTACCCCTCAGGGGGATGAGATGACTGGTGTTTGGTTAGAGGGCATTTGAGTGTAAAGGGACAGTGGAGGAGGAGGTTGCAAATATTGGAAGTACCAGGGGGTGGTACCATGTACAAGGCTGTCCAGGTCCATTTCTTGTTGTCTTTAAAGCATTTATCTGTAAAATGAACTAGTGTTCGTTACAATACGTTTTACTGCAAAGCAAAAAGAGAAAGCAATTAGGTCTCTTGTCCCCATTGGATACTAGACAATGGCTCAAAAGCTTAATATTGATAGAGTAGATCTGTCTTTGTAATGCTTGTGTTATTCTCTGTTAGTTATATGCTGACTTGTTTACTGCTAGTCATGATGTCATGATGTCTTCCACCAACTGATGGTCACAAAATGGATTCTTGCAGTTAGTGATTTTCCACAACTATTCCCTCATATACTATGAAGCCTTGAGAGAGGATATTCCTCTAAAACTTTTATTATGTCTCTACTTGTTGTTACTACAGTACTTGTTGTCATTCCAACTAGTTAGTTGTATAATCCCTGACCAAGTCAGTAGAAAATACACTATGGTGTGTGAGCCGCAGGTTGCAATTTTGACATGTTTTCTGTAGCTAAAATACTTCAATGTTAAAATGCTCAATGCAGTTCCAAAGGGTTTATTTAAGTGTCCACAGAAGGTGAATTAGTTGATAGAGCTTCAGTTTCAGGAGAACACGCAAGCCAGTAACACTAGTAAAATGTGTTTGACAAACTAAATGTTCACTGAGAACAAGAAGAGACCAGAAGAGCGTAACTTAATGCAGCTAAGAGAGAAAATGAAGTCAAATTAACATTGTAAGAGGTGGGTGCTAGTGCCTCATGCTAGTTGCAAGCAGTTTCTGTAATATTGGTAAAGTTTAGGAAATTGTACAGGCGTCAGCTATTGAAACAATGTTGAAGGTGTTGAACTATCAGGAAGAGGATGCCACCACTGCCCATAGTAAGCTGTGCCAAAGTTGCTAATGTAAACTTATTGTAGGAGTCCATGAAGTGTGTAAAGGTTCAGGATATTTGTCAAATGACTTACACAACTACTAAAATTATTCATTGACATTTTTGCACTGAAGGGAATTTTTATGCCCAATTCATGAAAGACAACAGAAATGCCCTAAAAAAGCCCCTGATGTATGATTGATGTACCAAACTCTTTCAAAAATGTAAGGCTTCCTTTTGATCGCCATGAGCCCACGTTCAGTGACAAATGACGAGTTTTCTGATTTCATTTATTGTTTTCAGCTGCAACTGAAGATGAGCCTGCAAAACATGAAGAGCAGAAAGTTCTACCAAAGGACGACCACCAGGAAACGAGGACCAGAGACGTAATTGTAAATCCCTCACAAGCAAATGAGTCTCCTGCAGATGGATCCCCGCCCAGTAGTACTGCACAGTCTCCTGTCGTTGAGACGGTAGTAACTGACGTATCTGCACCAGAGCAAAGTCCTGCTAACTCAGAATCACATAATTCAAATAAAGGAAAGACAGATGAATCTGATGGACGGATACAAGACAGGCCTTCAAAGCTGTTGATTCCGGACAGAAAGAAGCTGGAAAAGGGAAAGCGCAAAGACAAAAAGGCATTTAGTATTACTTCACCTAGTACATTGGCACCATGCAGCCCCTTTACTGACAAGCCTGGGAAAAAGCCAAAATGTAAGCTCTTTATATTCCATGGGATTTATTAAACCATGCTGATAATAAGCAGAATGGAAGGATGTGGAAACTATAAATCCCTCTTCCAATAACTTATTAGATAGAGTTTAAGCTTCTGTATCAATTGCGGCACCTTTTTGATATACCGCATTACCTAACTCCATAATAAACTAGGTTGTGCAATTTCTCAAATATGTTGGACAGATCATGCTTGATTGAAAAAGGAATAAGTTTACATTGAAAGTTGCTTTATTTCGGCATTTGAACGTTCAGACTTTTCTCTTTCATTCTCCATGCGGATTTGGGTCATATTCCCTTTTAAATACTGTACAACAGTGACACGGTTTTCAATAATGCTATGTTGCGCACCTCAGTATTTGGCTTGACATTTTCCGTAGATTTATAGTATTGTATTATGTGTTCAATGTTCAAAGTGCCACCCAGTGTGTTGGGGAAATTGCATGCTCATTTGAGAAAGGTGGAATTGATTTGTTAGATATGTCACGCTTTCAAGATCTTGTACAGAAGATATGTAGTGCGGAGGGTACCAGTATGCTGTATCATTGGATGAAGGAATCTACTAACCAAAGTACCAAATTACAGTTAAATTTCACTTTTAACAGATGTTACACAGATGAAGTTTTCTTCATAACTACTTGCAGTTACCTTGGTTTCATAATTCCGGTCTCTCATTTCTTGATGAAAGCCTTGCATATGGTCTTGCGATATGAGATTAATAAAAGCAATGCGTTCACTTTTTTATGTTTATTTAACTACATTCTTCGTTTATCTTTACAGCGATTAACGTGGCAGTGTTTGTAAAAGAGGGATCAGCACGATTACTGATGCTTGAACGAGGGAAGTACACTACAGCAGGAGAGATCAAGCAAATGATGATAGACAACCTATCATTGCCTGCAATCGCTTCTACCGTCTTTGCCGTGTGGTTAACATCACCACATTTAGGTAAGAGATATAGTGTACTTGTCACTCTTTAGCAACCAGCCCTTCATTAAAAATAACTTACTCTGCACATAATTGTGGTAGCCTCTCCTAATGCACTGGCGCTTAACCTCACCCTTAATAAGCAAAGACCCCTATTAAGAATGTTTTTAATAAGAAGTCTAAACTCAGACCAACAACATTTTTAAGGTTGCCCTTCGCCTGAAATCACTTTTTTCAAGGACGCAGACTTGTTAGAAATTAAGTACATTTAAAGATATATATATTTATTGAAACCTTCGATGTTTCTACTTTAACTACTAAAAATGCCCGGAACACCTCCAGACAAGAAAAATGATGCAATAACCACAACAGCATGTGTAGAAAAGTAGTATTTCATGCATCCCTTGACTGAAACTAGGTAAGTATTGGCATATGGACGTGTATCTGAACGTACAAACAACACGTAATTGTAGTATCATTCTATCTATCTATCTATCTATCTATCTATCTATCTATCTATCTATCTATCTATCTATCTATCTATCTATCTATCTAAGAATATACCTCTTTGGAGTGAAGGTACAAAGCGCGCATTTTCCTTTTCTGTAGACTACATTGCAATGAAATCAATAATGATTCCAACTACTAAGACGAAAGCTAAAATTATACTTTATCAATGGCAGCAGGCATTCTTTGGGCGCCCGAAACTTTAGAATTAGCTCTTCTAAACCCTATGAGCCTTTTATATTTTGTATTATTATCATCATGCAAAGGGTTTTAAAGAACTAAAATCTTTTACCGTAATCTTAAACAAACTAATAATTGAGGGAAAGGTCAAAAATGTTGTTCATTATGATACACTCCAATATTAGTCAAAAGGGAAGTAACGAATCCTCAAATAATATTATAAAGATAACGGTCATTTGCAAATACAGTCACGAAAATTGTAACATCTTATTGAGGGTAAACAGTAACAAACTAATAGGGACTAAGCTCTTACTCATCGCCAGCTACTGGCACCCTGGTTGTAAGTTCTTCTAGTTTTGCAATTAATACCCACAATAAGTGCCACCTCCTCTGATTTTCTTGCCACCTATTTAAAGAGCTTTCAAAGTTATTGCGTGCATTTCTCATTATTTGCTAGCATATATATTAAAGAAATGAGATGACAACATGCAGCTTTGTTATACACCCTACCTAATTTGAGTACGTCAAGGCGTTCGAATTGGAGCACAAATGTAGAGTTTAACCGTAGGATGAAATAGCTTTTAAGACATCCTTGACTTACTTAATTCGACCTCACTCGGACGTCACTGAGTAGCTTCCTCCATATTCCACGTTCATCCATTGCACTTTTCAAAACTTTCTTGAATAAAGCAATGTCTCCTCTTAACTGGTCCACATACACTATTGCGCTGGTCTTGCTCTCTTTCTTATTCACTTTGGCCCCAACACAAACATTTGACATACCAACTCGTTTCTTTTCTTCCACTGATGTCTAATGAATTTTAGCCTCAGTGCTTGTGGTACTGGTGTAATGTTGCTCAGTTCTCCATATAACTCCTTGTCTGTTTTCTTTTCTCCACAGATGGAGTCATAGACAGCTGGCAGCACATGGAGGATAGGTACCATATAGCTTATTGCTAATGGTATTTGTGAGCGTCCAACTGTCAACCTCTTCTGGCAAACACTTTCACTGGATCTAATTCATTCCAAAACAACTTGTATTTTTAATTCGGGTTGTTTGTGTGTATAGTGCAACGCAAATATCGTATTTGTATTCCGCTCCTTACAAAAATACTGCACTTAGAACATTTTAGCTCCTCAGAAAGGAAGCGAAACACATCCTTCGACCTAGTATTGGATATTTTACGTAATTCTTTTACCGTTTTACTTAATTTATGTTTAAAAAAGCTGTTGTTTGTGTCGTATACATTAATCTTACCTATGTTTGGGTTTGATGTAATATATAATTTCAGCATTGATGTATTTATTCCATATTAAAATTGTACAGCTTCCTCAGAATTGAATACAAAGCACTTGCTACTGGGCCATGGTATTACCCATTTTTACGCTAGTTTCCTTTTCTTTGCTACTTTGTTTGATATACGCAGTTTTGTGGTTCCAGAGCATTTTCATGATTTCCTCCTTTCGTTTTATTAAAATGCTTCTTTTGTCCATAAAACAAGTTTAAATTCTATTTTGATTAGATAACCAAAGAAACTTTAAATTGCATGCGAAAAGGAACATAAGGAATGATTATTCACAAATTTCGATATACAAATACAAGAAAATGAATGTCTAGACCACAATCTTTATTAATGGCTACAATAATGTTTTTTAAAACCCTCTAGTAGCTTTACCATCTCCCTTCTACATTTGTTGTTATTTACTTTTGGGAAATTCCACTGACTTATAATTATAATCATAGTTATAATTCCGATTGACGGTAAATATTGCTAGAGTTATACCTCGTTCATCTGTGCCTTAATCATATTATATTTAAATGAAACACACTGTTTAAGTCTTTGGGCCTTTTCGAACCGAAATAAGAGATAGAACAATACTAAAAACTGTCATAATTTGTATGTTATTCCGTTATGAGAAATGTGGTGCAAATCAATTTTAAGGGCGTAAATGCATCACTTAAAGATGCCAGTCTTTGTCTTCAACTTTCTGCAGTCCGTTGTTGGACATAAACCTTTCTCAAATTTTGCCAGCCAATCCGATCCCACGCAGCTCCCTCCGAGTGTCTTCGGAACGCGTCTAGCTCATCGCGCCAACGAATTTTTGGGCGACCTTTGTTACTCGTGTGACCTCGGGGCTGCCACAGAGTTAAACATGTCGACCATCTGTTGTCGTCTCGTCGTACAACGTGTCCAGCCCATTTGAACTTTGCATTGTGAATTGTCTCGAGCATGTCTCTGACTTTGGTCTGCTCCCGGATCCATCTCGCTGTTTTACGATCACGCCATGTCAGGCTCATCATGATTCTCTCGTGTGCTCGTTGCATTGATCGGATCCTCGTAGCGTGCTTTTTAGTAAGATTCGACGTTTCTGCCCCGTAGATGACTGTTGGGGTATTGTTCGTTGTGCATGATCTTCGTCTTTTTCAGATTCATACTAAGGCCGACTGCTTTGTTAGCTTGGTTCAGCTCTTGGAACATTTGTTGTAGCTCTTCTAGGCTGTTGGCAAAGATGATGTCATCTGCAAATCGCAAATGGATGATGTATTCGCACTCGATCTTGACGCCTTTTTATTCCCAACTTAGCTTTCAAAATACTTTTTCTCAGCAAGCTGAGAACAACTTTGGTGAGCTTGTGTCGCCTTGTCGTACTCCACGACCAAGTTGGAATGGTTCGGAGTCCTTATGGAGTCGAATAAATGATTTGGCGTTGCTGTAGATGTGTTGGAAGATGTTGATGTAAACCGGATCGATCCCCTGCCCGTAGAGTGCTTTATTAACCCCTGGGATTCAAATGCCTTGTTATAGTCCACTAAACCGACAGCCAGTGGGATTTTGTATTCGGCACATTTCTCGATTAGTTGATTAACAGCTTGAAGATGATCGATTGTTTAAAATCCTTTTCTGAAAACTGCTTGTTCTCTTGGCTAATTTTCATCTAATAATTTTGTAATTCTGTTTGTGATGACTTTAGTGAGCAGCTTGTCGATGTTGTTTAGTAAGCTGATAGGCCTGTAGTTTGAGATGTTTGTTTGATCACCCTTTTTGTGTAGGAGGATGATGATCGCCTCTTTCCCGCTATCAGGGATCTTGCTTCGTCAAAGTCACTCCGTGAAAGGTTGGTCATTTTTTCTTAAATCAGGTCTCCAGCGGTTTCCATTAGGTCGATAGTAACGTTATCTGGTCCCGGGGCTTTGCCTTTCTTACATTGTTTAACTGCATTCCTAATCTCCAAGTCTTTGACTTTAGGAAAATCAAGGAAGTAGTGTTGAATTTCCGGATCTGTTGATGCTGGCCGTTGTTGTTGCCTTGTTGATGAATCGAGTTGTTGGTAGAACTCTTCTGTTTTTTCTACAATTCTTTCTTGATCTGTTGTTAATGTGTGATTCTGTTCCTGCACACCTGTGAATTGTGGTTTGTTCCGGTTCAGTTTACGTTTTACCATTTTGAAGCCTTTGTCCTGTTGAATAACTTCTTTGATGGTTGAAGTTCTAAGATTTCTCAGATTTTGTCTTTGTTTTTTGCGAATTAGCTTGTTCAGCTCAGTCTGTTCTACTTTCTCTATGTTATTAGTTGGTTGTTTGAGATTTCTTCGTTTCTCCATTAGCTTCTTTGTGGTATCTGAGTACCTTTCTGTTTCCTTTGAAGAGGTTTTCCAGTTTCCCCCAGCTGCCATCATGGGCTTGATGATATTGTTGTCGAGGTCTTGGATGTTGTTGAGGTCTTGGATGTTGATTTTATTGTTGTTCTGGTCGGGTTCTTATTCCAGTTCAGCGAAACGATTTCGAAGTTCTAATTTGGAGTCGTTCTCGTACTGCTTGGCAATTCTTATTGGTTCCGGTTTTGAGTGGAACAGCTCCTGTCTTTCGCGCTTTGTGTCGATTTGAATTCTGCAGCGTACCACTCTGTGATCACTGTCTACAGTGACTCTGTTTAGGACTTCGAGGTTCTTGACGATGTTAAATGTATCAATCAAGACGTAGTCTATTTCATTGAATGTTTTGTAATTCGGACTGCGTAAAGTCCATCTTTTGTTTGGACGTTTTTTGAAGAACGTGTTCACGATCTTGACGTTGTTTCCAGCTGCAAAGTTGAGTAAGTCGAATCCACGATCATTTATCACCCCGCAATCAAAGGAACCAACAAAGTCCTCATCTTCTTCTCCGTTCCCTACCTTTGCATTAAAGTCTCCCATTATGATATTGTAGTGTGCTTTCTTGCATTGCATTTCTAACTGTTGGTTGTCGTAGAATTCCTCAAGAGCCTCATCGGTGGAAAGTAAAGTTGGTGCATATACCTGGATAAATTTGATCTTAAAGCGCTTGTTTATTTTGAAGGTAACCAAAGCTACACGGTCTGATGTGGCATGAAATTCCTGGATGTTCGATTTGAGCTTTTTATGCACTAGGAACCCTATGCCTCCTTGCTTACGATCGTTTCCCTTGTTGAACATTATGTGATGACTCGCTAGTTCAATCACATTTTCTCCTGGTCGTCGCACTTCGCTGATGCCTATTATCTCCCAATTTACGTTTTCCATCTTCTGATAGTGTTCTGACGTTGTATGTTGCAATGTTAAGATTGGTGAGTTTGTTTTTGTTCTTTTGAGGTTTGCGTTGTTGTTGGGTTAGTAGTCCTTGGAGCACACCACCCCTACCCCCAGATGGTGCGGTTGAGCCTTGATTTAATTCCGATGACTCAACTGAAATGGACGAGACTTAATTTTGCTTGAGATCCATTTGAGAAGAATGGGCCATACTCCGCCACGCTGGCCCAGTGTGGGTTGGCAGGGGTTTTTTTGTTAATTTCGGGTTGCCGTTGGTGTGGAAGCACACTTTCGCACACATCCGCCTTTGGTCCCATTTACTGAGCCGGGGCCCCCAGGGCCCTCCCAGCCGGCTCATCCGCCTGCAAGCAGCCGTTGGCCAACTGGGAGCAGTTATTTGAAGGCGCTGCAGCTCATCTTTTACCACTCAGTGAGTGGTAAAGATGCCAGTACCGGCTGGAAATTAAGTAATACCTCGTTTACCTGTGCCTTAATCATATTATATTTAAATGAAACACATTGTTTAAGTCTCCAGGCCTTTTTGCATGCACTGAGTGATACAGCATTATTAAAAAGTGTCATAAATGGTATGTTATTCCGTTTGAGAAAAATGGTGCAGATCGATTTTAAGGGCGTATTGCATCGCTTCAAAATGCCAATAACAATCACAAAATTTTTATTTTCAGTATTTAATATCTGTAACCAAGCAAATAGTTTCCTTAGACTTGAAAAATGCTAGTTAAAGGCACATATTTAAGTCCCGTGAGTGATTAAAGTTTGCTTGAAGGAAGGATGATAATGTTATCAGTAGTTGTACGTTTGGAACTTACCTATCCTTGATCATTGCTTCTGTCCCTTGCTTTACCAACTTTATCATTTTTAACTCCTCTTACGCATATTTTTAGTAAAGGAATAGTTTAGCCCTCTCCCCATTGCCTATTTATGATTTAACGTTCATAGAACTGCAATACTAAACAGACTTATCATCAAATGTAGTTGAGGCACTCACACATATTTGCATTTTTCCTGGTACTCTGAGATTTAACTTTGCCTCCCCCTCCCCCCTCCCTTTCATTTATATTAAGTTAACATATTTAACTAGATGTGTAAGTGCTAAATATATGATAAATGATCTTTCGAGCATCTTACAAGCACAAAGAAAAACTTAATTGCAAAGGAATAATTGTGCTACCCCTAGTAAACTGTTTCACAAGTAAGCTTTGAATTCAAGACTGGGAAAGAAATTGATCGTTCGCATGAGAAGAAGGCAACATTCCAATAAAAACAAACCGAATTATATAACACTATTGTAGTGAGATGTGCAAAATTCTAAGGCATCGGTAATAAAATATTTTCAATCTTTAATAATTTCCGTTTTATACTTGTCTTAAGATAAGAATTGAAAGGGAAATAATGAATAGACAACTATATTCATAATGTACATTCATTTCTTTTATTCTTATTTACCCTCTCACTGTAAAACGTTTGCACTAAACGCAACGTACTTTAAAACCATCACCTTGTACAAAGTATTATTGTTACAACAGATCAATAATTTCTGTTGCACAAGAAGGACAATGGTCTCGCTACTTAATTCAATGCTCTGCCCTTAAAAGCACGCTACGTCATGATCTCTAAAATCTGACATATTGCCGTATCCAATCAATGTAATCGGAGATCTTTGTAAACCCAGTGTAATATTTGCAGTACTCGACCACGAAACTGGTGACTCCATGCTGGACCCACTCTCCGTTACTCCCTCGGCATACATAAGGTCCACCTGAATCACCACGACAAGCATTAATTGTACTTCTTCGGCCATATCCGGTGCATATAAATCCACTCATTGAGGTGCAGTAGCTGCCCTTAACAACTGGCAGGATTGCTTGCTGCAAAATCGTATGTGATGATCCTGGATGTCTGATCGATCCCCAACCTGCAATAAACGTAATAAAGTTAGGCTAACGTTAGATGTCGGACTTTCATCTGATCAAATATAATTGGATCTAACACAATCTTAAGAGAAAACCGACAAACGCTAGGTGGCATTAGACTTAGAGTTTGTGCCGAATTTTTTATGGATTGCTTTTATTCATATCACTTAACGTCAGAATCATGCTTTACCTTTTTGGCAAGCTACAATCTTCGGTGACTTGCATGTCACACCTCTCTGTTGATAGGAGGTAAGGGGCAGATAGCGTGTAATACCACAAATGGGAGCCCCTTTCCTATACTATGTGCCTTGCATGATTCCAGTCATTTTCATTGTGATTTAGTAAATGTTTACATTATTTTTGTCCACAATTGTAGCTACTTCAGGAAGAGGACCCTTTAGTGAGCTATTTTAGGATTAGTGGATAAATGAAATCCATATGTTGCTTGTTAGTTTGAAAATATGAAGATTTCACTTGTTATTTAAGTCTTTAAGTTCGGGACTCTCTCCCTATCTTGTAGTTTAAGTGGTAAACTGAGTGCTATACGGTGACCTATTAAAGTGTACCGTTTTAATATATAAGTAGATAAATGGAAATTATAAAAAGTTCGTATAAAAAGTCCCTTTTTAAATGAGACGCTTTTAGCGATTTGTTGCAGAGATAGGTATAAAAGTCAATATTTACAGACATATTAATATTTACATTAAAAATCACATTCAAAAACACCTCAAAGATCATCTCGCCATTTTATGTTTCCTATCAAAAGGAATTTACCCGCACACGTTTTTTTTATAAGCAACTCCATTTTCGGGGTCAGGCCTCAAGTTGGCAAAACTGAATTTTTCTTATCTTAATCAATAAACTTGTTTCTTCAACTCTAAAAAGCCGGCGTTTATTTGGGGTAAACGTTGATTTGTTTTTGCCATGAGCACTTTTGCAACAAACCCCTCAAAATAATAATGATTGAAGTGGCATGCAACTCTGTGGTCTACTATCCTTATTCAAAGTCAAGTCCAATTTTGTGTGGCCAATAATATTTTTTCTATGATCCTTGATCATGAAGCGTGTTCACCATGTATGTAAAATGACAATCGTGAGTTTTTTAGAAATATTTGGGATTTTAAATCTCCAAAATTTTCGACTCAGTAACTGCCATTGATTCATTATATCTTGACTCTCTGTCTCAAGACATTATAAGCCTTTTTTTATAATATAGGAGGTCTGCAACCCCTGTACTCCTTTAAATAACTTATTTTACGAATATATTATACTATCTTGTACTTACGTTTCGTATTTTCATTAATAGCATTTAGAAGCGTCTCTGACTCGAGTCATTTTGTAAAGTAAAAGGCAACTTATTGGCTATGAAGGTTATATAATTGTATGTTTTTTGATAAACTTTTTTTATCATTTAGATGATTTATTAATGATTGTCTGAACGTTATTATTTAAACGTGATTGGAAAGTGTTTCAAAAAGTATAGTAGCACTTACATTTGCAACCATTTGCATTATTATAAATACCTTGCACATTTCTGTACACTTTCCAAATATTTGGTTTCTTCTTATTGGAAAGGATGGATGTGGCTCCAACTTTCTTGACGTAAGCGTTCACCCCCAAAGGCTTATATAATCTCAAGTTTCAGGTTTATAAGTTTTGTAAGTTACAAGGTTACAAGTTATAAGCTTGTAAGTTCTTGCTAATGCAAGAAAACTGCATTAAAATTATTAACAAAAGAAAGAGCATGAAAATCATTTTCTCAATTTGCAATAAGTTGCAAATAGGTTTCATCATTTATCATTTAGTTAGAAAAACAATACCAAAAAGTGTAAGCCACATTGGAGTCATTATCATACAAGTTAATTGTAGGTATCCTACTTAACATAACTAGATTTTCAACTACCCTGGTACTGAAAATACAGGCTGTTAATTTTCCACACAACAAATATTTAGTAGAAGTTATCTCACTAAAACTAACTAAAGGACATTTGCTTCAACCTTCGACATCCTCATGTGAATAGCGGACATCTTAAGATATTGCAAGCCAGAGCATCTATCTTTGTAACAAGGTTGTTACTTTTTTGTTAACTGGTACAATAAATTGACATTTGTTTTGAACATAACCGTATTTATCTATAAAATAAATTTACAGCCAGATCAACAGTATTAAGAGTTTTTATCGAATGTCACCAAAAAGAAATTATCTGAGGTTCGTCCATGGCATTTTTGCTTTATAAGTTAGTGCATCAACGTTATGTATCACACGATAAAAGGATAGACTAGTGTACTTTTATAATGACCCTGTCTTTCAACAGAGCATATAGCACTTTGAATCTTCTATTAAAAATTTTACTAATATGCAAGATATGGCTTATTACTGGAAATCATATGCCCCAAAAATATTTCAGCCTCTTAG
>JAAAKM020006971.1:79631833-79643952 GCA_010016025.2 Alatinidae sp. Z8VKAUB7J3 | reverse complement strand
ACGCTTTAGGCAATTGGACAGCAGGATGCATAAGTATCCTTAGCTTTAATTTGACGGGCTTTTTAGAAGTCTTACCAAAGTACAAAAGACATAAATGAACACGCAATTAAAGTGCCAATTGTGGGATCATATCTTACACTTATCATCAGTAGAACCGTCTTATAGCAAGTGCAACACCCTATTGCAACCAGGTGTCTTTACATCTAACAGTAAATATCATGAACTACTCCACTTCTTTAGAAATAGCTCATAATCACGTTTATATTCATTACTTAAACGTCATGCTGAGATTTCATTCTTTCTATAAAACTACTTGAGAAATACCATACTGAGGGGTTGATACTGATGAAAGTAAAAAATTTCCTTGGTAAACCATAATTACAGAAAGTGTATGTAAATTCTGTCCCCTTAACTTTCATCTAAATTTACTTCAACTTTTAGGCAGAAAGAGATTGCTTAATGTATCTACTACTTTGTTAAAAAGGCAATTATCTAATTAAATCTGAGCTTTGATCATTCCACATAGCTTAACATAACACTATGAGAACATTTATTATATCTTCAAAGTGTAGCTCCTCCATACTACAAAGAATCGCGTGTCAAAAGTAGAAATGGCTATTGTCATACTTTATAGACTTTCAAAATATAATTACTACGACAAAGAGCTTTTGACCAAATAATGCTTAAAATCACAATTTTCTACATAGGAAACTTGGCTCATAGCCTTTGGCGTATCTGTTCCAGGTGGAAGGATACTTTTTATAATTTTTTCTTATATCTTGCACAAAATGCATTCTAAACTTAGGTTTAGTCTTTTAAAAAATAGTAAAAAAGCTTAATTTTTATTAAAAAGGTCCAGATCATTTCCAGTATTGTCATTTTTTAAGTAAATGCAAAAGTTATCAAGAAAAATGAAATGAATTTATGTCTTCGTTGGATTCAAATATTTTAAGTACACAGCGTGCATTTAAAAACCTTGGAATGTAGAATGTAATGTCGGATAAAGGATGTTAAGAAGTCCATACCAATATACATGTTTTCATTTCTATTTAAGTATAAAATATTATCAGTACTAGCCACCGACTTTTTTATGTAATTAGTGGCAACGAGAAACTGGCCTCCATCCCGGCTATTACTTAGTATCAAGGTTCAAACAGTTTCCTTGCTGCAAATGATCGTAAAAGACTTCTTAGCACAGCCCTCGGTACATCATACCATCCCAAGACCCTAAGTAGAAAGGAAAACTGTCCAAAGTTTATTTTAGGATTAATATGCCAACAACTGTTCCTATGCTCGATTTATCATTCCAGATATTCAAACGTTTAAGAAAATTAAAGTAAAGCTACAAAGAATTTATGTTTAGTAGTGATAACAGTATTAGAGAAAAAATAAGATTTGAATTACCACAGCCCCTAGCTTTCACTCCCAAAAGGGAAATATCTATGAAACTGGTATTTTAAGGTTGTAAGACCAAAAATCTTATGTAGTTATCAGAAGTAAATAAGAATATAAGATGTAATATGTATGCATATATTCCTATTTTCTGATTATTGTATCTTTTATAAGTATCATAGTTGATGTCTGTGGAAATAGCTGGCAGAGAAAGTCATAATTAACAAGAAAAGTTTGTCTCGTTTTCTTCTTCCTGTATGCGCTATTTATTCTTATTGTTATAACATCTCTCCACTTGACTCGACATACAAATTGGGGGGCGACTTTATCAGAATGTTTATAAAGACTTTGCTTACTATAGTATAGTATATTTAAAGTGTTTTAGACTGCTGAATTGGAGTATCGCAAGGTTTTTTCAATTCAACTTAATCAGTTTATGAGTTGCCTAGTACAATACTCTTGCATGGGACATTTGAATGAGTTAACAGAGGACAATAATGCTCAGACATTGTACCAAAAAAGTCCCAGTAGCTTTAAATAGTAGCAAAAAGAAGTTAAGAACGGTAAACCTGAATCTAAACCGTATATCTATGTTTTTTGTGTTTCCCAATCTAGCTTCTGACCCAACTTTCTTGAGTCCTGCTCAGTTGGTTAATTTAAGCCTGAGACAGAAGTTGTTAAAAACAGACGGGGTTTCTCTTTAACTAATCGCCTTGATGATATATTACCTTTATTCCTGGCAGGATCTCAGACAGTCCATCATGCAAAACTACTCAAATATCATCAAGAAACGAAAGGAATCATTACGGATAGACATCTTTAGGAATTTCAAGCCCATTCGAAGCTTGATGTAGATAGGGTTAAAGTTTATTCCGACAGGGCTTGAAAGTTTATGATTTGGCTTTCAAATAGGCTTGTTTAGATAAACATTATTCAATATCAGGGCGTCTAGTATTACTTTTATCCGCTGGTTGTTAGGAAATATAACTTGAAAAGTTAACAGTTCCAATGAGAGTGGTTTATGTAAAACTGAAATCACTCAAAGAGAGAGTAAAGTTAAAGTCTCATAGTACTGGGGAGAAAAAATCTAATTTCATCTAGTCATAAATCTTCACTCACCTCGTTAACTCTCTGTTATTTCATTGATACTCTGTCAATGGTTTACGAGTTCTCGTAATGTCCTTGCGGGCTTTTTACTTATCTTGCATGCTACTGACCTATCTCTACTATGCTCCCACACAGAAACAGTGGGGGGCATAACATTTATACATTTGTTGACGGATAGCAAACAATCAGAGAGTCGTTGACTCTTGAAGCTTGTCAAGCAGATCTGCTTGACCCCTACCTGATGTCACCTATTAGCGAACATTGATGACTCTATCGCCAAAATTTACCTACGCCAAGTACCTAAGTTTAGTTCACGAAATTCCTCTGGTAAAAAGTCAGACTATCAAAAAACAAGGACAACAGTTTTTGTGATGATATGACCGTATATTCAATCACGAGGTCTGTAAATCTATTGATAATCAGATCCGAAACCACGCCATCTTCAGAACATACACTTCTCATTAATTATGATGTACCCTTTTCAGATTTTGAGTGAGGACTTATCTCTAAGTGACAAAATCCCGCCTACAGTATTCTCTCTTGTCCTTGATTGGATTAATGAGATCAATTGACCCCCCAAAGATGTAGTTTACAGATTGTTTCTTTGTGAGTGCTTAATACTGTTGTTGTTCACTGTGTTAACTGGTTCACTATAGGGAGAGAAAATGAAAGAAAACGCACCAAGAGAGAGTCACAATGGCAGACATGTAAATGTCGTGGTTCTTCCATGACCTCTCATCGCTCCCCCGTGTCGTAATGTGTACAAATAGCACTCGAGGGCCTGTATTCTAGGTTCTTTGGATCCTTTAAGTGTCTGTGTTTATATCAAAGTA
Source organism: Alatinidae sp. Z8VKAUB7J3 (assembly GCA_010016025.2). Taxonomy (NCBI): domain Eukaryota; kingdom Metazoa; phylum Cnidaria; class Cubozoa; order Carybdeida; family Alatinidae; species Alatinidae sp. Z8VKAUB7J3. Next base: position 79,640,620 of record JAAAKM020006971.1, on the reverse strand, counting down.
CATAGCAAGAAGGCACTCATACCACAAGCATTTATAATACAGAAACCAGGCTTATGTCGTGATTAGAGAGGAAAGGAGCCTTGCCTAATGTTGTTCTAACAGATCCTATTTCACAATGAGAGAGAACGGGGAACATCCGTTTACTCCGCCCGTTCTGATCGCATTGTAAACGCATTTAAGTCTCCTTGTATTGCCATCGCATTTACCTTGAAGAACATATTTCCTTTTAAATAGTACTTATTGTCATTTTTGTGACCAAGAATACTCAATTATTCTATGGCAAAATATCGCATGTCTCAAAGCTGACATCTTTACATTTAACACAAACATCGCATTAGACACAGGGGGCTCTGGAGTGTATCGCCTTACTTAGACGTAAAAGCAGGTAAACAAATCTTTCAAGAACTCATTTCCACACTTACGGAACATGACACATGGTTTAATGCTTTTCCTACCTTTATTGATTAAGGAGTTCATGTCATAGATCACTTTCTCTCAAAAACGTCACCATGAATGGAGTAGTGGAACCTTGTTCGCGAAAGGTCCGCTATCATAATTGAAAGATACAAAAGACCGCATTTTGAACAGGATAGAAATCAAGCTTCCTGACAAAATATAGCCAAGAGGAAGACAAATCATCACGACTTTAAATTGTAACCATATCCTACCATGATAGCAAGACATTTTAGCACCTTTATCTTAAACGATAGCATTAACAAGGTGCTAAGATAATGATAAATTTACCGATGAAATTTTTATCCTCCACAAACCACATTAAGTCAACGATTTTGTAGGAAATAGCTGTTTGAATGTAAAGCGATTTGCGGCAAATGGGATGAGAGAGAGGAAGAAAGAGGGGAACATGTTTACTCTCTAGATACTAATTATGTCTTCTCACCGTTATTACGTTAGTATTGAACATCACAAAGAAGTTGGCGTCCCACTCAATACAGTGTCGTACACAAATTTGTGTGCCTGACTGTCTCGGTACGCTCTGTGGTCCGGACTCTGGAATAGTTACAATTCCTCCCACCTTATTGTACTTACTCAAAAGTAAACGTGCTGTTTACGTGTCTGGAAGCAATTTGTTTAATTTTTACCAAAGTAAATAAAGCAGCAGTAACTCCCAACCAAGTCACCTTTTTTCAGTAGTGTTGTGTCACATCTACAATACATTTCCCCCAAAAAGTATATACAAAAGTATATATATCAATATAAAATCTCTCATTTATGATTAAAGATGCTTTAAAATTAATTTTTTTTGGAACCGGTACACATTAGCATCTAACGTTTCTTAATATAAAGGTATAAACCATGAATTATGAAATACTCATCAAGTTTGAGAATTTTATTTGGATTCAGTTTAAAAAGAAATCATAAAATCTTATTATTGGCATTGTATCTTAAAATACGGTATGCGGTATAATAAGAATTCAAAATACATTAAATAATGGCGGTTCTTACAAAACGCTTCCTTCTTGTTTACAGGTTCTTCCTTCAGACTCTATGGAAAACAGCAGGTGCTGGTAAAGAAACACATTTCAAACGTCCTTGATCTTTGTCAGGGAGTACGTTACGGCTATCCACTCTTGACAGGCAGTTCCAGGTAGTACAAAAAAATATACGCGATGGCATTCCAGCTGTAAGGAATAGGAATAGCTATCAATTGCAACTGTAAATGATTTTAATTGTCTTAGACAAGCATGCAATTTTGCTTCTGCTGTTGCATTCCCTCCATGATCAACAGTGACAGCTGACGAGAAGCTACTAAACTTGAAAAACTGATCATTATTAACGCAGATAGCCAACGACCGAATTAAAGAAACTAAAAGAACTGTTCCCTTATCATGAATACCAGGATTAGACTTTTCATTGCCCGTTTGTGGTGCATGGCTTTCTCTGACAGCAATGGTTCGATGCTATGAATGCGATACAATGAAAGTTGAGACTTGGGGATGCCTTACAATCAAAGTCTATTCAGAGTCATCTTGGCAGAGCACCGTGTGAAGAAATCAATACTACATGATATGAGCGTGCACAAAATATACGAGGATAGGATTTGCATATTGAAACTCCACTTCTTCACATACATCAACATGACAGGATAGCTTTATACCTTAACATATCCAAGGAAAATAGAAAGTTTATGGAAGCAGTGCTTTGACAGATGACATTAAAACATAAGACTAGCCTCTTAGTAGAAAGATATGCTAGCATGTCATGATATAAAGGATAGTAGACAGGAAATCAATAATTAGGAACGGACAGGTCAAGGAAGGCAACTTACCCATGGAGGTACTCAAGGGGTGGCGAAAGGTTATAGATACTCTTGAAACTCTACATCTTGGTACCTCTTGGGCTGATTTACAATTGTTTAAAGAAGTATATGAGATCCAGTAAACGTAACAATAAAGTAGATTGACCCTCAACTTTAGTGGAACAGAAAACTTTACATTTTGACAAGGAGAAAAAATAGATCGTTTATGATAACTTTCAAGAAGTGGTTTGGAAACATTAAGTTGTGATACACGATGTACATGAAAAGAAGAGGAACAATCACACATCGGGCCTTGTTCTTCTTTACAATGTTATAGACGCGTATTACTGGTTTTCCTCCTTCAGCCCAAGTAAACTCTATTGGTAAAACGCATTCAACTTTGAAAGCTCTTTAATGATATAGGTTAAGTCTGTGTCTGCTGCATTTAAAACCACTCGCAAGTTATTAAGAGCCTCTTTTAAGCCATAGGCAGATTTCCTACCAATTCTCTGGTTGGTTAGCTACATGCGAGGGCACACAGTATGTTCAGGGATTCCGTCTCGAACTTCTCATCTCACCCTTTCTTGTATCTGTTGAAAGTCAATGGCAAGGGTATACAGTCATCTGGCTGGGTTCAGAAAAAATTTATAACCATACTTTGCGATAAATCTTTTATATCGCTTTGCAGTTTACTCATGATTAGGGATTACTACGGATTACTACGGATCGTGCAATAACAAAGATTTCCAAATGTGTGCCTTCATGCTTTTGCTCATATCATTGATGAAATTGTCCAAGACACGTATTCTCAAATACAGCGGTAACACTCGTAAGGCTATATGACCTTGATTGCGTGGTAGCAACGACATTCTTAATACAGTGTTTCTTAATGCCGCTGCAAAATGTCTGTACTGTTGGAGGCATCAGGCAAGGTGTGCCAAAGACTTTGGGTGAATGAAATCAACGTACAAGTATACTTGGTCGAGGGAATCTGTTTTCGGTGATTACTCTAAGTATAAACAGAAACACAAGACATGATAGACTCTACCATCTAAGGCAATGACTGACAGACTTGTCACAATGCTACAGGCCCGCATTTTGAATTTTCTCCCCAAATGATTTTGAAATCTTCCACTTTTTGGATATAAGTGTGGTTGAATAGAAACGCCAATAAGAAAAGTGCGGTGAAATAATTCTCGATCCTCTATTAGTGAAAATAAAGATCAAGTAAAAGAAGGCTTTTCATTATTTTGAGGCAATTCGACTGTTGTGAACTAAAATTTAAAGACTGGTCAATGCCAGGTGTAACAAAGTTGGAATTACAGATTTATTACAGGAATTGCAGATGATTAGGTTACTTTTAAATCCATTTTAGGTGCAACAAACAAGCTTCACGTAACAAAATAATGCTGTTTGGCTACTCGTCGCTTAAAAATACAGTAAGGTATTTTTCGATACTACGGGAACTCATACAATCTACATGGTCTGGCTCACTTGAGAAGGAAAACAGAATCATTTCCTAAATACATTCCAAATACAATTTCTACAAATTCTTAAAATATGTACGAGAATGAAGGCCCAAACAACCGAAAAGTTATTCGTTTATCTGAACCGTATATTTCTAAAACTATAGTCGAGACTACAGTCACAGATATGATGGGGAAACTTCTGAGAATAGTAATGCTTGCAAATACGTGTTGTACATGGTTTTTGGTTTGTTAACTAACCAATTCTGGATGCAATTAGAGTGAATTCAAACAAAGTTAATCTCCTTCTGAATATCAATGCAATCATATTTTCCCGACGTTTCGGTGTCATCTTGACGCCATTCTCAAAGTGAATAATGAATCATTATATAACGATAATTTATAACTTTTGTATGCAATATACAAATCTAAACAAAAACTTTGGCTCGTCTGGAGTCCGTTTGAACATTCAAGTTAGGCTTGAGCATGCAAATGTACAACATTTCTTTCACCAAACAATCGAATTTGTTGCTGCACCTAGCAAGCACTTGAAAATGTTCAATGAGGCGATCTGGAATTCTGAAGTCATGCCTCTTCTACAAGCATTACGCTGAGCATTAAGCTGAAAAAGTTCATGTAATGACTTCTGCAATGTGCATATTCTGCTTGTGGTATGTTATCTTTTACTCCGTACAAGAAATTGTATCGCAATATTTCTTTATATTTGGTAAAGACTTCAATAATAGATTCCTAATGCGAGCGCGGAACAAAATTTTCGTCTGAAAATCCCCACGTTCACGCTCACTTTCTAACTGTAAACTTTCTTCAGCACTCTTATGATGGTCTCTATTATTTGTTTTCGAATCTGCTTTGTTACGTTTAAATTTAGCTTTTCTGTTTAGATCATAGTTAGCACTTGCTTCAGGACTTCTATATCAGGGACGGGGGAACAGGAGGCCAAAAGGGCGATGCCCCCCCCCCCCCAAGATTTGCCAAATCTCTATTTTTTCCGTGACCGAATTGAAATTGGTTGCGGCAGACACTGTCTCACATTCACAACAATGCATATCAACACGAAACATCATTTTCCACACAATGACCAAAAGCACCTTTGTGGAATGTGAAAAATAAATTTGAACCCAGCCTACCTGCCCCCCCCCCCCCCTACTCCCCATCTGCCTTACCTTCTCCCATTGCTGTATATGCAATTAGGGCATTTTTCAGCCTATTGTAGTGTTCTTTTGAACTATTTTGAATTAACTCTCAACTATTGTATCAAGGCTTTTTGGGGCCCAACTGTACACAAACTTTAAAGAAAGTCTCCTTGTACTTGGTGACTGTACACATGTCAACCATAACGAGCTACCTCTTATTGCAAAACATTTTGAATGTTGCCATCAGAAATTGTGGTATCCCGCTTGCAATGTCATATATTTTTCTTGACAGTCTTGATTTACTGTCGAACATCAAATTTACCGATCAAAGCTCGTAAGTCGCAATCATCAGAAGAAAAAGTAGTCTCTGGCACTTTTAGCTTTCTCACAATTGCAGTAGATTTGGCTTTAAACAGATTGGCAATAACATAAAATAGGGATCCTGATTTGGTCAACTGATAGTGGAAAGCTTTTGTACTAGATGAACAGATTATGACGGTTTAACCACGGTGCAGCAATTACAAGTGAAGTGTTACAGCAACAATGTTGAGGTGTCATGGCTGCTTAAGGTGATCTAGAGGCCCCCACTGATATAACTGATTTTTAAAGTCGTACTGTTGGCTTTAGAAGACGAAGAAGGAATAATCTGTAATGTGGTAGGAGAAGATATTGATAAGAAGAAAGTGGAAGACGGTATGTTTTCTATCCTGTTTTGGGTCCTTTATTAATTGCTTCCAAATCGAAATGCCTGAACACATATTAGACCTGAGTAAACAGTATAAAAATTGCTTCAACACTTATAATTTGACAGTTAGATAAATTCTTTAAGTAAACAACCAAACTAGATAGTATTTAAAGAGGCAGCGACAGTTTTGCTGAAGATACTGTCAATTTGATTCTTGTATCTTTTCATCTGGCCATATCATTACTAGGGGACTACTTACAATTTCTTTAACTGATGAAAACTTGAATGACAAGAAGTGTTTATTATTTTTGCTCATAATAACATAATGTCTCGTTTCCCTTTTCCTTTGCTATGTTATGCGGTTCTACATCCATAGGCCCACGACCGCGGACCAAGGGGCTGAGAGAGCTGCACCTCTTCCCTTTTGTTAAAAGTTATATTTTTGTGAGCTCTCTTACACTTTTAATATGAAACAATTCTTGAACAAAGGAGTATTTTTAGGGCAATAACCCACAGCTCCCCTACCCCTTATGTTTTGTTCTTTACGCTAGTGCCTGTAGTGGAATTTTTTAATAAATTCTTGTTGCCAGTCCTTTGCTTAACTTTACATTTCCTTTATATGTGGCAAAGGGAGGAAGGAGTGCAAGTTTAAATTGGTCTCGCTTCTACCTCATGGCATATTCAGCTTGGTTGAACATCTCCAGTGTCGTAAGCTCCACTAGTACAACTCTTGGGAACACAGGAGCACTCAAAGTTCCTCACTACAACAAGGATGAACTCTTTTAAGAGCAATGTTTGAGTCATAGATTTATTAACAGGCTGCAATATATCTTTGAAATTTCAGCTGCAAGTCATTTCCCCTTTCCCATGTCTTTCAATAACTTCTGAGAAGTTTACCGACCAATCTAAACCATGTATATGCACCCCTGCCCATTATAAAAACTTTATTTCTTTCTTAATTGATGGCACTAGATAACTAGATAGATAACGCAATAATTCAGACATTCTTAGTGTTGTTTCAAGTGCACTGCAAGTTCTTATAAGGACGTGGTTTACTCCCTTGTGTACTCCCTTGTACACGTAGATTTACAGGTTCTTTTGCCTATCGAATTGAACTTGGAGACGGTCAATCTTCAAAAGCGATTTCTGTGCCATAATATGTTTTTCTTCCCCTTGGTAGTTTAAGTGGTATTTTCCTACCTGTCTGCTTTTACTGTCTACCTTTCCATTCCTGTCTCCAGAATAGCTGATATGCATTTTGTAGAAGTTGCCAGCATTCATGAAGGTAATAGCCTAGACTCGTCCCCTCTATCTTTTCAATACAAATACATTGATAATGTATTCGGATTTGAATAAAATCAGGTACGTAATTTATTTTATCGACAATTTAATGATATCTTATATGCATTTGGTGCGTGCATTTAATTCCAAGTTAGAGATACCCTTCTCGCAACTGGGTTCTCACACACGAGCGTGAAGGTTACCCATGTTTATCAAACGTGAACGTAATGTTTGCCACGCCATCGGTTGATGATAAGAATTTTGACGGAGGTTTAATAGGTTTAGTCTGTCGGCCTAATTGGGCAAGTATCTCTCTGAGAATCTGCCGTTCTTAGTATAAAATTGCGTGATATTTGTTCGTTGTCGATCAACGCCATGACTTCCAGTAGCATTTTCTGGAATGGAACACGAAAACAACAAAGGTAGGTTTCTTTGTAGATACTTGCTACTTTAGAAGTTTTATGGCACTAAGATTAAATTAGACTACTCGTACTCCATTAATTCCCCTTCGTCCACCTTCGTGATTGCTAAACACAGAAACGATGCTTTCACGATCATAGAATTCTTATCATTTATTGATGCAAAGGCGACAGCTCCCCTCAAAGACAGACCAATTCTTGGAAGTGAGACCAGTCGTTATAGCCTCGAATTGAGTTATGCTTCTATGTCGCAATTTCTCATGTAGTAAGCACTGCAGTGACCGGCAGGGCCGTCAGGAAGATGTGAGACACGGCAAATGGCATGGGTATAGATGCACTGTTGTCAGCTGTTGATCCCCAATCTGTGCGATAGATATAGACATTGAATTACTGATGTATGTTTGCTGGGCATGTGGATAGAACACCTTGTTTTTCAAGCTATTAAAATAGTTGTATTGCTGTTCTGAATTTTATACTAGCGACATGACATCCAGAATTTGTCATGGTGTTGGACTTTCAAGACTACATACTAACATACATCAAATAAGGAGTCGACCAGGATTTCCATCACTTGGAGGATGTGGATGTCGAAAGTTTGGAACTCTATTTAGAGAATCAAGTTTAGTAAGTTGATGTACATTTGGTTAGATTTAGTGTAGTGACTAAGCAAATCATCTCAGGGTTATTAGAATGAGTAAGCAAGTCTTGATGGAGACAGTGGTATCCTGGGTTGAGAACGGTACCTAAAACCCATGACATACCTACACAAGCTATATACGTTAGTCTTTGATCGCAAAGGTGGAGAACAGAAGCAAACAGTCACGCAGCAACAGATCATTATGTGCGCCTAGCACAGAAATAGTAAAGAGAAAACAGAATATGAGAATGCAATTGTCACTATTTTCTAGAGATTGTAAACTTTGAAATGAATCAAGCAGTGCAATGACGCACCATCTGTATCAGATTGATTGGGCTTACAATAACACGATGTTGCCAATTAATAGTGCTTGCTGCAAGTTGGTTTGGAGTACTGCTTGCTGCAAGTTGGTTTGGAGTACTGCTTGCTGCAAGTTGGTGAAGAGGGCCAATCCACTGCACTGTTTATCAGGGGCAGTACTGAGAGATTGCGTTGTACCACTGGTGCAACATAAGACAGTATGATGCCAGACACTCCAATAACTGTGTTAGTCAGTGTCTGCTAAGATAAGGCTATTGATTTGGCTACAGTTTAGGCTAGGACCCAAGGAGTTTTTCCAGGCAAATTATTGGGTAAAGCATGGCAGATTGAATTTTGCTTTCCATGAAAAACTGAATATACTTGCAGATGATAGACCTTTAATCTTTGAAAGCTGGTCATAAACAAGTAGCAATGTTCCTGTTAACACTTCAATAGTAATAGGATGTTAACAGACTAAGCTATCATAGACGGAATGATGCTAGTAGGCCTGCTATGTATATATGAATAAGACAGTTTTAAAAATTAATTGCTATACAAGCAGTCAAGCTGCTTCATGATAAAGCTATT
>JAAAKM020006971.1:79621477-79631733 GCA_010016025.2 Alatinidae sp. Z8VKAUB7J3 | reverse complement strand
CTATGTATATATGAATAAGACAGTTTTAAAAATTAATTGCTATACAAGCAGTCAAGCTGCTTCATGATAAAGCTATTATATATATTACAGAAATATCAAGTAAATGGAAAGGATAAACTGTGGTAATCCAAGAGTTTTTTGCTCACCTTTGACTTAAGGTATCAAGCTAGTTTCAGATGGAAAAATTTCTAGAGACTAGAGAATCCCCAAGCTTTCTGACAAATTAATGAAACAACATTTCTAGAAAGATTCAATATGGCATTGAATATTGATGGCATGGGGAAGAGGACATTGAAGAAAAATAAGTCATACAAGATTTATGAAACATTGATGGAAACTGTTCAGTTGAGCTTTCTTTGTTATAACATCATCATCGTGATCATCATCATCAGCCATTAGGGCCACTGCTGGCTGATTGCCTCCACAAACTTTGCCAGTTGCTTCGGTCTTGTGCTTCTCTCATCAAAGTGATGCCTGCAATGTTATGTGGGTTTACCAGGTCTTCGCCTTCCAGTCGTTGGTGTCCATTTTGTCACTTTCTTTGCACATCTGTTGTTATGCATTCTTGCAACATGTCCTTTTCATTGTCATTTCAAGCTATCTATTTTTTCAATTACATCTACGACCTTTGTTCATGTGACCTTATCTTTTTATTTCTCCATTTATCTTGTCTTGTAGTATTCAACATTGCTCTCTCCATACTTCTTTGAGCAACTGCCAATTTGTCTCTTATTTGCTGAATACTATGACCAAATTTTCTAATGAGCCCAGTTTGCTTTCACCAACTCAATTTGTTGTATCTTGACAAGCACTGTCACCTGAATAATGATGCGTATATAAGATAGGGGGACACTCAAGGATTCAGTTGTTTTTTGTATTAAATGGCATTAAATGGTATTTGAAGCCAATACTGATACCATGATTACTAAACCAACGCGTCAACCATTGAGCCATCGAGGCTTCATTCTCAGAATATGTATATGTCTGGCACTGATGAAGGCTCAAAGCCGAAACACAATAAATGTTAATTATTGAATTTCTCCGTACCCACTGACTGGAGGAGAATTCGCGAAAGATTGACACTAAAATCTTCACCTTAGCTTTTGAGCTTTGATGGCTCAAATGGCTGGTAAGACTTAAGAATATTTCATTTTTATTTCTTATTAAGGAATTATAAAAGGGCTCGAAAAGTTTTGTTGCCCGAAAAAATTTAACATTTTAACAAACTGAGGGGCTGTAGCCCCCTCAGCCCCTTTGGCCGTGCGCCCATGATGATAATACTCGTCTACTTTTAATAAAAGTCCCTTTCGTGTAACCTATGCACGGTGAAATTCAACACTTAACAATCAACCTGAAAGTCCATTGATCCACGTTGTTTTGCATTAAATTAAAGGCAATGATATAAAAATGTGCCCAGCACTTCTACTTGGTAAGCAGGTGCACGGCACAAGCTAGTGGCTGCATAGGAGTGTGGGAATTCGAGGCAATTTCTTAGGAAAGCTTTTCCGCTACATATATTTCACATAAATCCCAGTAGATTTTCTCTTTGCTCCTCGATGCCTTTCTGCGTAGAAAATCTAAATACAAACAATGAGTTAACATCTTCTTTAAGTTACTTGACTTCAGTAAATAGTAATTTTGATATGGGAATGATTTTACCTCCCTTTGTTCTCTGATGCCTCATAGGATAAATGAACATCTCATTTCAATCTATGCAAGTGGCTAAGGGACTAAAGGTTTTTCAAGGAACTGCTTATCCAAATGCCTGAGTGACTGTAAAAGTAGTATGATGTGCCCTCAATTTCTATAAGTAGGCTTTCATATTTTTATAGAATAATAGCTTTCAAGTCTTATGGTATGTAGAATACCTCCGAAATGTTGAAAAGTACCTGTAGAATATTTTTTTAGCTATTTTTACGACAATATCATGTTCTTACTTTCTACAACATTTTGTTTATCCTCAAAGATTTTAAATATTGTAAATAGAAGAATCGCTATCTTAGGCTAACCCAAGTTCTAACTCCCTTACTATCTCCCCGAACATCCCCTAACCTCCCTTCAAAAGTAGATCTCCACCGGTATCGAGTATGTCGATTGTTAACAACTGAGCGGTTGCTATCAACTTATGAAAAATACTTGCTCAAGTCAATGCTTTCATGGCGTCTACAGTAAAGGGGTGATGGGTGGAGCACAGAGACAGGTATGGGCGCGATGGAAGTGGTAGTCACAGATAGGTGACGTAGACCGTATGTTTGGCTACCAATGATCTATAGCAGCTCTTTTTAAGAAAGCAAAGCTGACCTCCATCAATGGCGTAATGGCCCAGAAAAGATAACCTACAAATTTCCTGCTTCATACTACCGAGACAATGTCACTGGAGCATGGGGGAAGGGTAGGATCAAATACATAAGGGCAAATTTATAGAAGAATCAAAATAGATTTGAGTAACGGATTTATTTTGCTAAACCTTTTTGCCATACACTGATCACAGCAATCGTATGAAGTGAAATGAAAAAGCTGTTACAATGAATTCATAGACAGCGAGAAGATCCTAAAAAATAACGGTAACAATCGCGCTTGTGACAGTAGTGACACGGTTATCGTTTCTTGGTAAATCAAATGGGAGAGTTGGTAGAAATAGTTTCCCTCGAGGAAATTGACCTGGAAAGAATGGTGTTGGCAACTTCAATAGCAACAGTCTAATACTTCATGGAGCATGTGTGGAAAATGATCGTATAATCACAGTTACGGTTTGGGGAGGGATAGCTTTCGGGGGACGAAAACCAATCCTCCACTATCTCATCTAAAGGTGGAACAGATTTGGATTCCAAGAAAGGAAACGTCTCACCATTATAAAAAATATAATTTACAGTGATACCTCAATGAAGTACAAATTACAAAGAAGTAAAAATAGCAATCTCAGGACCTTGTATAAGGATATTTGAAGGCAGGGATCTTCCGTCAGTGAATGCAACGAATGCATTGCAAGGAACGCATTTATGCATATATAGATGATCATAACTCTGTTCATGTTTTAACTTTGCTATTTCTCCGAGCCCACAAAAAGGTAAGGGGTGCTATTGTAATTCCAAAGCCCCAAATCTTCATTCTATTTCTTCTATATCAATAAAATAAATGACTAAAAGGATCACCACAGAAATAGTGGGGCCGTATCCCCAGCCATTAAATCTGTCAATCTACTTTAGTGTTAGATTTGAATTCCTTATGTTCATGTAGCTAGGACTCTACCTTGTAGTTGCCATCCAACATTCCTGAATGATAGACAGCCCTCCGCAGCAAGTCATAAATGACAGATGTCAACAACCAATACTCCAAACCAGGAAACAGGGCCCAAACGAAGACCGCACGCAAAAAGCACTGGCCTTAGGTGCTTTTCGTTGGTATGAAAACCACCTGAAGACGTTCATTGACTCGTTCTTTGTACTATCAAATTCCTTCGCATTCACTGTTGGATCAAACGGCCGCGTATGAATTTTCATCTTTGCATGCAAAGCTCTGCGACCGTAGATTAATTACCTTGCTGAAGATTGGTTAGATGGGTCATTTGCTGGAGAAGATTTTCCACCAAAGATTAAGATAATAGAGAACGCGCACTTGAAGTAGGAGTAAATAGTAAGGAAAGTCTGGTTTAAATGCTACCGTTTGCTAGAGAGAGGGTAATTTGTTAGCCAGGGCTTAATCGTGCACATGAAATTTTAATAAAAGTCTGTAAAATTATTTATTTAGCCTTTAGATTAAACTTTTCCTCAAAGTAGAGTAAATGTTGAAGGTCATTTGCCTGTCTTAAGTACCTAATGAAATTAGCTATTTGATTTTGTGAAATGTGTGTGAAATGTTCACTAATTCAATCTGAATATTGCACATTGACAGAGTGTCTTTTCTTGCTTCTCCACCTTACTACCACATTTCCAAAGCATATCACAGAGAATGTAATGTAAATTGTTTATAAAGACATAGATGTAGGGTGAAAAAGAAAATGAAAATATAAGTGAGAAGTCAGGAGTTTTTAAAATTTTTAGGGGAAAAAATGGGGCACGAGGGACAAATATTTGCTACAGGTTAATAGTAGGATTGAATGTAGTTAAAAGCTTACAATGTTAGCTGTAAATAGTTATTATGTTTGGATAGAAGGTGTCGCAATATCAGAAAACACAATAAGGTGTTACGCCAAAGAAGGGCACTACGGATAAAACATTTTTAGTTGAATGAGGGTCGTGCTTCGTTGACCGGAGCCTTGTCTCTATTTCCCTCTATCCGACGTACTTTTTGCAAGCCCTGCTCCCATACGTTCTTGTAATTTTCCGGTTCCATTCATAGCGATCTTAGTCACGGCCCGTCCATGTTACAAGGTGCTTACAGAACAATTCTAATAGTTAAATAATTTGTTTGTTGTACAAAATCCATCGATTGCCCTAAACCATCATTGCTTTGTTACTTCAATACATAGGAAACCCACATTTTCTGAGTTATATACTAATTGGTTTTCCTTTTGCCCATATAAGCAGAAGATAAGTTTGGTACACTCTCTACTCTCGTCTACAGAGCCTTAAGAATTTGTATTAAGTGTGAACTGGCAGGAGAAGTTAATTCACATAGTCAAAGACTGCATCAAGCAGCAATAGGCGACCTGCTGCTCCCCAAGAAAATTTGGTTCAAACAAGTGTACCATGTATTTAAGGATGCCATGGATTGGTAAACATACCAGCAACTTTGGAAAGAAAATGAAAGATGCTATCAGCAACTCCCGCTCTCAGTGCCAATTACACATTATATACACGACCAGGAAGATTTTTCTCTGTCCTAAAAAGACACACTACCCTCCCTGAAGAAAAGTCCTGTAATTTTATAAATTCTAATGCCTATGTGGAGGTCGGTATGTGGGCCGTGCGTCATAAATTTTGGAATCGAGGCTTAAGTAACATATTCCCGCCGTAGTACGACGGGGAAGGGATGTCTTGGACAGTAAAACACGTAGTTGTAAAGACAACAGCAAGATATTGGATGTTAAGGTCGACTCTGCCTTTAGTCAACACTTGCTGTTAAATCCTGAATGTAGTATGGCGTTTACCGATGACAGTTTTATAGTGATTTACCAAGGTAGATCGGGTTTTCATATAAGGGTACTGAAAGCTCCTTCTATCAAACACTTTTTGCCTGCACTTTGCCGCCAAAAAGATTTTGTTTATGATATTTCTTTGTTCAAGTAGTGTCGTTCTTTACGTCCCCAGTTTCTGGTCTATTCAATATTTGTTTGTAACCAATCGCATACTTAGTTTTTCAACATTCTGTAACTTTCGGTCCCTTTTATTTGTTTCTTGTTTCTTGTTAATTGTTTTGCAAGACTTGTTCTTCAAACCCCTCTTCTACGCTCCTTTTGAATTGACGCTTTGGTCAATTCACGTAAGTAGATACTTTGATTGACATCATCCATTTCGCAGGAGCATGTTAACCAATCGTATCCCAAACCTTGGAGTAATACAACTGCCGTATCTTGTCACTAGGGATTTCCTGAGTTTTAATTCTCAAATCATCTGCATCGTCACGTTAGTATCTCATGAACGACAGTTTCATGGGCACTGGGTACTAATGTCATCACATCACCAACTCTATTTGTATTTCCACTAGCAACAGATTGGATTTATTGCATGTCCGATCTAAACATTGGCATAATATTGACTATGTCGTCTTTGAAAAAGGGGATGGGTGAAATGTACGAGTTATGAAAGCTATTTGCAATGCTGAGTGCTGGACAGTGCCTCATAGTATGCGAGCTCAATCTTCATTTTCAGCCGAAGAGACGCACTCAAGACGCACTCAAGCTATCAACTTATCTTAAGTATTTAACGTCAGCAAGTTGAAAGTCGTGTCCACTTAGCAGTCCTTGTTAACACTTCGGAAAATCTACCTGAGTCTAGAAGACAGGACAATCTTGATAGGAACCACCTAAGATAAGATACACTGGGAAGATCAGATCAGATCTCGTTGACCATGTACACCACTTTTTTCTTAACGCATCAATTATGGTCAATATTGTTATTAGTCATCAAAGACCCTTTTCAATTAAGAAACGGGTTTTGTTGCCGAAGGTTGCAACGCACGTGGAAATGCTGCAAGAGTTTTCTTTAGATTTTAAAACACTTTCGAATTTGACTTCTAATGACAATATCATACGGTTACCTTCAGACTCAGAAAAGACAGCTATCTCGAAATGAGATGTCAGAAAAGTATTTTTTTAAAGTAGAGTTTTCAATTTGACATGGAACGCAAAACAGGCAGCTAAGGGGGGATATAGCCCCCACTCCTCAACAATTTTGCCAATTAACTTGTTTCTCTAATGAACTTTATGACTTTCTTTAAGGTAAATTCTTAGTTGATGAAGATTATAGTTTCAAGTTGTGAAAGAAAAAAAAGTTAACTCAGCTGGAACAGGATGTTCGTTATAACAACATGAAAGTTGTCGCAACAAACGTAGCAAAATAGATGCAATCTAAGCATGATCTAGTAGCAACTTTTTGTAAATAGCTGCAATACTTTTGGTGGGAATGCGGAAGACCCCTAAACTGATAGCATATGGGATGTAGTGCAGCATGTCAAGGTCGGGACAAATTTGTGTTGTGTACACGGGTTTTTTTATAAGCAATTTAGTTGCTTAGGTGTGAGGCCCTCATTTGGTCCAAAATCTAAACAAGCTAAACAAGTTGAGACCTCGACTCCAGGAGGGACAATTTTTAAAACGCCTGAAAAACAAATAAAAAAACGTTTTTCATTAAGAATTGATTACAAACTGTTGATACATAACAAATATCACACTGTTGATAATTTCCGATCACACTTATTTGACTCGGTCCGTGTTAGCTGCAAATTAAGAATTGTTATTGAAGAAACGAATCCCGCATGGTAGACTAGCAATGCTTAATCTCTTGATTTAAAAATATTAAATTTTATAATACAGAGAGAAGTATCTCGTTTAAAAGTGTGAACGCCTTTATTAAGGTGCAAAAGGAACTCACTTTTCATTTATGAGCATGACCTAAAAATCCTAGCATGATAAAGTGATCGTTGGGAGGCTGATTGATTGTTTACACAAAGTACAACAGCCAGTTTGAATTCGTATCTTTCACAAATCCTTAGCAAATGTAAAACCTATTCTACTGTACCACAGACTACTAAATTCCCCGGACGGACAAAGTTAAAAGCTGTGGAAAATCTGTGGCCAACTTTTAAATTGTTATAATTTTTGAACGGAATGTTATTATTCCCTACTTTCTTTTGCAAAATCTGAGTTAGCCTATTGCCTTTCAAAGCAAAAAAGGTTTGGGAACAGAAAGTGCCGCTGGCGGCAGCAAAGCGGAGCCGACGTCACAAACCCCTAAAAATTACTATGTAATGCCTTAAAGAACATACAAACGGCATAAAAGGGCAAGAAATGCTGTTAAATGCTTCAAATATTGCATGAATAAGTTTATCTGCGCGACGAATGTAATGGAGGGATCAGATTTGTTAAATTATTACTTGGGGGCTCATCAGTTACGTCACATACCCCTAAAAGGACTGAAAATCCCCTCAAATTACGTAAAAAATAGAAACGAAAGACATAAAATGGCGAGAAATGCTGTCAAATTCTCTAAATATTGTATGGGGGCAGCCAACTTAAATATTATCATGCATATCAAAACATTTTGGCACATTTGCACCTATATTACCTATTTCACACCTTTGCAGGGGGCTTAATGAGGCAAACATTGATCAATTTCAGACCTAAAAATTCCCCCAAATTACGTAAAAACGGTAAAAAAATGCAATGGAAGGATGCTAATTGTTCAGCTGTTGCACAAACACACCAATGCTGTTGCAATCAAGAATAACAAAAGTGTCGTCCACTTAGCATCTCCACATGGTCAGTGAGCATGTCAATGATCTAATGGTTCGTTCCTCAAAGGCCTCCTTGTACAGGTTTGCTATGGCAGCAGATACTGGACCACCCATAGCTGCACCTTCTTTTTGTTCATAGACGGTTCCTCTGTATTGGGAGTATATAAATCGCAGTACAATGCCCAACAGGTCAGCAACTTCGGCCGGAGTTAGTGTGGTTCTATCAGCAAGACTTGAGTCATTCTCCAGTTTCTGCAGTGCATCCTCCACAGCATCCCGGATAGGTAAACTAGTGAATAAAGACTCGACATCAAAGGACACCATAATTAAAATTTCACTGTCTTCAATTCTTGCTGTCTTGACAATGGACGCAAAATGTGATGAATTCTTGTCTGTAAACTCCGAATTTCCTGTCAAGGGGTACAGTGTTGGTACGGGAGACAATTGGTCCGAGTGGACCGTTGTCCTTATGGATCTAAGGAAAACCATATATCTTTGGGGGTTGTTTATGCTGAGGTTTGTAAACATCCGCTGTTATTCTTCAGCCTTGCATTAAGTTAATTAGCCGTTCTGACAGTCTCCATGACTACTTCTCAGTTGAATCTTTGCCAAGCCGCTTGAACGGGCCATCTTCAAGTAGGGTTGACATCTTGGTGTGGTACTGATGTGCCTCTACCCGACCACAGTGGTGCGACCTTTATCTGCTGGTAGGATCATGATGGAGTTGTCGTCTTTCAGGATGCACAGGATACGATGGAGGAAGATGGCTTGCAGGTTTATCGTTTCTGACGATGGTCATCGATCATCAGAGAGGGAGAAAGCAAGTAAAGTCCAGGTAGCAACCATATGTACCACAAAAAAACCCTTGAGATTAAAATATCACATAAAGCTCACAAGATGTAGAATCGCAAACCCAGAATTTTTTTTCGGTTACCAACATTTTATCGTCTTGAAAAGGACCTCAAAATCTATTCAATGAAATAAATTAATGTGTTTGAAAAGGTGCTGGGATGGCCAATCGGTAGCTTGATACCTGAATCCTATTTCTCAAGTTATCTTCTCCGAGGGGTAGAAACGAGGTGGTAGGCCGTAGGGCGGCGGAAAGGAGGGAGTAAGTCAAAATGTCCCGACAACAAAACTCATTTGTATTCAACAGTGGTTTATGAAAGAGAGCCCCCCAAAACAAAGTTACTTACTTGTTTTCCCCAATCGTAAGCGAAGAAAAAGCAAAGTTTAACTAGTGCCAAGGCGACAGGGAATTGCGCATCTGGGCTCGTTTCTGCAGCCATGTCGTAAAACCTCTTCGCAAGGTGAATGTCCTGAAACAGAAAAAATGAGAAATTGATGTCAATTTGTCGTTGTTCGGCGCTAGGATAAATGAAAAAAAATGATAATAAAGAATAAAAAAAGGAGAGCAAGAGAAGAAGGAAAGGAGCAACAAAAGTTCGAAAAATGGAAAAGGAAGAAATAGAGAACAGAGAATATAGTAACAAAACAAAGACGGAGAGAAAAAGGGTGGTGGCGAATGCATACAACAAAAAGGAGATAGCGAAAGAACGGATAAAGGGAAACAGGTATGATAAGAAAAATCCTATCGAGAAGAAAAGGCAAAGAGGACCATGGAATAGAATACGACGACGAAAATGAGAAGCTGAAAGAGAAAAAGAGATATTTGCAAGCCAATCATTTGACGTTTCGTAATTCTTGACCACAATACGTCTCCTCCTTAATAGTAAAAACACTGTGCAGGAACGGCAAAGGGAAATATGTGATTTATTACCTCTTTCAGCCCAAGGCCTTGTTCGTGCATATATCCTAAGTTGAACATTGCTTGTGCATTATTCTCTTGTTCGCTGGCTAATCTATAATGCAGAGCAGCTGCTTCATAATCGACACTTGTTCCAAAACCGTAGTAGTGGTAATCTCCAACTTTCACTCTTGCAACTGTGTAGCCTGAGGACAGACAGGTATGAAAGAAAGGAAACTCAAATTATGGATTAAACAACGACAAACAACTATAAACAAAGGAAAACTTAATAAATAAAGTTTTATTCATTCTATAAATGCGTTACATCACATTCCAACGAATTTTACAATTGCTTTTTGCTTAGTACTCAATAAAAGAAAGATTTCTTCCTTTCGTAAGAAAGAAACTCCAATCGTATCACTCATGGCAGAATACTTGGTGTCAGGGAGTGATCAATGTGCCAATAGGATGCTTAACATCATTGTTGGCTTCAATTTCTGGGTCCCCCCTTTTTTCGCGATCCTTTCACCGAACGACCCCTAACAGCACTGGATCTAGACATATGCTAACTAAAACATTGTGTCATACAAGAATAGATTTGATCAATCTTAATCCT
>JAAAKM020006971.1:79590742-79612310 GCA_010016025.2 Alatinidae sp. Z8VKAUB7J3 | reverse complement strand
TTATGAAATGCTATCATTTATTGCTTTACACTAACTCTCCCTTGGATGAAAAGTGGCGAAGTTTAACAAGTTAAAACAAAGCTTGCAAAAGTCCAATGTAAAAGAATATCTAGTATCTTACGCAATAACAACTGGCTAATTCTCAATTACATGTGAGAGAAATTACTCATATTGTATTGACTGGCCAAGGTTCTCACCAACTTGATAAAATTAAATTAGAGGTTTATAATGCAGTGTAACTACACGTAATGCGGCTGCTCATTACTTAAGTTACAAGGTTTATTGATTTGTTAGTCTGCAGCATCTTTTTCTCTTGAATCTGCACCATCTTCTTCTATAAGTAGTATGTAGATGCCTGACAGACTGTGTCTTGCGATAGACACCTCAAATGTTGTTGCCTATACTTTTTAAGGCATGCTTTGTCACAACATGAAACATTCACACTCCATTGACCTGAAAATGTTTGGAGGGCACTGAACAGCCAACCATTATCATCAGTGGATTCGGTACCCTCAGTATTACCTACAAAACATTGAGATAAATACTTCTCAGAGGATTGTTTATAGTGTGTCTTCTGCAATGGGTAAATGGTAAGAAATGTATGGTCAATGGATCACCTGGCTTACCTCCAAAAAGAAGTTAACTAGGTATGGGTCAAGCTTTAATTTCGAAACAACAACACACAGAAATATGACTTCTTCCATTTCTGTAGGTGCAGCCTGGATTTCTCCACAACACTTTATCAATTTCTAAAAGAGATGAGGGCAAGAATCAATCCATTAAAGCCAGGCACAATCAACATGAACAACTTTAAATATACACATGAATGTCTACAACAATACTTATCATATTACCAATGATAAAAGTACAATTGTTTTAATCTAAATTTAAAACCTCCATTTAATTGGCATAAACTTAGGCACTATATCAACAAAACGTCTTAATTTCATTCCAAAAATTACAATATGAACTTTTAACTACCCCTTCCCCATCTCCAAATCCCTCAAATTTATATCAGTAAGGTAATTAGATTGTACTTGCGTTACTTGTAGTCTATCTAACAACAGTCATCTAAAATGTTAATGAAGCACTTGAAAATAAAAATGATGTAAAACATGGTAATTGTGCTTGTTAAGACCATCTGCCACGACAACAAATCTGAGAAATTTCTTAATGCCTTAAATTCTATTTGTGGGAAACAAGAGATGCCTTATGTTTCCTGGCACCTGGAAATAGATATGCATGTGCTATCATGTCAATAAACTTTGTCTCCAAATAATTACAAAAATGCTATATAATTATTTGTTGAAGGCATGTCATTCTTAAGTGCACAATTTTATTATAAAATATACATACATACAAAAGCTGCTTGACATAATGTGTCAAATCCCTTTTCTCAAAATAGCCTTCAGAAATCTGAATCGTCTGTACTTACACTTATTGGTCTGTGAGCATTCACATGTGGCAAGACTGGTTGCTTCAGCTTTCCAATAAGATTCGTGAAAAATATCAGTACTTGCTGCTTCATCCCAGGTGGGCACTACAAAGGGTTGAAAAAGTACATAATAACTGTATACAATGACATCATACTATAAAGAGAAAAATGGTCATTAAAATGTGGCATAGCTACACTACGAACAATCCACCACGTAAGGATTTAGATCTCAATAAGTTGGCCTATACTTAAAGGTCCCTGGCAAGGAAGGAATTCACTTCTCTACTCCTCTTTTAAAGTTTGAGAAAAGCAGCATTTCAGGCACCAATAAGCTGATCTAGATTTCATCTTTGTACTGTCTCTCCTCTACACAGGTTAGAAGTCAATCAAAATTTGTAGATAATTGTGAGACATAGTGATCTAAGGAGGTTGCAGCCAAGTAAATATATAATTTTTTGCTTGAAAAACAAGTTGATCACTTTGACTTAATAATTTCAGTTGGGTCAGTCCAAATGCAATGAACAGTGACAAAGACATTTCCATTTTACAATATTCAGGAGTGAAAGGACCTTAAACTGTAAGACAGTCATCTGAAGTAGCAGTTCTAAGCTTAAACAAAGTGTAGTTGCTAAGTGGTCACCCTTTGGCTGATTTAATTAAATAGACTTACTTTCTCTCCCTGCCTCATTGAAGAATTCCACTGTTCAGTCTCTCCCCTTGCTTAAATACCACTATTTTGAATCTTATGTTTAAATGGAGAATCAAGACAAGACATCCTCTATGTATATAACTTTTATATTATTTCACTTGAAGATGATCCTACAGCATGTTAAAATATTTTAGATTAATTCAATTCGAACCCTTCTGGAAAATAGACTTTTGGTTTATAAAAACTCCATGACCTCTACACTACATTAATCTAATATCAATAGTGATAACTCCCAGGGCCTAAACAGTTCTTTACAGTACTGTTTCTATGATGAAGTACTTTCAAATTCTGGAAATTTGCCTGCAATTTATCATAGAATGGATTAGCAGTCATCCATGGAAGACAAGAATAAAGTACAAGGGCTTGAATATGATTTTTTCACATTTTTCTACTATTATATAACAAACATAATAAATTTTGTTCAAAAAACGTTGCATCTTGCCATGTGATTGTTTGATTAATGTCATTTGATTCATAAGAAGGTTCAGTGTATTGGTATCATTTAAAGCTATGAAAAACAAAATGTTTTTCATTCAATTTATAGTATTATGGCTAAATACTCACATCTGCCCTTCCCAGAGTCTGCATTGTTTCCAAGATCTTATGTTGAAGCATATATTCCATACATGGACCCTACGACATGAATAGTCACAATATGGATTTACTATACAACCGAAACAAAGGACAACTTAAACTTCATTACTTACACAAACCATACAGCTAAATTAAGTTACAAAAGATGTTTTACTGGCAAGATGCAAAGTAAAAACAGCATGACACAAATGTGAACATGGCATGACACAAATGTCAAAATGGCAACACACAAATATAAAGTTGTTAAGGTACAAAAAACCTACCAAATGAAACAACATAGAAGTATATACATACAATATCAACATGTCAATGCAGATATATCAATATAAGCAACATGGCATCATTAAATTTATAGTCTTAATATTTGGTCAGTAATAATTTTATGTCAAAAACTTACTGTGGCACCACTTGGATGCTCCTGATCTTCTTGCTGTAGTATATCCATCATCTGCTCTAAGTGCATGGGGATATTTGTTGCATTAACTGCCACTCTTTCATCTGCATGATTAAATAGGGAAAATTCATGCTTTCATATGTCACAATGGTAAGAGGAACTACTTAAAATTACTGTAGTGACTCTTTAATAAATGTGGTAACATATGTGGGAAGTTAATGGTGGCTATAAATTAAGAAAATTTGGAGACACAATATAAGAAGCTCTAAGTAGCTGTCTAGGCTCACAAAAAAGTAGTATGGCCACGTCATTGCATGGTTGAATAGAAATGTCAGATACTGAAAAGCAAACCTGGAATATGACGCTAAAGGGGAAATTACTAAGAAAATACATAAAACAGATAAAAATCTCAAATTTCATACTAAATAGTGATCAATCAGTAGGCTTCATCATTAAGCCACCATATAACATCAATACCAGCTTAAACATTGTTTAAGCAGCCAGTGGTGTTATTTATTATCCATGGAAAGATAAAGATAACTACTACAGGAAGATTCACAATTGCTAGAACTCCAGCATTGATTATTTCATCATAAAAATTGTAAATAACAGAAGTATTATCTCAAGGTAACATCATATTCTGGCAATCAATTGTGGTAAAGAGGCCATTGTCTATACAATGATATAGCTTGGAGTTTTAAAATCAGTGAACTATGATGTGTTGATTAAGTAAGATGGATATATAAGTTATAAGGGCCATGAGCCACAAACATAAAATGCAAAATTGATGCAAAATGCAAAGTCATTAAATGATTCTAGAATTATCACTGTCATATTACATTACACAGGTTTTACAGATCAATCTCTTAACCCTAGCTTGAGCTTTTTGGCACTTCTTCTACATGGATTTAGGGTAGTAAGCCAGATGTACTATGATGTCCTATAACTTTAAATTCAACAATAAAATTATGATGGTTTTTGGTAGGATTATTGGGTTCCTTTGCAAATAATTCGGGTAAAATAATCAAGGAAATCATATATATATATATATATATATAATTCTCAAAGAGTGGAGCATTACCACAATAGCTTGCAATTTAACGGCGCTGACCTCAAATCGTTATTTTTCCTCTCCGACACCCACCACCCCTCTTGGTAAGGTATCGACCAAAAGTACCTCCCCCCCCTGTCTAGACTCTTTTTAGTAATACAAATGGAGGACTATAGCTTATCAAATTAATCTACTTTGACCTCTGTCCCGTAGCTCTGTAGACATAAGCAATGCAACGTTTTCCTTTTCTCCGGATTCCATTGAAAAGGCACAATTTGAGATCAGGTACAGTACGTTTACTTTATTCACATTTCACTTTACCATGTTATACAATAAAATTATTAATTCATGTAGCGA
Source organism: Alatinidae sp. Z8VKAUB7J3 (assembly GCA_010016025.2). Lineage (NCBI taxonomy): Eukaryota > Metazoa > Cnidaria > Cubozoa > Carybdeida > Alatinidae > Alatinidae sp. Z8VKAUB7J3. The sequence continues at coordinate 79,607,770 of JAAAKM020006971.1, read as the reverse complement.
TCACACATTTTCTTATTCATAAAGTTGTATTAGCAGCTCGTTCAACAGATACTACATTGTCCAAAGAGTTTAATATGTTGCCTTCCAAGATAGCCGTATCACACTATAGATCAGCCATGTAGTAAAGCGTCAGTTGCATAGAGGCTGCGGTGGCAGTTCAATCCTCCAGTTACCATTGCGACCCAAGCTTATGCATTTGTGAAGGGCCAAAAATGCGAATGGGTTGAAAGATGATAACGTAACGAGATAATATGATATTAAATGAAAAGAGAAGTCTCGTGCACTTCCAATGAGTTTCCAGAACGTTTATGACAGAGCCATCTTGGCAAGTAGGAGTGCTGCTATGGTCAATACAAGATCTAGATAGACATTGTGAAGAACCATGCGGACATTAGCAAGCCAGGCAGTCTGTATAAGTGGCCGATAGTGAAACAAACTGCTAAGCATCGTGAGAGATCGTACCTTGCTCGTAGCCGTCTATAGAGAATTGTTCAAATGAAATCCAAATTGAAATGAAGTCTGATATAATTAGAAAGTAAACTAATTTCTTGTCGATGCAGTAGCCGTTTTAGTACAGACACAGAATTTGTTTAAATGGATAAGTGAGTGTCCCATTTTTCCGTTCGGAAATCTTTAATTGTACCATTGTCCTCTTTTACTGCATGCTGCATGTGACTACTTTTATGGTAAACTTTTCTTTTGCTTCGTTGTTTCTCTGTATATGGAGTCTCTAAGATCACAAAACTGACCGACACACGAGTTTACGTTTGACTGCCTATTATGTTGTGTCTTTCCTAGCACGGATGATCGGCTATATCAGTTGCAGGCCAAAGACAAGACAGCCATGTTGTTTTGGTTGCAACAACTTCAGGTAAATTTTGATGCTAATGTTATGTAACATCACAAGGAATGTGCTACACCACTTCCATTTAGTATTTATGCCAGAAGCCAATCTAAAGCAGTCGTTTAAAGTGTGTTTGGCATTGGCTTACAAGTGATCTATTGAACTGCACCTGCACTGCAAATAGCATAAAGAATATCCACGGATGCTACTTAACAAAAGTGATGTAAGATATTAGCCTGAAACAGCGTCTGCTAGTAATACGATGAATTTGGACGCGTTGCCAGAATAAAAAACGAAAGAAGAGTGCTTCCTTCCTCACTTCAGCATTGCACTGACAATTTCTTGTGTACAGCAAGTATCATCACGCTGCAATAATTAATTTGTGATTTATTTGCTCATCAACAATTTGCTTATTAACAGTTTATTGGAGTTGTTATTGGTTAATTGTCTTTCCCTCGTAAAGATGATTTGATTGCTTTGCATTATTCCTACAATGATATGTTTCTGTCTGACATTTTGGTAGGCCAAAAGAAGAGAGTTTAATAAAAGAAAAGCTAGAAATGAAACTGATCAAACAAGTAGACCGGGATCCTCAGTTTTGGTACGTCTGATAATGGTATTGCTTCTTCAATTCCTTGTTTGTAACCCTTGTTTGTAACTACTCCAATATACACTGCATCAGTAAGTCGTATTACTTTTTCAGCTAGTTCTCTGCACAGTTCTATCTTCTGCACAAGCGGAAAATACTCTGAAGAATTTCGTTACTCGTGATCTTTAAGATAGTAAATACAACTTATAAAACTCATACACCGACAATCAAGATCAGACATGAGCTCCTTCTGGTTTATCGACCCATCAAAGAACAGTGATGCCACAACTATTGAGTATCGAATAATGAAATCATGTAATAGAGAGTGTAATCGATAAGTGGTAATAAAAATCTGTTCAGAAAATAATCAAGGGAGGGAGAGTGTCGTACGTCAGTGCAAAGTGTAATAAAGGTTGTGCTTTGAATTGGTTACATACAGGTTACACGTTGGCCATTTTTCCTTACATGTTTCCTACAGGCTCCCAGTATAGACATACGCAACTCAGTACCGGTTGCTATTACTTGATATCCCTCTAGGTACTCACATAAATGTATCGGCGAGTTGAATTCTTTTTCACTATTCAAATTTTTGTGTATTACCAGGGAATCGTTGCTGGAGAATCCAACGTTTCGCAATCTATTGATTGAGCGGCCGCAGGATCTTGTGCAGCTGAGTGACAAAGCCATCATAAAAGGGGAACAAGACGTTTTCCATCTGCTTTAATATTGTTTTAATGTGCTTTCTGGAGGGATAAGTTCCCTTGCCTCCCCCCTTTTGGGTGTCTGTTTCCTCATCGTTTAATAACTTTCTACAGCACCACCTACCACACCCAATGGTTTCCATCACTCGTTAGATCCCTGGGCTTTGGAAGTTTAGTATACTTTAGCCTGTGTTAAGACTTAACTACTGAAGCAGTGTCTCGTAAGCTGCATGTAGACTGATAACTCAGCCTCTCCAGTGTACTATGCCTATGCGTGTCGTAATAGAGTAGCGGGTATTTATCCAAGATATATCAAGATTGGTTAACCAGTTATTGTTTTCATAGAAGGGCTTCATTTGTAGTACATTTTGATTAACAGCGCATGTCTTCAGTTGTTGTTATAGGTCGGGAAAAGGATGATTAGGGATGTTAGGGGTAATTAGGATCCTTTTTCTTGACGAGAATTTTGCGTGAGAATACTTGAGAATGCAAGATATACAGTCATTTCTGTTATTTTGTAACTTATCGTATTTCAGCGACCGACAAGTGGACTGTTGTCAGAGCAAGTTATTGAAGATGATGATGGTAATTTTTCTTAAACGAGGGTTGATTTGCAAATTAGTTTTGAAATTGAACATTTTTTATCCATTCATTTGTTCGTTCATTTGCCAACTTCTTAATTAGGTATTGGATTCGCCATTTGTTTCTTTCTGACACTTTGTAAATCTGGAAGTGATTGGTTCCAACGCTTATTCTGTATTTTTACTACTTTTACAAGCTAATTTCGCATTAAGTGGAGCTGGCCTTTTAACACACTAGAGCCGACGATATTTTTCAGAACATTGGTTTTTACTTTTCTGGTGTTTGGCATCACAGTGTTTAATTGTTGTTCTAAAGTTGTTTTAAATTAATTTTAGTCCAGTAGACGATGTTATTAGCTTTAGTGTTGATCCTCCGCTGATTGTGACATCTGCGGTTTTACATGTATCAAATTTGTATATATGTTTTAGATGCTATATATTATGACTATCCCTTTAAATGTTTCCGTGCTTATTACTGACACGGTGCTTTCACAATTTAGGCGAGCTGGAAGAATTTTTGAGAAAGATGATAATTCTGAAGTCAGTTATCTAAAGTCAGTTATCCATGTTTTCCAATTTCAATTACATATAGATGATGAGCCAGTGAACCTACTTGAACCCGTGCAAAGACCGTCTTCGATCGGTAAAGCAGCAACGTATGAAAACAGTTCACATGGATCAGTACCAGGCTTAAATCTGTCATTTACAAATCTCAAAACGGAAATAAAAAATTGGAGGTGAGTACCAAGCAACCCCTTTTGCTCGACAAGCTATTATGGCAAGTTTGCAAATTAAGTTTGATATACTTTGTATCGATTTCATATAGCCATAATTGCTGTATGTTCTCAAAACTCTTTTGAAACCGGTAGCACAAGAGTAGAAAGGGTATTAAAAAAGGAACATGTCAGCACTTATTTCGTTTGTTTCCCCCCTATATCAGATATTGATTGAAATACACAAATCCTTTCTATTGGAAATGTGATGTCAACCGGCGTTGATTATTTCCTGCTTTTCGGTAGGGGAAGGATGTTAGATGTTTAAGTATATTTTCTATAAATTTTAATTCATGAGTTTTTGTTTTTCTTTAATAGGAAGTCTGGCTTCAACCAAGGTATCCCAACCGGAGATCCGTTGCCATTCACAGGAAAAGTGGATCAGAAGGCGGTAACAGAAAGGTATGATGCAGAAACAGTAATATATGTGTGGAATGATTCCTGTGCCTATCTGTGTTGCAACTGACAGACAGTTACGGCCATGTTGACTTGAGACTTTGCCGCATGTGCGACATTCCCGCTCTGATCATTTTCAAAGCATTGACGTAGAATAGAAACATACAAAAGCCCCATAATGCTCCAGTGAAAGGAAGGCATACAAAGTTTTACCAGTAATAAAAGTGAATGATATGTGACTACTGTCCAACATCTTTTTTCCTAATTGGTCAAATACTTTCGATGTCTGTGGTTTTATCTCTACAGTGAGTGTATTATTTTCAATATGTTATCATGATTAGATAATTGATTATTTTGTGCTTAAAATGTAATAAACCGTCATACTTCCTGCCTTATTTTTTCCTTCCAAAGTAATACCGAAAAGGACGCCGAACTGTCCAGCAGCACTGTTAAGGCGGGTACCAGCAAAGGGTAAGCGAGGGAAATGGAATTCATTACTTCTTCAGTTTCACAGCTGATTCCCACCTGTTATTGGTTTTACTGCTGCTTCACTTTTGTTATTCCTTTTGCAAATGGTGGAGACCTAAAAAGGGTTTTATGTTATATGCCACGGGAAGCACAAGTTGATATTTTAATCTACACAGTTGTCATACTTTGTCGGTATAAACCTGTGACATGGTTACTAAAACCAAAGGGCAAAGAGATCACATAAGGATAGACCTAAGTCCCTAAATGCCCACCAAGATATTGTGTGTCAATGCTCCATTCACATTTCTAAAGTTTTAAGTATTACTCTGAGCAGAGTTTTAGGTCTATGGCATTACAATGTATATATTGAGATCAGCGCAGAGGGATTTTGATATGATTAATCTTAAAATTTCTAGGATAAAGAGGTTGAACTGTACTTGGAAGTTATATTACTGTTTACCACTTGTGTCTACCTTTTGTGTCTTATACAAAGTCTCTTTCTTCACATTCTTGCATGACGTTAATAGCTCACACTGACATTCCATATTCACCTTTATGGATTCGTAGAATTATAGCAAACTCTTCCCTAGATTTGGCCCACTTGCTGTTACACATTGCATACGTATCCTTCTGAGACAATACTTCAATCGCATAGACTTCATTTGAAGTTGTATGTGCCACTGATGCATTTTCCCTATCGGATTCTATTGGTTGTATTGTTTATTTATTGCCCGATAGTCTGTTTCTGAGACTCTAGTTCAAATATATTTGTAGCTCTGAAGTTGGATTGTCAAATATCATCACTGCCTTTAAGAGGTATGAATTTATGTAGTAAGGACGTATTGTTTTTGATTTGTTGCCTTTTAAAAAGTTATGAGAAATTGCTAGATCGAGGTAAGAGCGCGACATTTTTTAAAGAACGTACAAGATTCGTGATGCTGGTGCCATAACTGCAAAGACGATCCTGTATTATGACCAACGATTCGACAACGGCAATTTGGAGACCACAACCACGACTTATACTTCGAATTATGCTCATTTAGGCATAGTATACGATCGCATAACTTCCATGTGGAAAAATAAATCGATGCAAAATAGATAATGGTATTCCTTCATCTTCATTTGTAAGAAAAACCCTTCGATGAAGCAAAGGTCCTCAGAGATCACCTTCTTGGGACTTTTTTAACTGGTGTTTGTAAGCCTTTCAATTATTTTCAAAGAACACTAGGGCGACAGCTCAAGATTCAAATTCATCTAGTTAAAATTTCTGTATGCTTTAACGCGATTCATCATAGTAAAGTGTAGATTCCGCATCGACTTTATTACATTCATTGCTGATGCTTGCATTAGTCTATAGGTAAATGTTATGCATGCCATGGGCGAGTTTAAATTAGTTGCAAGAGGTACAGTTTAAAGTTTAATAATCTCTCAGTCAATAGGTATTTGAAAGGTTCATGTAGGTTGAGTTCAGTACAGCTACTTTGAGCTTTCCATATGGCAATAGGTCAGTACAGGCTTAATTCGTAATAGCATTAGTTGATAGAAATATTACAGCAGAATTTGTTGAAAGCTAAGTCTCCCTGCACTTTCACTAGCTTAATTGCTATCCTTTCTAATTGCTATCCTTTCTAGGTTTTTATACGGCTGTTTGTTTGGATAGTTTGGTTGTTTACAGGGAGTGACGAAACGTTGTGTTTGCATACGAAAATAAAGATTTACCATATAGTAACAAAATGGTCTTCATTCGTAGTCCTTAGGACCTTACAGAACAAACAGCCGTATAGAAACCTAGAAACGATATCAATTAAGCTAGTGAAGGTGCAGAGAGACTTAGCATTCAACAAATTCTGCTGCGAAAATGACATGCTTCCAAAGTACACTAGAAATATTACAGTTTCGGTCGTCTACGTCGGCCAGGATCTTTTACATACGTTTTCAGCTAAACAGTGATTTTTAAATGTCTCATTTATATTTCTTCATAGTCAACTGTGTTTTTCGTTACCTGGCTATTTTAACGAATGAATCATACTTCTTTACTTTATCAAACAAGGAAAACAGTTTTCAATGCTGCCCCAGAAAGTACGCCAGCAAATACTGAACACCCCTGCACTCAGTGTAACGAGGTATGTCACTCATTGACTATGTAAACCTCACATATGTAATCCAGTTAACATATATACCCCAATATTACTCGATTGATAGCTGGATTGCTAATTTCTCCAATTTCTGTCCGTTGCGAGTTGTGTATAGATTAATATGTCGACGTGTGACCTTCAACTTTGTTTCCCGTTTGTAATAAAGAGTAGCTACAAATATCCTAGTTTTACTTGAGACTACTCTTGCCTTAGTCATGTTACAGTTTTGCATGGACTCTTAAATACTAAGAACACTATTTTTAATAGATGGGCCCGGTTTTGAATGTGTTAACGCCGTATCGCGCAATTGCAATCTTAACTGGATCCGTTATACAAGCGGAGTAAGTTTCATCGTTGGATAGCATTTTTGCGTTGATTTGCGTGCATTGAAACTTAGCCAATGTAGTTCGATGCCTGATGGACCGACATCATGCGTTTTGATATGTTGCAGTCTATAAACAGTTTCCAGTGGACCTCGTTGCCATATCATAGAATGTGGTGTGCACTTTTTTACAGTTTTGCACGGTGTCCCTATAAAGAGTCCAGAAAATAGGACGTTTGTAGGGCAGAGTCGTAGGAAGGACACGCCCACAGGAAATGTAAATGGAGCAAATGGAATGGGCCAATTATAGAAACATTTAATTAATAATAATAAAATAATAAAAAAGATTCTTTTATAGCGCCATATTTACATCTGTATTCTACAGCGCTTTACAAATGCTAAGATATTACATTACAAATATTCTTATAAATAAGAGACAGAAGAATTCTTTTCTGATTTGAAGCAAATACCGTAGGGTGCCTTATTACTTTAGTTTTGGCAATGTGTGGATGTTTGTGAAATATTCTGATGATTTCATGATTCGGTATCACAGAGAAAAAATAACCTTAGCAACCTGTTAAGCAACTTTAGCCTTGAAAGTGTATCATATCCTTAGCAACCTTAGCCCTGACCCTGAAAATCGAGTTGCTTATATAAAAAAATTGTCTAATTCTATCTTGAGTCAAAAGCTAAATTGTTTAGAATCCCAAGGGACCATTATGGAAACAAGGTCTTCTGAACCTTTTTAATGCTATCCCTACCAACTTTAACTGTAGGGATTTATTGAGCACAATTTCTTTGTTTTTCATTACTGATATTTTGTATTTTATTCTTTAAAGTGACTGAAATATTTTTGTTTGATTTTGTAAAGTAATTAATATCTTAAAAATTGTAATTTTGACTTATTATTTATTTTTTTGTAACTATTTTTCTTCTATTGTTCAAAATAAATACATACATACAATGAAACTCGTAGATGACAAGGAATTAAAAGAGTAATATTCTTAAACGCTAAAGATTTTGTCTTTTGTACGAAAAATAATAAACAAAGGAAGAAAAATTAAGAAAGATTACCGGAGTGTGTACATCTTTTCTCAGCTCTGGGTGTCTCATCAGGAAGATCTCATCTCCAATGTAAGACCAAGAGTTAGGATATGCCTCACTGATGTGCTGCAGAAAGACACCAAGTGGCGCAGACAAGCCTATTCTGTCTTCAAGATTTCCCTAAAAGCAAAAAAGTGTTTAACGATGTACTCATATGTACAATTATCTTGTCATTATATTAATGGAACAAGTAAACAAACTTTTCACATTTTGGTATTTCTTGGTATTTCTTCAAATTTCTTGATATTTCTTGATATTTCTTGATATTTCGTGATATCTGTTGATATTTATTAATAATTATTGATTTTCTTATATTCAATTATATTTATTGTGATATTTATTGATAATTATTGATGTTTACATACAATAACGTTGAGCGACTGGCTTATATATAGCTGATATTCTTTAGTAATGAACAGAACACTAGAGAAATAGAAAATATGTCACCCCGGGGATCGAAACCGTAACTCACACTGGGTTTGGATTAATGACGGGCCGGACGGCAGTTCTTCCTTGGGCAAGTCACATGGCGCAGAGAAGCTGGTCTCCAATTGCGTTGAGCTGGATGTCGATGTCCACTGATGGATGATTGGAAGCTAATGTGGCGACTCAGTTGGTAGAGCGCACGCTGCGAAAGCGTGGGTCACGGGTTCGATCCCCGGTGGTGACATACTTTCTATTTCTCTCGTGTTCTGTTCAAAACTAACATTTTAAAACTAACATTTCAAATCCTTTCTTCTAGATGATTCTTTACTAAATAGATAAACAAATATACGATGTATACTGAAGTATCCTCGTGGACGATTTAAAAGTAAGACATCCTCAACCGAAAAATTACTTTATTACTAACGAGAATTTATTTATCCTAATTTAGATAATTGCATTCAGAATATAAAATGTTCTTGTTCTTAAATTAACTAACGACTGTCTGCATTCCATTACGTAAACTAGTGTTAAACAAGTAAGCAACGGATAGACTTTAGAGGTAGGAAGATAACAATAAGATTTTGAAAAGTAGGAAATAGCGGCTCAAGCTCATTTGACATAGACAATAAAACGTAGGAAGACGTTTGACTATTTTTCTCCTTCTGTGACATAGACAAATAACAAGTATGCATCTGAAAAGATTCCTTCTTCTACAAAATGTGTAAATAATATTTAATAACGGATTCTCGGAAAATTATCCTCACAATTTTGGCGCCTTTAAATTGTCGGTAGGTCTTTTGATTGTCCAATCGCCAAATTTTTCCTTCGATCCCTTTTTTGTTTTCCAGTTATCATAAATGATGCTTTAGTGTTTGAACAACTCGTTCATTACACGAGCCATTCTGATTGGGGTGCAACGAAACCGGTCAATGGCATTTCACTAATGATTCCGTTATTAAATATTATCTACAAAGTTATATCTACAATACAGTAAGATGAATCCACTTAAATCTTTTCCATCTAGAAATCTACAGTTCACTTTTTTTGCAAATCGAGGTCTCACACCTAAGCAACTGAGTTGCTTATATATAAAAAACGTGTAGTTTGCATGCAAGTGTACATCCGGCAGGGCGTTGCTAATTCACTTACGTACTATATTTTGTTTATAATATAACTAAATGATGGTTGGATCCTTGATCTATTTGCTTGACACATTGTCAACAGAGCGATGTTTGTTATTTATCAACAGTTTGTAATCAATTCTTAATGGAAAAACGTTTCTTCATTTGTTTCCCAGGCGTTTTAAAAATTGTCCCTCCTGAATTTGAGGCCTCGAGTTGCTTAGCTAGTTGCTTAGATTTTGGACCAAATCGAGGCCTCACACTTAAGCAACTGAGTTGCTTATATATAAAAAACGTGTAGTTTGCATGCAAGTGTACATCCAGCCGGGCGTTGCGAATTCACTCACGTACGACACTCTATTTGTCCAGAGGAACAGATGTAGTTTAGAAACGGTCGCCAAGGATGATAAGAGAGGGAAGGTTTTGTGCCATCCTATAACGCTAATATTCTTTTACTTTAGCTCCTCCTTGCATTGCAAATATATGTTTTACAAAGTAAATATCAATAATGGAAACGGCGTGAGTATCTTTGTTTCAGAATAACTAATTTGTAGTCTGACAAAACCATCGTACAAATTGATTTCTTCTTTTTGGGCAGTATGTTCGATTTTCTTGTAAGCTTGAGAAATATTTTGTGAACTTTTAAATTGTTGGGACATTCCATTGGGCTCCATATTGTTGAAAAGGACATTATTTGAAACGAATTGTTCATGGCTTTATGAAATAAATATTTTCGTCCTTGCAAAATGCAGTCAGAGCGTTGCTCCCATCCCAACCTTACTTTCTGTTAAGGGCACACAATGAATGTTAACCTATTCGACAGTACATATATTATATTGCACAAACCTCATAATTGTTATTAAATTATGATAAAAATCAAATGCCATCTTTTAAGTTTACATTTCCTTTTTTTCTAGATAGCCAATAATTTCCCTGGGAAGATAAGTGAGAGAATTCATCTCTTACGTTTAGGATGCAACAAATCACGTGAGACCTGTGTGCAGTAACCTGCGTGCTTGATGATAATTTTATCTCGCCATGAAATGGAGTACTGGTCTTGTATATCCAGATTGCTGAGGTAAACTATGCCCCTTCTTCAAGCCAAAATCTGAAATCTGAAGGTAAGGGGGGTGACGGGGTTGCTTCCTTGTGAAAATATTTCACCCTATTACTCACCCTCCCCAGCTAGACCAGCGAAGTCATGGGCGGTTGACACTATATTACTGTTAGATTGCTCAGCGAAGGAAGTTGTTCAGGCTGCACATGACTGGGAAGGGTGGCAGTATATAATCAGAGCCACACCTGCCCTTCTGGGAGCTATGTGAGATGATGATGATGATGGTGATGTTGACTCCCCCTCCCCAGGAAAATTATTAGATTGAAATACTTTTTGTGTAAAAGACAGGGAAAACCTTTCATGTGGAGGCACGAACGACTGTTTTGGTATTAAGTTCTATTTGTTGCTTTCTTGTGTTAGGTAAAACATAGCATCAGAACTAGAGGTCTTAACTCATCAGGTCGTACCAGTTGCTAAAATAGTTTTTTTATAAAATGAAGTCAGGTGAAATTGTGCCCTCTCCACCCCAACCCACCCACCAAAAATGAAATTATTAAAACAAAACCCGGCTTTACGACCTCCTGTGCACGGTGATCCAGCTTCGATATTTATTTCCGAATACAGTTATAACGACTCACAAAAATGATCGCTTATAAAGAGCTTTACTAACGTGAAGGAAGAGGTAATTAAGAAAATAGAGGACATTTAGTAGAAGTGTTGGCCATTACAAGTTGAAAACCACTGGTGCAAAGACGGGCAAGGCGGACACTGACGATCTATTGTTGATTCTATTATTCTAGCACAGGGGTTCTCAAAGTGGTTAATATCGAATGGGTCGAATGGGGGTCGATAAATATCCAGGGGGTCGAAAAGGGATCAGTGAATAACCATGTTCCCGTGCTGTAGTAAGAAAATTACAAAATGTACCCCCTACCAGCCCTCCCCATCCCTTCCCGCGCTTTCCATCCACTCCCGACAGGGATGATTCAGGAATCGTTTGTGTTTTAGTTTCGTACTGGGGTAGAGATGTTTTCCCCGTGGTCGTATCATTAATGTAAACTACTACTTCTACTACTACTACTACTACTACTACTACTACTACTACTACTACTACTACTACTAGTTACCACCACTACTATTTTACATTTGGTATTTACTATTGTAATAATTTTCCTTGAATAACAATCTAGGGGTCGATGGAAATCTTAAAATCTCATAAGGGGGTCGACGGGCCAAAAGGTTTAAGAACCCCTGCTCTAGCATCATAAAGGACCCCGAGATTTTCTTGCAGGTGTAAACAACCTCGTTTTCAATCTTTCGCAGTGGAATAAATTTTGTAGGAGGTTAAGAAACGATGTGGTTACCAGGGAAACAATCAAAAATGAAAACATATATGACCACAAAGTGTTTTCTAGGTGAGACTGATCATCACTCTTATAGACAGAGTGTTTTGCCTTTTGTTCTTTCTCAGTGTGATGTCAATGAAGAAAATGATGTTTTCAAAATAACATTATCTTGAACTACTATTGTCATTATCATAAATTTAGATTGAAAGGAAATGGAGTGGACAGTGTGGCTAATTTAAAGTTAACTGATAGGGGGGCAATGTGGACATGAGGAAAGAGAGGAGTTGCTTTGCATATGATAATTGATACACTTATTAAATGCACGGTGTTGTTTCATGGTATGAATTTGTTATCATTCGCATAAAATGCAACAAAATGGACTTGTAGAATTCTCTAGAATAATATAAAAAGTTTAAATGGAGGACTTGTTTTGACAACAAACGTTTACACAGGCATCCACGCCTCATGAATCATATTTCATTGTCGTTTGATTAACGGGACATTTTTGTGAAGTGTACATTCAGAAAAGCTGAATAATTGCAAAATAAAGCTGCACGGATGCGTACAGAAACTGGCAAGGAATTATAGTGAATGCATCGGTGAGATTTCTGCAATTTGCACTTGAAAGCTTCTGCGAGATATTTACATATGATGCAATACATTTCAAATACTTTGAGTTATCTTTCCGTCTTGTAGGAATTCCTTGGATCTGTGTTATGCTCTGAAACGTCACATACAACGAAACTTCTGCGTCAATGGAATTTCAGTACTGTATTTATGAATAAGTCATAAATTTGTAGCTAAACAGGTGAATCAGAAGATTTCTGGTTTCTGTTGTGATGAAGAAATGGTTTTTAAAGTAGTTACCGTATTTCCACGAAAATAAGCCGCGGCTTATTTTTTTTTCTGAAATGAAATTGTTCGGTCTATTTTTGAATCCGCTTATTTTCGAAGTGTTTTCGGAAAAGAGACTTGAAAAAACACGATAAGAATAATAACACTAAGTTTTTAAAATGTTTGTAAAATATTCCATAAACAGATACTATCCACTAATAAACAAGCTCCTTTCAAGTCCTTTGAAAGTGGTCGCCTGCCAGAACCAGGTAGTTGTTTGGCTTTGGAAAACCCATTTTTGATAATTTTATGGAGAGAATCCGACTGACCTTTCCACCTTCTAATGTTTTTTCGTCGATTCCGAAATTTCTTGCTGCTGCACTGTTTAAACAGCCTTTCTCCGAGATATACTTCAATACTTCCACTTTAATTTCGCAGAGAACGACTTTCTCGTAGAAGTGTTTTGTACGAACGATAATTTTCACAAAAATCTATCACAAGAAGCAATCTAAGCAAATACAAATCGAATTCAGTGCGTTGCAATGGCTTGACTGCGTCTCGGCTTATTTTCTAGGTTGGCCTATTTTTGTGGTGTCTACTAAGATATCTCGGTCTCTTTTTGAATCGGCTTATTTTCGAAGGTCGGCCTATTTTCGAGGAAATAAGGGTAATTCCTTTTTCGATATTTAAGTAATGTCAGTCAGCTCGAAATATGCAGCAAGCAACGCGTCGAGTGTCGAATTTCCCAACGCTTTATTCGCACGTGCTTGCCCATAACTTCATCTTGCAGCTCAGGCATCATGACAAAAAGACGAGGCCTGGATTTGAAATAACGTGGTGGTAGTTATGCTCTGAAGAATTGGTCATGTAATCTTTTATACCATACATCCGTTCAACTGAAACCATGTGAGTTGTTACGTCATCAGTATTGTTTCACTCGAGTTATCTGTTGTGTTAATTATTAACTACGTTTTCCGCGAGAAGGACTTATCTTTTTAGATGTTTGTGTAATTAGTACTTACGTATAACAGTTATGCACCACAGCCTGATGATATTATGATAACGAGAAGGGGAATTCGAACAAAAACAACTGACTTGCTGTTGCCGATCCATTCACATGGCAATAAAATTTCACAGTGTGACATTGTTGATATTTGCGTACATCACAAAAATCCTAAAGGTCTGATATTCAGATCTGTTAGTCAACCAAAACGGCTTTCGTTTACAGGCAGTGGCCAAGGTTTATAGAGCGCGTGGTAATTTAAACATTACCTCATGCCACTGTTGGCATTTTCTTCACCCTTCCTCCCTCTTTAACGCCCCATAACGTGTACTGCACATTGATTAATTGGCTTTTAGTCGCAAAAGAACGAACGTTATTACGAACGAAATTAACCTCACCCTAGTCTAAATCTCGCACATTAAATGACTACACATTTTCAACTGCAAATCTAATAAAACAACGAAATGTGTTACTAACTTCCAGAGCAACCTCAAGGAAAGTCAATAGCTGTAACGTTTATAGACCATACAGAAAAAGCCTTCAACAAGTGGATTTTCTTAGGGGCGTTAACAACATTGAACAATCATTATCAATAATAGGGATGGTAGTGACTGCATAGAAATCTGCACCCATTCAACAACTTGTGTCAACAATAAAAGCAACTCCTTCCCAATATCCTTACGCCTGACATGATTTTCAATGTGTGAGTTTCCTTACGATTTCTAACAAAAAATTTAATATTGGCTGCCAAGTCTATCTTTTACATAGCAACACTATGTTGTGTACCCCCTGAACATCTCATTAAGTCAAATCTTCTTTCTGCTTATTCACATTGCTGACTATCGCAACAGAGGTAAATAAATTTTATTTGTGAAAATGGAGAGACAAAACGAAGCAATGGGACGACGAATTTCACCAGAGAGAAGACGGCACATTGAAAATAGTGTTATCAGTAAATGTAATTACCAACCCAAGGGATATGAATGGACAAAAATTAATGACATGTATATAGACAGAAGAGAAGGCTCAGAGGTAACTCTTTGAGAATTATGTATAATTGCAATGTGTCTGCTGAGAATATATATATATATATATATATATATATATATAAGATCATGTGATAATATTTAATAATAAAGCTTTGGCATAGCAGGAAAGAGCAAAGTTGCCTCTATCACAGATTCCGGTTGGAGTAATGGTAAGGTTAAATGAAATGGATTAAAATAGAAATATTCCTGGTAAGATGACCTACCAAACATTTTGCAGTAAGAGTCACCTGTTGAGGTTGAATGTTTATCCACAGGTTTATAGTTTCAGGCCATTAATGTACAAATTCCCATTTCACTAATTGAGCTATTTATATCTAAATAACTTAAACATTTAGATTAAAAAAGATTTTATCATCTTGTGAAAAACATCGTACTATAAGGGACAGCAAGGAAAATGGCGTGGAAGATGTGATCAACCATACCACCTTACTATTGGAAAGATAGAGAAATAGACAGAATGTAACAACTGTGAGTCGAATATGGGGACTACACACTCAGAGCGTGCGCGTTACATGCTAAGCAAAAACAAGACGATAACACCATCTTTTTCTTATTACTCTTCTGGTATTGATATACTTCGAATTTCTATGGCATCTATTTGAGCACTAAATACTCTCTCTTTATGTATTTATGTTATCGTTATTCATAACTTGCATCTACAAGTTTTATTATTGCAAATTTATTATTGCAAAATTATATGAACTATGTTTCAAAACAACAATGAGATGTCCTACATAATTTAACAAAAAAGGTTTGGTTGTATGAGTTACCCAAAATACTTTGTTCTACTTACATTAAATCACTACACAGATTCTATACAAAATAACTATTCTATTCATACATCCCTGGCACTTATGAAGGCTCAAAGTCGAAGCACGATTAATAATTATAATTAATGAACTTCCCCTTACCAACTGAGTGGAGGCGAAAACATGGCAAAATTTCTCACCTTAATTATTGGACTTGATGATCCAATGGTTCAGGTTTGCGTTTCAAACCAGTCGATTATGGATACGAATCACCTTAGTTCCCTTAGTGAGAAAAGGCAAGCAATTGTGGTAATTGTCCACTTTTTGACAAATATATATATGTATATATATAGCGAATAGCAAAATGTTAAATAGCGAAAAGTAACATGTTTCTCGAGGACATAACAGTTAGACTTTTAGATAACTTGTATGGTGGTAGCCGACGCAGAGAGTTATTTTTGCAGTTAGAATTAGATAGTTTTTCACCAAACGGTCTTAATAGTCGTGTAGTAGACGCGTAAGACTTTTCGCTATTCTGTTTTAGATTCTAATTCCTGTTTACATCTTTTCTTAGTATTGTTTTTTCGTTCTTTCCTTTGTGTGTTTCTCTCTCGAATTCCGGTATTTCTCTTTACAGCGCACTTGGTGATTTGTTGTTTATTTTCTCTTTTGTCTATTATAATTTTCTTTTTTCTTGGCTATATGAAACACCTGTAATTACAATAACTAATTAGTAGTCCATTGTTAGTACGATCTATGTGTCGTGTTATATTTGTAATTTCTAATTATCCCCCTGAGTTTACGTGCTGTATTTCATTAGCCTATAAAAACAGGTTTTTAATACTTGTAAAGATATTCAATCTGATGAAGATAACATCGAAACGTTAAGATTTTGAGTAATTTTTGAGCTTCATATATGTATATATATACAATGTAAAAAAATGGTAAAATATTACCTCAAATGTTTTGCTTTGTCTCCTATTAACAATAGCCCATTTCTAGCTTTCAAACATTTTACTTATTGTGTGCGTTTTGCTATCATTTCTTAAAACACTACTAGTATAAAGATTTGAGGATCCCACTTTATCATAAATAATTTCTATTATCACCTTCATAAATAGCTAACACTACATATATTTTTTACCAAACGTGCGAAAGAAATGGACAGTACGTCTCTTCCCATTCAAAAATTAAAACGTGACTGTAATGAGAACTACCCAGATAATTTTTTTAGTATTCTCCACACATGTGAAAATGTCTGGCAAATCTTGCAAAATTTAAAACTCATAGAGGAGTCAATAAATCTTTGCTTTCTTTTTGCAATGTTCTATAAGATTTGAACTCATTGTGCTTAACGACAATACGATGTTAAAAAGCAATGTATGTTCTATGTGTGGTAGGTAAGCACAAAGGCAGCCATACGAAACTTAAGAGAGGGGCTGGGGGAAGAGATTGAGAGCTTGTTATCCCCTTAATGAGAAGTTATTTATTGCTAATCTTAGTAATCACATGATTCTGAATGAAATCTAA
>JAAAKM020006971.1:79568473-79590642 GCA_010016025.2 Alatinidae sp. Z8VKAUB7J3 | reverse complement strand
AGAAAACAAATACGTTTTCTGTTTACAATCTTTTTAATGTCACAGAATGATGAAGCGAACTTATTTCAACTCATCAAACAACAATGGTTATTTTCTATTCAATCGTGACTAATTCTGACCTGAGGTTTTTCTATTAACCATTCCACTGCGAATCAATGTATTTACTGATTTGACATTAAACAATATTAACAATACCTGTGTTTACTATTTAATCCTAAACATTAATTATCCCTTTATTTCCCGCACGATAAGCTGCTGTTAACATTAACACCAGCAACGAAGGAATTGGGTGAGAAATCGTCTGTCAACTGTATTACAAAGTCACACATTACTCGTACTTTTTTCACTAGTTTTTGCATATACATAATGGATGTTCAAATCATCTAGCTCTTTCGGTTTTAAAGCATCACTATACTTTCTTAGTTTTCAATAATATTGCTTTATAAATTAATTAATTTGTGAATAGTATAAAATAAACATCATTTTATATTCTCGGTGTCTATCTTAAGCCATGTGAAGCACTTCTCGTACTCCAAAGTAATGATGTGATATAGCTTTAACCTCGCGGCATTCTTGCCAAGTTATACTCCAACTCCGTTGAGCTGAATGTTGATTTACACTGGTGAATAGTTGGGAGCTAATGTAGTGACTAAACAAATAGAGTATGTTTATGTCAGAGGTCATTTTGCTCAGTTGTTTGTGGATCACGGATTCGATCCCCAGTGGTGACATATTTTCCATTTCTCTAGTGTTCTTTTTAAAACTGAAGCTGTGCTTTTCTATAGTACAGAGAATAAAGGAAACGTTGAGCAAGAAAGGAAAGAGTATAAAAGTTCCATGTTCTATCTTAATCGTCAACTGTACAAATTTATTACTATATCGAACGGAATAATAGTAGGGAAACCTTCATCTTTCAACAACCAACCCTCCTCCACAACAAATTATTCGATTGCACCACCACAGATTAAGGGGCTTATGCCATTATTTTACACAAGTAAAGTTCTTAAAATAAGATAAAAAAATAACGAATTGTTGCAGATTGAGTCATATTTTGATTGTATAGGATACAGATACGCAAAAATAACCTGTTCAATCAGATATCATGATAAATTTCAATACATTTAATGAGTGGTAATGCTATACACGTCTTTCGTGACGATAGTCTTTTACAGGTAAACACAATGATCATAATTACAAGACATTCAAGCACTAAAATCACGCGTTTAACCACAGGTTATCTTATATGCAGAAGTTTAAAATAGAAACCAGATTGTTGAATGATAGTTGCATAACAAATGATTAAGTATAAATTTTAAAGATAGTATTACAGGTTAATGCAAACCAAGTTCAACATTAGTTATGCAAATTGTTTTGTTTACAAGAATTCAAAGGCATAACACATAATGACACTTTTCAACTTTCTATTGAACTGTTGTCGCAGATTGTCATTTTACAGTGGTGAATAAACTTGCAATATCATGTTTGACTTTGTTTAAGTTTCATTCTTAATCACTGCATTTGTTAGTAATACATCAAGAGGCACAAAATACCTTTTTTATCATGTTATTTATTTAGGTTTTGCAACAAACCCAAAATATATATATACCAATCATACATAAACACATACATAAATCTGAGCCCATTATACCAGTTCGGTTTTTAAGTTACAAACTTGAATTAAGTTGGTTGACCAGCAGTGACAAGTACAAAAGACACGGCCCAAAGTTTGGCTTCATTCTCCTTGGTTTTCCCAACGGTCGAGTGCTACAAGTTCGTATTAATGGGTAGTATTTGATTTAAAATAGATAAGTCAGGAAAAATGGATCCATTAGTATTTTCAGTGCAAAGATCTCCTATACAAGAAACTTGTGGCCACAGTGTACATTTCTGGCTAAGCTAATGAAAACTCCATGTTTAGATAATGTTTATTATTGATGGAGTCGCATTTATTCACATACGTGTGGTTATTTTTTGTGTTCAGAGATGAAAGTAATCAATGAAATGTTAGCGATTCTATTTATAATTTCATTCGCGCTTTCCTTTATTGTGTTTCTATCCTCTTTTCTTTAAGCATGTTTTTATTTTTCTTGTTGACTTATTTTCTTAAGTTTGGCTATCGTGCCCTTTTCCTCTTTGCTTTTCGAGTTCGCTATTATTGTTAATACTTTATTACTTATTATATATAAATTTTACATATTAAGATTCAAAATTGATAGTTAATTCTAAAAACTGTAGCTTTTATCGTTTTCTCCTCTTCATCAAATTACTAGCTCTGTACGATATCTATAGGCACCATCCCATCAGCATGTAAAGCAACAGTAGCTCGCATTCGTAAAAAAATATCTTAATACATTAAAGCTGTCTTGCTTTTAAATTTAATCGTATAGGGAATTAACGCGAGTTTCAACGCGATTTTTTTTGGAACTTTTTTATGTTACAGACTTGTGGCGATATGACGTAACAATTATGTAATGACGTAATGGAGACCAAGTATTGTCTCCTTGTCCCTTGCTGGTTGATAAAAGTTAGAATTTTTCTCAGCCTTGAAATGGTGGTAAATACTAGACGTTTTATTAAAGAATCACATAAAAAGATAAAAAGTATTTTAAACATAGAAGACATTTAATGCATTTGTTTTCTTTTACCTAGAAAGCGTGTTAACATTCTAACGCTTTGACGAGGTTTCAATAACGGTGAGAAATGATCATTTGTATTACGACGAAATTGATAGCGCTTTAAATAAAATGTAATCTGAGATGTTAGATTTAGTTATGGGGGGTTTCAGCAAAACAACGCTATGGTAATTGGTATCTTGTGAGCAACACTTAAATAATACTTCTAGAAAAACGTTTTTGTTTTAAAATAGATGTCATTATCTATTTGCGTCAATTTTTGCTGAAACAGAATTGTATTTCAGATTCTCTCAGGGTCATTACCGCTCTAAAAACGTTAACAGTTTCAGATTTCCAACTCGATAATATTGGAACAATCTTTATAAACGAGATTCAAGTTACAAGAAAGCAGATAACATAAAACAATGTTGTTGTTTTTCTCTAAAAGATGCCACCAGTGTAATCTGGTCAAGATTACAATAAATGAGAGGCTTTAGGCCATCTGCCATTGTGTCTTTAGTTTTTAAAATTCCGCAATGTAAAGAAGGGGGTCAAGGATTAAAAATGTTTAAATTTGCTTTTCAGAATTGTTTGATTCTATTTTGCAAATATAGCTGTACTTTACATGTTTACAAGTAGTTAATTCCCTACAGGAGCTTTAAAAACTATAAATTTCACCTTTTCCGTCCCCAATGAAGCACGTAATCTCTAAGTTGTTGCCTTTTAAACGCGAAATTCCACTGTGACGGACATTACACTCAGGGGAGTTTTGGGCCTTTTAAACCAATCCAACTGCTAAATTCGTAGTCTCAGGATATCAACTTTGTGAGAGGAGCTAGTTCAGATCTTAGCCTCTTTAATTGGGAGGAAAATGTTACAGAATGACATCAGAGTATTTCACCGAAACGTAACTACAAGTGTGATGAACGTTTCATAAAAAGGACCTGGAATAAAGTCAGTAAACTTTCATTTCCAAATAATTTAAAACACTCCATAACACAGAAAATCATGAATCTCTCATAAATATGTATCTTAGTGAAGATACGAAATACTGAGATAAAAATGATTTCAAAACTTCTTGTAATTCTCTTTAGTATTAAACTTGTGTTTAATGCCCAATCTAATGTATTCAACACAGAAAATCAGTCGTGACAATATTGTGGAGGTATTAGTTTTGCATATTTGCAACTGACAAGGCCATCATACCACAAATCTTCTAGTTACATGTCCTTTACAACCTGCGTGACTGTCGTTACGTTCGGGACGTGACACGTTTGTCTACCAATCTTAGTTTCCATATTCATAGTTTGGTCGCCTAGACTTGTTATTTTTCCCCCCTTTTTATCCTTTATTCATTTACGTTAACATTTATTCATGGGAGATGAAGAGCCGATGTAATTTGGAAAGCTCCTGTATATCGTTATTATTATTATTATTATTATTATTAGCTGTCGAAGAAAGGCCCATAATTTCGTGCTTAAAACATAAATTTATTGACCTTTATTCAGAAATAACTCCATTCATTATTCTTGTTGTTCTGCTATGTACAAGCATTTACAATGTCATTCCAAGAGCCAAAATCATCTGTCATTGAGCCAATTGTTGTGAAAAAATTACTCTATGTATTACTATACAAGATATTTACCTGATATGAATTTTTCCTATTAACAATTTTGATAACATTTTTAATAATATAATTCAATTAGTTTACGATAGATTTAGTTAAATAGATAGAATAGTTAAATAGATAGATTTAGCTCATCTATTTGTGGAGTAAAGAGATTTACAATGTGTTTTATGATGACACTGATGTGGGGAATTTCCACAAAATTGTACATTCCACGACCATTGTTAGTGACGCCAAAATATCTAATTCAATTTTGTATTTATTTTTACAACAAGTACCAGGTCAATTGCAGATTTGTCTTTTCCATTTGCACAAATAGACCTCAAAGTGATCAGATGAGATTATATCTGGTGCGACCTTTACAAAGCTTATTGGTACCCTGCCTTTAGAGGAGATAAACAGTGTTAACATCGACTAGTTAAATAAATTTCAAACTTTCAAGATTAACAATTTAGAGTCTTTTATCTGACTCGATGATAAACCTATCGATGTGAAAGACCTTTCTCCTTTAAGGACAGTTCGTAAACATGGGTTAACAGTTTTATCTCTTGATTTTTAACACTAGTTACGATAACAACAGAACTTATTGCAAATGCCAATTGAATGGCAAGAGGATCATTTTAAGGGGCGTGAAAATGACATACGATTTCCTTGGTCAACAGCTGTATACACGACTAAACCCGAGGCTAGATCGGCCTCGGATACGCGGTAGCAACGACATGCTCAGCACAGTATTTCTACAAGATGATGAAAAAAGGTCTGACGAGTTTTAAGTTATCAACTGTAAAAGGATTCCTAAGAACAAGTTAATTTAATCAGTTTATAATACTCAACAGAGGGTAGACCTTCTCAGCAACATGTAGAAAACACTATCTTAAGCATATTGCTGCTGATAGTGATGATGATGATGATGATAATGGTATTGATGATGGTGATGGTGATGGTGATGATGATGATGATGATGATGATGATGATGATGACCTAATATTTCTACCCAACTCTCTACAACGTGCATGCCGCAAGCCAAACTGAAAGAGCACCTTTAAAGACACAAATGGTAACATTTTATGTCAGTAGCAAAACTAAAACCTTTCTTTAAATAAGGTGACTTGTACGATTTTAAACAACCCATTAATATGGATTTCAAAAGTAGTACAAATGATATAACAAAAGAAACGGCAAACTGAAACTGAAACCGTATGCAGAAAAAAGCTTCCTTTCAGAAGTTTGAATATTTATTAACTAGTGCAGTTTATGCTGGAGAATTAAAAGCATCATAATTGAAACTTCTCCTTTGTAAAACCAAATAGTTTTTCCCTTTGAACTTCCCTTTAAGCTATAATTAGACTGCTTCACATACGCAAGTGCCCAGATAACTGACACCGTTGCAAAATGAAACCCATTTTCGTTCAATGGAGAAGTTTTGTCTCCTGAGTGCAACGTCTTGCATAATAATCCACACTACTCTAGAAAAATGCCAAAAAAAAAAAGAAAAAATGATACTTCACTGACAAAGTTTTGTCTTCTGAAAGATTCCTTCAGGTCAATTGCAAATTGGTTACTGAAAATAAGCTAATTTTCCAAACGGCATTGGAATGCTATGGCACTCCTTTAAGTGAAAGTAATTCAACAGTAAACGAACTTTGTATTTTTTTATCGCTTGCAGGAGTTTTCTAAATTTAACAATGAAAAGCATAGTATTTTGCGCCGATTATCAAGGATCCACCACGAAATTGTTTTCGTCTTTATAACCAAAGATTGGATGATTAGGTAGTTTGATTGGTTTCACGATGTTCAAAAACGACTTTACAATTTTGATGTGGGTGACTGAGAGAGTAGAACAGAGGAAAACCTATGCAATTCACTTTGGCAAGTGTTTAAAGTGGTCTTCTTAACAATTGACCCCAACCCACCGCTCCTACCCCAATCAATAGCTGTATTTTCTGGGGGATATTTAGTGTTTTTGATACCTCGCCTACAAGACCAGGGTGTTATAAGTTACAGTATTGCAAATGACGCATTGATTACTTGAAAGCTCTCCTTGGAAATAACATCGTTGTAGCAGAAAACTCTCATGCCTCAATTTCAAAGAGTGAAGGTGCAGATTCTGTTTAGTCGCAACGTTTCTGCTACGCTTGATACCACATAGAATCCCTTTCAAAGATGCCGTACGTGTTGAGGCAACTGGCAGTGTCCTGTATACGGTAGTAGAGTTCTCTGCCTTCAGTTCCTGGAAATGCATCTTTATTTTCCTAGAAGTGATATGTTTGTATGTAAATCGTTACGTAGCAGCTATTTCCCGGTCATTGCAAAAATATAATCAATGCAGCTTCAGTTTGCATCTTCATAGTGATGCGTCCTCTTTAGATTATGACGTAAGGGACTAGTGCCACATCTCATATGTAGTTTCATCAAGTTTAAGACCATAGTCTTCTTCCTCAGGATCCATTTCTGCAAGAGGGCAGCATTTGTCCAATCTTTCCTTCGCAGCATCTCCAATTGTCATTTCCTGTGATAGGATTGTAGCAAGAGATCACTCATCATCGTTTATCAAAATACTTACATTTGTTAAAATAGTGTTCCGTGGTTTATAACACAGTTATAAATAAGAAAGCTCGTTTTGTCATGGTTAAAATCATTTTTTTTGTATGTCTAACTCCCGGCGCCTGGGGTCAGAATGAATCATCCACTAATGTACGTATGCAATGACGTGCGATGGCTTCTGTTAAGAAGCATGCAGTCGCGTAAAACAAAACCTTTCCTTTGCTAAACCTTTCCGCCATAAACTGGTCACAGCAATCATATTGAGTAAAGTCATGAAACTTTTAACAAGGAATTTATAGAAAAGGAGAAAACAAAACACAAATCCGTTACTCAATGCAAATATCCAAGTACATGGTGAAGGTAGCAGTGTATGTAAACATAGCGGTACAAGCAAATTCGTTATGATTTTCTCCTCAATTTGAATGAAATTTTCAGGTACAATACCAAATACAATTACAGTCTCAGAGAGCAATCCAATTAATATAAGCAAAGCAAGATGTCCCAGTATTTTGAAGATGGCATGGATAGAATTTGAAAGTCTGAGAAGTCTTTCCTTCCACGATCTTCTCATTATAAAAGTAATAGCATTAGTTCAGAGATAAAATTTTCCAATGCAACTTGTACAATGTTCTTTAACTCGAAAAAAAGTAACAGAAAACTTAAAATACTCCAATAAAAGAACAAACGAAGAATATTGCTAAGTATAAAAGTAGAGGAGCTCAAACTCCAAAGCCCTTTCCCCCTTTTGAGACGTCGCCGCTATTCTTTGCCACTTGCAAAGAGTGTTGAAACACATTTCCAGTTAGAGTAACTTCTAGGGTATTACCACCCCCAGAGCCAATTTAAAAACCGATAAGATCAACAGAGTTCTATCAACCTTCAGGAGTGCGGGATCTCTTTAATGGCCTTCTGTATTTTGCAAGGGCTTGAGCCTATTTCTACAATATCTTGCTGTTTTATCAAAAAGGATATTTCATGAGGATGCTAAATGTCAGCCCACTTGATCGTGAAAGTTGGAGGGAAAGACTGTGTGCAGTCAAAAGCTGAAAAGTTAATCAAGGATAGCAGTAGTAGTAGTAGTAGTAGTAGTAGTAGTAGAAGTAGTAGTAGTAGAAGTAGTAGTAGTAGTAGTAGTAGTAGTAGTAGAAGTAGTAATAGTAGTAGTAGTAGTAGTAGTAGTAGTAGTAATAATAGTGGTAGTAGTAGTAGTAGTAGTAGTAGTAGTAGTAGTGGCTGTAGTAGTAGTAGTAATAGTAGTGGTAGTAGTGGTGGTAGTAGTAGTAGTGGTAGCAGTAGGAGTAGTGGTAGTAGTAGTAGTAGCAGTAGTAGTAGTAGCAGTAGTAGTAGTAGAAGTAGTAGTAGTAGTAGTAGTAGTAGTAGTAGTAGTAGTAGTAGTAGTAGTAGTAGTAGTAGTAGTAGTAGTAGCAGACATTGTTTCAACTCCTCATGGGAATTACGAAGGACGTCTACTCAGACTGCTGAACAGAAGTTGTAAATTGAAGTCAAGGTCACTTACTCTGCTTCTAGTGAAGTAAGGTCCACCACTCAACCACGAGGCCCTGAAAAAAGAAAAAGAAAATGCATTACAGCAACTTCATTCATAGAAAACATATATCGCCAGTTGCCAAATTTTCTGCCTCTTGACAGAGCATACTGCCATTGGCTGTTAACAATTTGAATTCTGGAGAGGGGTCGAAGAAAATCTGCTAATAGAAACCAATGTAAAGCACAATGAACTTCACTTTGTTCACAATGAAACCAAGCAACAATTCGTTTACTTTAAATTATTGCATAAATGTACACTTGTGCTCACTGAAACCAAACATACTTTTTTGCGATTGTAAAGACAAGTTGAGTAATCTTCAATCTCAAACTATGTATCATGCCGTTAAATTGTACCTCGTCATATAACACAAGTACATAGTACAAGAAAAGCATGAAACCGACACCCGGTGCTATAGGCAAGAGTATCGGCTGCCTATCAACCAAAACAATAACAAAAACCTATCACATATTTGTTGGATGGAAAGAAGCGGAGGGATCCATGAGTTTGTGAAAGGTGAGCAGCCATTAACCCAGCTTCCTTTAGTTTGAGCGTCGGTACGCGAGTCTTCTGATATAAAAAACAAGATAGGTAGGGAACTAATGGGGACCCTTGGGGGGGGCACATCCCCAAGACATGTAATGTAACTTCTCATAAAGTATCTTTCAGCGCTCTCAGATGTCGAGATTACTCGTTTTACAGTGCCCTGAAATGTAAATGTGAAACTCCCTTGCTTAAGGTGTACACAAGATGCTGAGTGTTCACCTAACTGTAAAATTCACTGGTTTTCCTCATAATTGTGCCCCTGCCAACCATTCATCACCCGCTCCGGCGTTGAGCAAAGATAACGCACATTTTTTTGAAGACACGGTACTGTGAGTATTGGAGGGTGATCCATTTTACGATTAATCGTTCTCAAAGTACTAGACGGATGCTGTGAGTAACCAAATTGTAACCGTTTATGCGAGGAATCTATGGAACAAACATCGTTCTCTTTATAAAGTAATACAAGCAACAGATAAAATTGAAGAGGGGAAATTGTCTTGGCCATCATGAGATAACATAATTTGTCGTTTTTTGAGTTAACTAATTAATATTCTACTACAGGAACGAAATAGTAAACAGATAATGAACCTACCACTGGCTTGTAGTTTCCTGTGGCTCGGATTTCATCTCGCCCGCTACTGACTTTACCTGACCTTGAGGACAACGGAAGATAGATGTACCATTACTTGATATTATCAATGATAAACCTGCAAATTTAAATAGCTTTGAATTGTGGTCGTAATGAGCAGAGGGCTTGGACAATACAATACAAATAAGTAATGAAGATGTCAAATTGCAATGAACATCACGTTGACTAAAATGGTGAAGCACGAACGAATGTCTTTTCTAGGTTATAGACTCTGGAAAGAAGAAATATTACTAAATATGCAGGTCGAAATGATGCAGGGGAAGAAAGCAAAAGGAAGGCTGAGGATAAAACAGATAGGCTATCAACAGATAGAGAAAATGATATTTTATGAGTGTGCTGCAGTAGTGAGGAATGAAGGTCCATGGCAGACCACGCCTTGAGGTATAATACCTAGAGAGAGAGGGAGTGTGTGTAATTTTTACGCGTTTAATTCTATATTTGCCTCAATCATGGTTACTCTGGAGTGCCGAATAAACGGGGGGGGCTTAATAAACGGGGGGTCATCATTGCGGTGTAAAGTTAATAAACGGGAAGGCAAATAAAGGGGGCGGTCTGAACTCCAATTCTCAATTTCGTGAAAGTTTTAAATAAGGATGGCACACAAGGACAAAAATCGTACTATTTGACTATTTAGCAACTGTTTCACGGTCAAATAATGCATGGGAACTCATTCAAGTGTTTTCAGATATCATTTATATTTTAAGTACTGGAAAAATTTCTTGAAATTAATAAACGGGGGTTCTAATAAGGAGCGGGGAGGTTTATAAATTTCAAAAAATTAATAAGCCGGGAGGGGGGGGAGGTACGATTATTTGGCACTCAAGAGTAGGAATGAGATAAAGATTACGGAAAGACATCATATGAGCAATATTTCGCTGTTTAACCAGGGAACTGCCACTGAAGTTAAAACCGTGTGGCTATCATGGGTTATCAAAGGAAGAAGAATGGACAGAATCAAATGGGATAGATGATGGTAAGGAATGGGGAGACTAGGAAGAACACTGCAAACAGAACCCCTTTCAGAGATCACAATCTCTAGTCCTTAGTTCTCAAGGACGGATTAACTTCATCAGCCGTTGACGCACCCAGCCTCAATCCTTAGGTGATAAGATGGCCTCAATCGTTTCTATGGACAAATGAATGTTTGTTCTCAGATTAAGAAAACGGCAATCGCCTCCAGGAACACTTTCTTTGATCGTACTAAAATGTATAATCCCTACATTTTTGTTTAAAGATTGTAGCAACGATTGTTAAATAAGCAGGCATAGAGGCTTCTCGTGCTTACCTTTGCCTCCAACAGGTGATGCAACACTGTAAGATAGAAAATAAAAGGATTCTTTCATTCTTAAATATAAAACACATTGATTATTCTTTCCGATATAACTGCATTCTTTTTGACTTCTTCATCGTTCAGTGTTTCATTCAATTTTTAATTATTCACATATTTAATCAACCTCAAATATTAGCATTTTTAACAACCACATTACGTTTTTACACAAAGTTAGCTAATCGTAAATTTATTTCTGATATATAGAGAGCGGAAACGACGGAGCAAGGATATTAATAAAACTTACTAGATTCTGGTTGAATATAGCTTTACGATTCTCAAACGATAACTATAACTTAGACCTATTTTGTTCTGTCTCTTAATTTCCCCCTTTTTTGCATCCCTAACTTGCACTACCATATGACATCACAGCCCTACGCGGGAATCATATATCTTACTTTCACGAATCTATAACAGTGTTCATGAAGTCAGCACAATGTAGCAATTCCATTTGCTTAACTGAAATCTTTTAATGTGAGAGACTCCTAAACGGAGCGTTAAGACCGTCAGAAACACGTGGGACTTTACAAGGGTTAGAGGCTCCAACGGATAATCCAATCTGGGTACAAATTCCCCAAGAGAAATTATTGTTGAATGTACCTAGCTTTCTAAGTTAAAACTCTCCGTTGATTCTCCTACACTCACACCCTTGCACTTTAGCCTATCTAGTCAAAGTTCAACTCTACGTACCTTAAAGGAGACATTCGTGATATCGGAGACATGAAGACGGAATCCTTGCATTCTGACCAAGTCGTTGGCGACTCTTGATAACTCACTCTGTTCTCCTCCAACTTTTTCGCTGTTGCAGAGATCACTTTATCAGTTGTGGCTTTTCTACCAGCTTTCTTCTTTTTGCCTTTATTAACATTCGTTTTGTACGACCAATCTGGAAACGCTCTCCGGATTTCTTCTCTTGCGATCTTAAATTTTGTCCTAAAAGTATTTAACATGAGAGGATTTCTGTCACGGTATGCATCAGCTTCCTTAAAAATTCAAATCTGTGTTACCTATCTAGCGTTTTGTTAAGTCATCAGGGAGATTCAGTAAAGCATAGTTGATATACGTAAAGGGGAAACAAGAAGCAGGGAGTTATCAAACCCAAGCATCTTACAGTAGCACCGGCTGATCTTTGAAAAATTAAGAACTTTGAGGTCTACAGTTACAGGACGTTAAAAAACCAATACAAATTTGTTGCAGGAACTAGAAACAGTTCGTATACACACTTCCCAATATAGATGGTAGAGTTTATCATGTCTTTATTACTATTCTGTTTGCGAGCTACTTTTCTAGAGTTACTTCACACATCTTCAGAATCTTGAACCGATTTAGATTTGAAAGAAAGGAAAGCGTCATTCTTCATTTTATACTAGGTTTACCCTTTCAGGGCTTTTCAAATATAGTTTACAGAAAGATGAATAAAAATGTTAGTACTTTCTACATAAATGACATTTAATACATAAAATGCCAACAAAACTACTCAAATTATGAGTGAACTAAGATAACTTTGAAAGGTACTAAATCCAGACGTGCATATTTATCTCACCACATCCCCTGAAATGTAATAGTACATCCCCAAAGGGTACCGGTGCCTCTAGTTGGGAAACGCAGCCTTTCACAAACGCATTTGTAACGCTTAAAACTTATTAACTTTATTTGCAGCGGTATAAGACCAATATGATTCATTTTTCTATACAGCATATATGATGTGGTCTTTTGATCTGGAAGTAGTCTGGGATCTACTTTGTGCCTCAACCCAGTCACGTGACTTGACGTCATTTTGGGTATACAAGAAAGAGAAGATGCACCTTTTACATTTGAGCTGTGAGCCATTTAAAAGGAAGTGAGACGAAAGCTGGTATTGCTCCCACATCACCAGAATTTAGTTACAATTTTGCTCAAAGCAGCACTGAGAAGTATTTCGCTTGATGACCATGGTAGCAGCACACTCAGTTGTACACGGGCAACTTTCAGATAAATAAACGATGAAAATAATGCAGGGGTTGTCTTGCTTTTAAACCGCGGCCAAAGGAAAGTGAATATTACTGATGTTAAGCGCGTCGCATAAAAACGATCGTGGACGGGATGCGCGGGCCGCGCGTTGGCCATCACTGGTAAAGGGTGTGCTTCTGTGGCTGGTATTTTTTGTAACGGCTGATCACTGTACAGCGTCTAGTGACTATGCCCTAGTGTATGCGTAAAACGTAACTACAGATGCTTTTTCTTTATTGTTCTGTTAATGGATCATGCATCAAAATTGAGTTTTTAAAACTAACTTCAAAAAGTCCATTTAGATATTTAAACCCAGAGTGATAAGAAACTACGTCGAAGCCCCCTTTTTTAAATATTCACCACTCATAGCTTTGGATTTGAACGAGTGGGGCCAACGTGTGGGGCCTTGTGCACTCTTCCAACATGGGGCCCTATTAAGGAGATGTATATTTGTCAATATCTTACCCAATTTAGCTCGCATAATATGGGGCTTTTACAGTGCTTATCGTGTCCAATAATTCTTATATGCAGTGCAGCGTGTGTATACATCAAAGAGTACGAAAAAGAGAAGCTGACTGAATGGCCGATGAACGTTTTTGGCTGTGATATTCAAAGGTCCCGAATAGTGATAAGAAATTATGTCAAAGCCCCCGTGTTTTAATACGTGCTCCTTGTATTTGCAGGTGAAATTTCAGCAAAGAAAGATTCATGGCTCACTACTTTGACCGCGTAGCTTTGGATTTCGCCTGGAATCCATTTGTTTAGTAGATATCTCCGGAAGCATTTAACACATTTAAGCGAAACTTTGTATGTAAATTAAGATATTTTTGTGGGCCGTGAGGTTTAACTGGTGTCCAAGGGATATGATTTTTTTAAACTTTCAAACTCTAATCCTAACTTCAAACCCTAGGACTTCAACCATGTAGGATGGCTATTAAAACAGATCAACCCCCCCAAAAGGGAGTGTTGGAGTTGGATAGCGTAGTCGATTTTCTATTCACCCCATTGTTCAAAGTTTGTTTCAGTGGGATATAAAACCGGATACTGCCCACAAAATCGTAGCCTTGCTCCCCCAAACCTGAAGTGCTGGCTACGGGCCCGGATAAAGCTCTTCTAGATATCTATTACCTAAAACCTTTCAGATTTGGTGTTGTTTTAATGTAGACATTATTATTTTTTTAAAATTCTCTCCCTGTTGAATCATACAGGTTCAAATGTAATTGAATACCCAGTGCGTTAACTGCTATTGACACTACAGTTTAATTGCTTTTTGCTCCCACATATGCATTGCAAGCGAGTTTTTGATTTTTTTATCTTTTTTATTAGTATAGTGCACTAATATTGAAGATTTCTGAGAAGTATGGTAAGTGAAAATGAACAAAAATGAACAAATGCCCTATAAATTTAAACGGGTGGAGCCACGTAGCTGTGTGCAGAAAGCTTGGCAGTAACATAGAAGTAAAAGGCTTTTATTTCTGTTGATGTTCCGGATGAATTGAGGAAAGGGGTATTAATAAAAAGGCATTCTGGACCCTTATTCGTTAAAGTGCTTTAGATAAAGTTTTCATTAAACGTTAACACCGGAATGGATACTAAGGTTTGAACGATGTATCCCTGTCTGGAGGGGCATGAGTAAACACAACTGAACTTAAAAGCATTACATGTGACTAAAAAAGATTTTAAAAATTGCATTCAGGTATAGAAAAAGCTGTGTTTTAATCTGTGGGAACGTGGCGAAGTTTGTGAAATTAAGAGCCTGGGTTGAGAAACAGATGTTTTAAATTACAAAGGGAAACGAAGGGCGTGCTGAAACTCTGTTTTTGACAAAGGTTTCTTATTGCTCAAATTGCTACAAATATGTCCAAAACAACATAAGTAAAATAGCTCCACCCCCTTTGAGGACACGGGAAACATTTAAGGGGGCTGGTATATCCGTTAAAACCACCCTAATAAAACTAAAAAAATACACGGTGTTTCTTTGTTCTTGTATATATGATTGTCATCAATAAAATGACAAACTTCTATATCTAACAAGCACTGTTCTGCACTCTGAATCTCAAAACTTTCTAAACTCTTTCCGGACTCTGTCTGCATAAACGCATGTGTCTGATCTTAAATGTACATAAAAACATCAAATTTCTAATTAAGGCCCAGATAAAAGGTCTCAAATTACTTCCAGTTCTCTAGGCAACTGTTTAAGGTCGATATAATTACTAACGCTTTGGTTAAAAAGGTTGGAACGAAAATAAATAAAACTTCTCATACGGAGAGTATACTTGCGATTTCTTCCATGAATTTAGCATATTTTTGAGAAAAGAGAGGACAATACTCCATCATGAAGATCATACTAACAAGTAACTTGGCGCATAACATGCTAAATTTTCACACTCAGTGATACTTGAGTACAATACTCAAAGATACAATTCGAGATATATGGCTTAATATACTTCGTAACTTGATTATTCAGCTGAAGAAAAGATCATCGTAGTCTATAGATAGATAGATACTAAAGCTCCTATGATAATCCTTGTCCTATTCAAAAAAATAAACAGAAGGTATTACATAAGAAGAATGTATGATCAGAGTGAAGTAGTGCAAAGAAATTTTTTAACGACTTTGCCCTGAAGACGCAAAACGTATCTATGTTGTCTCATAAAGTAGGCAACCAAAGGAAAAAAGGAGGACCTGTGTAAAAATTGATACAAAGAAATCCGTGAGGTAAGGTACATGAGGTTTTATAGGCTTATGTCGTTATGCGGTCTTTGTCGAGGAAGACTTTGTAGGTATTCCCATATGCTTCATGGATCGGTTGAGTCTAATATTCAAATTTACGAACCGAGTAGACTTGTATCTGAGTAAACAGCAGAATACTTTTTGAGAAAAAAATCTCGCAGAGTTGCTATCCAAGAAGTATTACAGGCAACTAAGGGAGAGAGATGCTGGGGAAGACTCCCGGTTAATAAAAGTCTTAGTGTTAAGTCGTAAAACAAGCCTTCCCCATACCACACCTTTTTAAAAGGAATGCTTTCTCTTGCCACGTGCACAAACGACACCGGAGGACTTCCAACTTTTGAACTGGCAACTATGGTCGCCAGCATGGAGCATTGCCATTTTGGATAACCAACAAATCTGGTAAGAATGCTTTTAACTTCATTTTCTTAGGATTTTGGGTGTGGAGGGGATTTCTGGACCCGCTTCTATTTGACTTTAAAAGAGTACACACCGGCCACTGCTGTTTGCCACACTGTTTTACTATCCTTAAGTAGGAATATAAGTTTCAAATACTGTAGCTTGTGAGATGGGATGAAGGTCAATACCCAACATTTTACTAACATTCTAGAAATTTTCATATTTTAAATGAAGCAATTGGTGGTCTTCATCCCACAGGTTAGACATGTTTACCTATACACTGTTGTAGGGACATAGATTAAGATAAAGCATAAATCAGTATCGAATGTATCAATTACGATTGAAGAAGACATCCTAATTGAACATAGTTGTAAAGGCCAATGTGTCATAAGGAAAAGATCAAACGCGTGTATTACGATCACCTCATACTTTTCTTGCATGTGGTATTAATTACATTACTCCTACATGCGACCAATAAGATATCGTACTCAAGAGAAGACTTGCGCATCTATCTACTCTTTCACCCTGGTCTGTACGGGATTTTTAATTGCCGCTAAATGACCCAACAGGAAGGGTAAGAAGTGGGGAGGGAGGATGATGTTGAAAATTTACCTAGCCTAAAATCTACAAGAGGGCAATCAGAGGCTGGTGGACTTGCCGACATAAATCAGTTCAAGGAAGAAGAAAAAAATTAAAATTTGAAAAAATTCTCATGATGTCAATTGTTTCTGGGAAATAGGTTGATGTATGTAGATTTCGTGTGGCAAATCGCATATTTCGACAGAGGGGGAAAATGTCTGCCCTGTTGATAAATATAGAAGGTGATAGGAGGAGACAATAGAATGAAATAATTTTACATTTTATTGAATATTCAGATAGATTTTTTCTTTTGATGTTAACCTAGACTGATCATAAAAGTAACAAAAGCTAGAAAAAAGTCAAAGTTCATGAAACGTTATCAAAATATAATCAATACAATATAAACTGTGTTAGTAAAAGGTTATAATGGCAAAGAGATATTTTAACGAAGAAGGAATGACATAAAACTGTAATAAACCCTGCCAAATTTTTCTAAATTTCTATTTTTTAGTGTTGTTTTATTAAATGAAGCTTAGTTAAAAAGTTGATTACAGTCTGGTTCTAAAAATTATATCATAATTGTACTTTGTTCTTTTCCCCCACTGTCAGTTGGAATGATTTTTCAATATCGGATATTACCACAATCTTTAACATAAATTGATGTTAACTGGCCTCACTCCATTTCCATGATGGATTTTGAAAATCTTCATTTCGGTGACATGGATGTCATACCTCCCTGTTAATAGGAAGTAAGGGGCAGATAGCGTGTAATGCCACAAATGGGAGCCCCTTTCCTTTACTAATTATCTTCCATGATTCTGGTCATTTTCATCTAGGTTTAGTAAATGTTTACAATATTTTTGTCCACCATTGTAGGTCTGGGAAGTTTGCATATCTGGAGGTCTGGGACCGTATTAAAAATCAATAAGAAGCGGGGAACTCCCTACAGCTAAGAGAATTTCCTAATAGCTGTAGGGAATCTTATTTATATGTTGTTGTTTAAAAACGTCCCCTCGACTACCGTATTTCCTCTAATCATAGACCCGTCTGTAATTAATTGAAGGCACCAAAAAAGGGGATGTTCAATCAGAGAGGTCTATAATTACTTTAAATGATGCGAAAAAGGGGTCTATAATTGAAGGGGTCTATAATTAGAGGGAATCTATAATTAGAGAGACTGCGGTAGCTGCGTGGAAACGAATTCCACGCAGCTAGAAGTGTCATTCTGTGGTAGTTGCGATTGAGATCCTCTTCCTGTTTAAGAAGAGGAGGATAAAACAGCTGTGTTCATGAGTGTCCTACCATGCAAAGGGACCAGAAGGTGCAGAGAGTCTGTATAACCCACTGAAAAAACTACTGTAACTGTTGAAGTATATTGCCCGTTTTGCTTAAGATCCGCTGGTATGTTTACATTGCTTAGTTTTTCTGCTAAAGTTAATGAGATAAGTTTTGAAATTCCAGTTTATGTCTGCTAAAGATATCGTGCGTGTTACAAATTAGAAATCGTCAAAGAATCCGGCCACTTGAAGCTTCTCATGTCTCTTGTCAATTGAACTTGACAGCTTTTTCCTAGCAATATGTGCACGGCAGATTAATTTTGCTACGTTTTTATTTTATGCTGGGGAAGAACGAAATCATGCAATGTTTCAAGTTTGCTGGTGTCTCAAAAGAAGCAGGGTCACTGCTATGGAGGGGCATTTCGGGGAAATGCCCCTTAAAAAGTTTAGAATTCCCACACCAGGTGTTTTCCCACTCAATAAAAAATTTTCACATGATCATCCCGATGAAATCTCATAGCATACCGTATTTCCTCTTATTATTTAAAAATTCACCAACAATGTGCGGCGCTGATTGGAGGGTGGTGCTAATAAGAGGGCGGCACTTCTAAAAATTCAAAATAATTATGAGCCTGCGTTGGCACAAATTATGAAATTTGTCTGGTATATGAAACATAAAAAATAATTTAGAAGCTTCAAATACGTTATTTATTGTGTAATTACTCTTCTGTGTGGTATTTTGCCCTTTTCTAATTAGTGCAACTTTTTTAAGGTGCACTAATTCGAGGCCAAGCGCTAATAAGAGGAAATACGGTAGCTGGGTTGCAATGTTGCCTACGTTGCTGTCATATATGAAAGCATCCACTACCTGATCACAAGGACATATAAAGAGAACGCATTCTTTCAAGAGATATACAATTGAGTTAGATTGAGTGAAGTTGAAATTGTCACCTTTTGCCCTTGACGCCGATGAAATTATATTTTAGGAAACATATGACTTATAGTTACAGCAAAACAGCATGAAAGCAAAGCACGTGTATTTATCATGTCTACGGGTCAGAAAACGAGTACTCAAATGTTCCTTCCTTTACATTCATTTGA
The DNA here is from genome assembly GCA_010016025.2 of Alatinidae sp. Z8VKAUB7J3. Classification (NCBI taxonomy): domain Eukaryota; kingdom Metazoa; phylum Cnidaria; class Cubozoa; order Carybdeida; family Alatinidae; species Alatinidae sp. Z8VKAUB7J3. Next base: position 79,571,719 of record JAAAKM020006971.1, on the reverse strand, counting down.
TAACTATTACCCTGGAACAAAGTTCTGCGAGGAGTCTGGGCGTCTAATCCCAATGCGTAGGCGGTAGATCTTGGCAGCTTAAAAACAAATGCTTTTCCTGTATTTTTTATATAAATGGACCATGTCTCGAAAAGGATATTGGGAATTACGTAGCAATGAGTTGTACTATGCTTTGCAAACTAACTTCAAAAATTCCTTTTAAATATTTAACTAGCGTCTAAAACCTGGATGGTAGGAACTACGTGATAGCCTTTTGTTTGATGCCCGTTTATCTCAAAGTGAAATTTAGTCTAAGAAAGGTTCGGCACTTATAGTTATGACCAAGGCCCTATTATGTTGGAGGGAGGCTTGGGGGGACGTTAAAGAACGAGCACTATTCGCCAACTCCACCTTTTGCCTCCACTATAGAATTTAAAGCTATATATTCAGAACCATTTTAGGTGGGAAAGACTGAAAGGGGGCAATTCTTCAAGTTGTATAATACGCAGCTTATAAACACAATATGAAATGGGCACAATTTGAAAGCAGGGATTTATTTAAACACAGCGTGTCCGAATATATTTAGAGACGTTTAACTGGGACATAAATTTCCCCCATCCCCGTACTGACCAGGATACAGTCACAAAGGTGAGGGGGTGGGGGGCAAGGGCGGGCGCCGCCCCCTGAGAGAATTCACTAGCGTATTCCGCCCCCCTGACATTCTGGTCGGCATATATATTTTTCACTGTAGTATATCATAATGCATCGGAAATACTAATGTTGGATCTACCTCTGACACTTTTGTATTGATGTAACCAAATCTGATATAAAATTGAATGGATTCTTTTGTTAGGATTATTTTACGGAGAATGATGAAACTTATGACCACCCCCTTTCATGTTTTGGAAATCCCAACCGCCCCCCTTTCTCTTGGAGGGCCAGCTTCGTGACCGCCAGGATATAACTTAAATTCTGTCGATGTACAACACCGTGTAAAGAAAACGTGAGACTATCACAGCTTTTCTCTCGAATGTATTCAGTGTAGATTCAAAGTCTCTTTCTATTTACTTCCTGCTGATTCCATAGGTTTCAAATGCAATGGAAGGCGAGGGGTAAATCACTTCTGAAATCTCGTACACCTTTGCGAGAAATCAGTTGAAATCAGACGAAATCAGTTGAAATCAAGTGAAATCAAGTGAAATCAAGTGAAATCAAGTGAAATCAAGTGAAATCAAGTGAAATCAAGTGAAATCAGTTCATAATTTTATGAACTGAGCAAAATTAACAGTGTTTCCTTAAGGACTTTTGCAAATTCAAACAGCCGTTTCTCACAGCGGATATGAGATTTGAACGTGATATTTTGCATACGGGCATTTGGTGTCAGGGTTAACACTGTGATGTAGTTATGATTTCGATTCCTCGAAAACAAAGTTTTTGTGACGTCATCACTTTAGTACTCTATAAGTGTTAAAAACGCATTTCAGATTCATATGAAGCAGAGAGGTTTTGAATAAGAGCAGGGTCTGCGATGACAATTATTAGAAACACAAGAGTATGAAATCATAAGAGCGAGTCTTTCCGTGCCATAACCTAAAAATCAGTAACAGTGCATGTTTAAGATAAAATTACAGACTTAAGTAACTATTGTTAGGAATGGAAGCATTGATACATGTTAATAATAGAAACAAACCAACAAGTATGAAAAAACTGGAAAACTTGGGAATGGAAAGACCAAAAGAGTAGTGAAAGTAATAAAATTTTGTTTAAATATGCTTGCATTTTTGAGTGTCCAGCAACGATGGTGCCTTATACATATATTAAGGTTAAAAATGACTGTCTTATAGAAACAGATAACTATATATTGCTAATTAGGAGATACAACAGTCAGTGAAACTGATGTGCCAGCGTCCGCCATCATCGTGGTGTTCATGTAGATAATAATCTAATGAGGATTATTTTAGAAAAAACAACTCATTCATGGCTTTATTCTTGAGTCCCATACGTGCTTCGATGAAGGCCTTCACACGTTCATAAACAAGAGATTTGAGTTTCTTTTCAAGTTAGCAGACGTGCGATGCTTCCTCACGACGTGTTTACGCCACACTAAAATTAGCAAACTCAGCAAAACCATTCCTTTCCCTCCTTACTTGACGTCAGCACATGCTCAGGTCATCTCATCAATGAAAATTTAAACGAAGTAGCTTCACGACAACGCTTTCAATAACATTACTTTGATTTTTGTGTAAGAGGAATTCATCAAAACAGTGCCTTATCACAGGAGCAATCAATAATGGATCTCCAAAATACACCAAAATCGTTATCTTCCAATGTGTTTTTTGCTTTTCAATGCCGCCTTTTATTCTAATCGATATTTACAAACGGGAGCCTGATGATGTGTTTGTAAAATTGAATTCTCGATAGAGTGCAACTTGAAAACGACGTCAGTTTCAGGAAGAAAGCAACTTGTCGAATAATACGCGTCACTTGACGACGATTGTTATGCAACACGTCGTAAGCAAGGGGAAAAAAGAGACAATTTATCTGCTCCTTAGTTGTAAACAAGAGATCAACAGATAAAGATAAAATTACAGAAAAGAAGGAATTAGGAAATAGGTGTCTTTAGTGAGATTGTGTATTACAACATGAGACCGAAGTTAAAATGCCATGAGAACATTCCTTAAACCGAAGGCGTGTTATATGACGTAGTACGACCAAGTATTCTAGATACGATTAGCAGCCTATCAAAGCCCACTACAGATAGATGAAGATCGATTACCAATTTCTATCTTGTCAGCAAACACATTTTACTAGATTATGGTCTTCTGACTAATGCAACGAACTGCTATATTCATTTCCAGGACAATAGAATCTTTGGGAGCACCTTGCCAGTTAGTTATTTTCATGAACTAAATGATTCCTTTTTGATTTCTGAGAGATGCCAAAATCAACAAAATATTTGACAACTTCAGTGATAGATCTTACTGGCATCAACAACTTTTTAAAACGACAGAAACGTCATTTACAGAACTAAATTTCTTGCTAATTTTTTGTAAATTAATGATATGATTTCGTAATAGCTAGATATACAAGACATCTAGTTTGCATTTTCTGCTCAAAGTTAAAGAATCTATGTTATATTATTCTAATTTTGTCAAAATTTTTATTTCTTCAGATTTTAAAATGTACTGCCACGAACAAGCTGTCTAAATATCAAACTTCCATTTAAATGGAAGACGCATAACTGTAGCCTTTACATTGACTTTTTCA
>JAAAKM020006971.1:79551816-79568373 GCA_010016025.2 Alatinidae sp. Z8VKAUB7J3 | reverse complement strand
ACGAACAAGCTGTCTAAATATCAAACTTCCATTTAAATGGAAGACGCATAACTGTAGCCTTTACATTGACTTTTTCAAATCAAATAGTTTTCGCCCACCAAATTGTGATACACCTAGGAGTAATTGTGATTGTAATCATGATGGATTAAGACGATTATGGCCGAAAGAAGGATTTTTTTATGCATCTGGTTACAATACCTTAATTGTTCCCCTTCTCAATCCCCTTCTAAAATTTCAAATCCCATCTCAATTCGAGTTAAACCTATCATCGAGAAGAGGGGATTTGAAATTTTAATTTTGAAAACGTATCTTTGCTTCCAGGCTGCTCCCGTGCCAATCACAGACGATTGCCTTTATTTCTTAAAACATATTTGATTGTAACTAAACAATTTGCGGCTAATATAGTAATTAGTTATATCTTAACACTTAACTCTTTCAAGGTTTTGTAGAAAATCGTTTTTTGCTTTCCAATTTTTCACACTTTTCCTGGACATGGACCACAGTTATGAAATGACTTGCCCTTACAGCAACTTATTTACCGTGTTGACTAAAATTTATCGATACAGTCAAACATCAATATCATAGTGCTTACATTAAAGATGTGTAAGTGGCAAAAGTTTGTTGCAATTTGGTGGAAATAAGAGTGGGTAATATCCGGAATCCTAAGTAAGTTCAAGGCTGGAGGTGTGCTTGCTTATACATTATGCGGATAACTGACATCGAATCATCAACTATTCAATATTATCATTTCAACTAAAGGGTTGGATTTTATACCGAAATTTGATCAAAACCAAACTTATACTATTATTTTAACAAAAATCTTACTTATATTGGAATGATATTTATCTAAGAAGTTGAAGGAGGTGTGCAACACAGCCCGCAGTTACACCTTAAAATTTAGGCGAGCAACTTTCAAAAGAGACATAAAAACGATTATGCCCCTAAATTGATGTAAATTATTTAAAATTCTAATCAAGGAGCTGAGCAACAGGAAAAACCCAAGTCATAAACGGTTAAAATGTTCCATTTCTGAGTGAATCCAACCACAAACCCGCCCAAATTCCCTCCACAAATGCCACATGATAGTGATAACATAGAAAGTTTGAACGAATAACAGACTAGGCAAATTACGTTGACATTATTCATAATTTACAACAAAGCTCTGTCGCTCATTTCCTTGATTTTTGCAATTTTAAATATTGCCATCTGCATAGTTAATGTCAATTTTTACTAAGAGTGAAGTTGGTTTCTTACAATTGTTGCGCTTGGGGTAGCTGCTCTGATCACTGTTTGGAATTTGATTTTCTGGGCCATGTAAAGTATATAGAGAGAACTTGTTCAAGTAGCCACTAAGTCTCATATAAGACGATTCCTTAAAAATACCATGGAACTACAGTAAGGATAGTTGCCTATACAACTAACGATTGATATCATAGCAGAAAGTAAAATGAAGAGCGAGAGGAGTGTATTATCTGCAGAGGCATTATAAGATGGCAGTGACTTGATTTAAGCAGGTGCTATGCAAACTGATGGTATATCTTCACAAATTTCTTCACCAGTAACTAGATCACATAACAGGGATTACAGTAACCACACGTGTTAGAAAAGACGTCATATATCTCCAGAAGGACATTCTACAGAGGAAGAGGTGTCTTAGACCACAGAGGTGCCAATCTCGTAGACCATAATTAAAAGCATGTGATATAATGATATGACTAATAGTTTCACTGATACCAAGGAAACAATACCAAGCGATTGATTATCAAGCCTATCTTAATTGAAGAAGCTTTAATTGTTGCATTACTTGAACACGCCTCCAGTTCACAATCAATGTAAAATGGCTAACAAGAACGAAATCAAGCACACCATTCAAGTGGAATTCAGGAATGGAACAATAACAAACTTTTGGCTCCCTTTAACATTCTTTGAGTACTAAATTATCAAATTGGAGCATCAATGCAGTTGAAGGCAATTTTTAATCAAGGAGGCACTATTTTAACTAAATTTTTGCGTTATTGCATACTTCATTTATTTTCTGGAGACTAATTGCTGAGGATCTGCGAAGAGACAACGTCACATGAAACTCTCTGGTACCTAAGGTAATCTATTATCATTATTAAATATGAAACTAGAATCAAATGTCTTTCGCGAAGATGGGTAAAGGGGAGGCATTGGAAAAGTTGTTTGTGAGGGCTTCGCTTGCATTTTTAAACAAAGCTGCACAATGTGAGAAATTCTACATGATAGCAGTAGTCTAGGCATCTATATATTTAACATATCGAAACAAAACCACCGTTAATGTAGTGTAAAAATTTACTTTTTTTGTTGTAGTTTACATTATTGTGGAAAATCACGCTAGGCTAGTTTTATGCCAGCATCATTAATGTAGAAGGAAGCGCAAATAAGGACTCATCTGCTACCTACATCAGATAACCTTGCTGCTAGTCTTGTTACTCGGGAGAAGATGGTCATCTGGGAAGCCTTTTATTGAGTTTCGTGGCGTTTAAGATTGACCAAAGGTACCTATATTATAAAAATTGGGGTGATATTACTCCTAGGTTTAACCGAGACTTCGTGTAAACAGTTAACATTGATCCCTCAAATTTAACTAAATCAGAGATTGCGCAAAGAACAAAGTAAACGATGGCTTCAGCAAATATAGCGGTGTTTGGAAGATTCTTTTCCCTTACTTCCATAGGTTTTTTTTACAGATTTAGTTTACTACATGGCCCTTTCTTCCTTTTTCAACTTTTAACAGTTTTGGAGTCTTTCAAAAATGGCGTTTTGCGTATTGCTTCCATGAAAATATTACTTTTTATTCTTGAGCATATAAGAAACGAAGCCATGTCCTCATGGCCTCCCTTGCGAGTTATGTCTCAGCCTCTATGTTATAGCAGCACTTTGCATAGCAGCTTCGAGCTATGGATAATGCAAACATGACCTGCAGCAGTTCTAGACAATTCAAGAACCTTCCATCCGTCGGCAAAGGGTCATAAAGGAAAAATTTCTTTTTAACAGATTCGGTTTTACAACTTTTATACTCAAAGCGCAAGGAACAAGACAATCAATGTGATGTTAAGTAAGAAAATAGCAGGTCAAAATAGCTTAGCTTGCGAATGTGAAGTCAAGAACCGCGCATCGATTATTTATGTTTTATTTGGACGGATGTTGATATTTTCCTGTGATACGCAAAAATTGACGCGGTAAGGAAGGAAATTGATTTCCTTCATGTTGACAGATGAGCAGTCAGAAAGAGCGTCCATAGGAAATCTATTTTAAACAACTAGATATGCTAAGTTTCCATTCTTTATCTAATCAAACCTCTTGTCCTGTTGTGGTGTGACATTCCAAGTATTTCATTAGCCTAAGCAAAAGTTATTATCAGTTATAGCTGCTGTGAATGTTTACAGCGTTGTTAACATCTTGTTAACCATTTACAGTTAATGAGCATGAAATTAAAACTTAAGTCAAGACTTTACGGTCATTCCTCCTTCATGATCCAAAAACTTTAACACGTGCATGAAATCAAAATGAATGGCTAAAATTACGCTTTGTCGTTCCAGGAAATGTTTGTTTATTTGTTTTCTTAGGATTTATTACTAATTCTTCACTCTATAAGTTTTGATTGACTGAACCATGCTTGAAGCTAAGCCCAAATTGAATGCTTACAGACCGGAGAAGTTCAACAATAATCAAGGTTTATTCTATGGACTTAGAGACAAAATACCCCTGTAGACAATTTGAATAAGATCTTGCTTGTCCGAGGTTTGATGTGCACTTATCTAAGTAAGGGGGAACAACAATAAGAGGCTTATATTTCCATCAGTAGTATTTTTAGATTTCAAAGGCAATTTAAAGTTATCATCACTGCAAAGTGAGGAACGATTTGCACTTCTGTTTTATGAAACGACTTTGTAAACAGCGAGCTTCTGAAATCACATCTCATAATTTAGTTATCAGTGTGCTTGTACTTCTTACGATTGCTTTGTGCTGTTGCTAGGAGTCACCTCGAGAAAAATCATCTATTAAGGGAAAGAGTTAATGATCCTGCAATTTTTAAGAGAGGTTTTTCTTTGTCGACGCATCCAACTGTTGGTTTAATTCAAACAACAAGAGGAGGAGGAAAAGAGATCATCGCCTTAAGGTAATTAAAATTGACCTTATATTGATGATTAAGTATGTATTTATATTTTTACTAGTGTAAATGCACCCACTAATTTGAGTACATACGTTAGTCTAAGTCTAATATTTATATTTCTTTATTACTCTAAAGTTTGTTTAATGTTATGCTTGATGATCATAGTTAAAAACACTTTTATGTCAGTTGGTATAACAAGGAGAAAACATACGACCATCAAGCACGTGTAGAGTACGTTTTAAGACACATATAATGGAAAGGACGGCAATATCACCGAGTGACCTGCGTTTATCTTGCATTTTTATGACATTTATCACGTTGAAATTCCATGTTTGGCTACTTGATTACTAGTCTTAACTTCCATTTTGACGAAACAACTGCGTTTACATTGTAAAACATTCCTGCAGTATTAATAAGAGTCTGTAACCCCGTTGTACCTCTAAGCTTCATATTTCTTTCGTGACAAAATATCATAAAAATTCAGAGTACATTTAACCCCAGACGACATTTAATTATGAGAAAAACTAATCCATGACCAAAGATCGTATGCAATTTACTTGTGTACTTTTACAGCGTCAAGTTGACATTTTAAGGCCAAAGACTAACTGTGTTCAAAGGGCAACCTAAAGGTTAAAGGCAGGACGATGAATTTTGAACACAAGGGAAAGTATTATTTACTTCATCTGATTCTATAGATTGTAGATTTATGTACACCAAGGAAATTTTGGGTTTCGGTTTTATAATTGAGGTCAAACGTCATTGAATTTTATTTAGATCATCAAACTGTATTGATGGTTGAAGAAACGAGTAGTGGGTATTTCTATGCATAAGATGCGAGAGACATATGTTTCGAAGTCTTTATCCTCGAAAGAGATCCCCTATATTTAACATTGTATGATCTAGACCAGAAATAGAGCACTGTTTTCTTTAAAATACGTGTTAAAGCGAATCCAACGAAGGTTCTTTAATTCTGAGATCTATGCAAGTGCCTGGGTACGGTACATAGTCCTTTACTCTAAGTGTAGATGCGTTCCCACCCTGGTTTAGAAAGTGTGCTACTGTTATCATTTACCAATAAAAAGGAAAAGGGAAAATTTACTTTAAAAATTGCATGTTTGCATTGAAAATGGAACTGAATGATTACAAACATGGTGATAGGCGACACCTGGAATAGGAAGGGCAACGGTTCATACCATAAAGGTTACGTCAACATCAAGAAGAGCAACCAGTTATTAGCAGAATAAGAGAGAACAGAAAGAGAAAGGAATTACATATCTATAGGGTGAGAGTTACATCCTGTGGTTTGTTGTGGTCTGAGAAGTATTCAATGCTTTGGAAATAGATATTCCGTTATCAAGACCAGGATGAATAGGATGCCAACAACCATGCAAACATGACAAGTAGTTTGTTGTTCAATATGTAAGGATTTCCCGAAATTTGCAGAATGCAGTATCTGTCATATAAAAGATAATGTGACATCAATGTTACGGTGGACTTGGAATGGAATGTGTGGTGATGATTACACTCATTGAAAAATAGAACTGAAATTAGGGATCGAGGAGGGAATGTGGGAATGTAACAAACTGATTCCGGTTGTGGCACCTCTGAATGTTTAAACATCGATAAGGCTCTCACGATTTTTAGAGTTGAATATTACGTTGAGTAACAGATTCAATTTGCTAAACGTTTTCGCCATACACTGATCACAGCAATCGTATGGAGTGAAATGACAAAGCTATTACGATAAATTTATAGGAAACGAGAAGATCTTAGAAAATAACGGTCACGAGAGCGACACGTTTTCTGTCACTCGTGTTATTGAAAAATGCGTAAATTCCCTCTTCTTCATTGACGTAAATTAGCGTAATTTCTTACATTAAATTCTACAACAATCAGAGTGAAAGAGAGAGAAGATTTTGTATAGATGACGAGTGCGTGTGAAATAGACTTAAAATCAGTAGTAGTACCTCGTCATACCATCTTTACATTATATCGTAACCAGTGCGATATAACAACCGGCTTGTTTGTTTTGATAAATGCAGCTTCTAAAGCTGCAAGATGGAAAGGTAATCTGGCTTTGGCTAATACCCTACACGAATCATCTTGATAGTCGTCAGCGCATGATGGGTTTCAATAAAAGCCTGTCCTGTTACCGAGTCTGTTTTGAGATCTGTTGTGCTATGTCGGGCTGTAGGCGCCGTGGATCATAGGTGGGAGGGAGCTAAGGATAACGATACGTTTCTATTCCTATTCTGTTCGATCTCCAGAAAATGTTTAACATGCTTTGACAATTAAGAGATGGCATGGAACTTTCTTTCTTTTTTTCTTGATTCAGTAAGGGTTTTGTTTTCTTTGCCAAAGAAACACATTACGTGACAAGTAGTGGAGGGACTAAAGTTCTCAACCCCTTTAGTGGCGCAGCTGCTGCTGTACTTAGTAAAGTAGAAAGAGCAATTGTCCAACCTCCATAGTAAAGATACGAAGAAATAATATCCATCAAGAGCAAAAGATCCCCCTTAAAAAGCAAACAAGAGGGTTAATTAGTTGACTGTCATGACTTTACTAAGGTGTTACCTGTGCTTTGTTAAAGTACTGCCAGGGTATTGCCAAAGTATTGTCAAGGTGATGCCAAGGTGTTACCCAGTTGTTGCCAAGGTGTTGCCGAAGTATTGTCAAGGTGTTGCCAAGGTTTAGTCAAAATATTGTCTAGGTGTTGCCACTGTGATAACAAATTACTGTCAAGGTGTTACCTAGGTACAGGTAAGGTATTGCTTACATAAAAACTCTACTATCATTTGTTACCAAATTAGCCTCGGAGCCAACAATAATTTAAAGTACACACTGTATAACGAGGAATCATTCTTTATATTATTATCTGGCCATAATTCATGTCCACATGTAATCGATGGTGACAGATAACTCGTGGCTTGATAATATATCATAATATAATTCGCAGATGCACGAAAAATGTCAGCAATTAAGGCGTAATGCGGAATCATGTTGCCAGGTGGCAATTTCCACTTTCAGATCGACTGAGCAACCAGAAACAACACATTGAAGAATTTGGATATTTAGGCATGAAAATTATAATAAAAATCTAACAAAATAATGTAACAGATGCAAGCCAAATTGCGTATCTGATGGAAGCTTCGTCTACGCTACAGATTAGTTGGATGGGTTTGCAAGGTCTCCCCTAGCGAAGTGTTTTGGGCATAGCTGACCTTCGATATCTAATTCTGGAGGCTTCTCTGAAAGTGCATTGCCGGTATTTATATTCCTGGCGGGTTGCTGGGCGCCAGAGTTTGGTCAAAGTGTTCTTCCCCTGCTTTAGTTGGGTGTTGTGAAAACAAAATTATATTTTTTATATTTTTAGGCTTAGGAACTTTATTGGTATTCTAATACTACAGTATGTAAACGACGCTTGAGTTAGGTAGGTTACACATCAAAATTACCCGATCTGCATCTTTGTCTCACACCTTGCTTATTTTCCACTCATCTTATTCATTTTTCTTGCTTCTTTCGATCGTTTGGAAAGTGTTTCCAAAACAATCTAGTTCAATTGGTCTACTTACTTAACTCATGTCCTCATCATTGAGAAAGTAAGAAGTGGAATGGCTGCCCGCAACCTCGTAAGTTTCATAATACAAGAGCAGGACTAATGTTATTTGTACAAAAAGAGTCCTTGTAGAGAATTGTGGGATAGGAAACCTTATGTTTCTACACATGGTTAACTATTGTTTTGAGTAAGGAAAATTTGATGTCATTCATTTTAAATAGATAAGGGTCAAGTCAGGGTTTTTACTCTTCAGAATATCAAAATAACAGAATAACATCGAATATAATCAGAACCGAATCGAAGAATCGAGTAGAATCGAGAATTAACTTTCTTATAACCCCCAGGGCATTTGATAAAAAAGTTATAGCATTTCACTCTCGCTGGATCCCTTTAGGTACTGAAGTATTCTCATCCCATCTCCATTGCTGTATATGTGACCCTGTCACTCTACATATGGTATGTTACCGACGTTACCCTTGCGTTAAAAGTTTTGACCTAGCTTTAGCTACTCTACTATTTCGTTTATTGCATCTCTATCTTACTCAGGTCATACTGTCGTTTTGTTATTACCATCCAGTGTGCTATGCATCTCAATTTTATGCATCATTCTACATATGTAAACTTGTTTGTGTTTACTACACATTCACTTTCATTGTAGTATCTTGCCTACGAGTGCAAGTAATTTGTTTACTAATGATTCGTTGACCCCTTTTGACGAATTTTTCACAACTTTAGCTAACTATAATATATTTTGCTACATAATTTGTACTACTTATAATGTTCTTTCACCGAATATTGTATCTTTTTCTCATAGTGTACAATTCACCCATTATCCTTTTGTGTCACTATTTGTCTGGAATAAAATCGTGCTCCCGTCACGAAGTGACGTCCATCGATCACAGTATTTGTAGCCCCCGCCACAAGCGACCCCTTACATATGATTTCCACAATCATTGTGGCGACGTATCTCGACTATCACTAGCGCTACCATAGCTTTCATAAATCTATGAGGGCTACCTACCTGCAATATTTAATCAGCCTCGTACTGATGGCTAACCTGATCTGTAGCGTTTGGTGGCGTTAAGATATCGTGACCAGCGAATAAAAGCTAAGAATTTTTGTCGTGTTTGTTGGTTTGAAACAAGAAAGAATGCAGACCAAACGAAGTGAAACAATTACTTAAAAGTTAATAACATAGAAATACTGTTACTCAAAACCCACTAAACTCAGTTCATCTAGCTATCAGAATATTGGTGAAAGAAAATGCATTTCAATTGCGGTTTCAACAACATTTGAATCTTCCTCCGACAGCCAGCTATTGGAGTCTACCCAATATCATAACCTATTTCATCGTTATTACAGCTTATTGCAAACCGACACTATAAAGGGTTTTGTTACAAACTAGCCCTTTTTAATTCATATTTATTGGCGGTCATCTCTCAAAAGCCTTCACGCAAAGGTTAAAAGGAATACTCTTGAATGGCCACTAAGGTATGCAGTCAAATCTTGCTCTCAACTTCGGTATTACAACTATCTACTTCAATCTTTTTTTACAGCCTATTTTAAGATTTTGGTTCCAACACAGATCAAACGATATTCTGAACCAGGGAACAGCATGCATTGTGACATGCGCATACGTGAAAATTTCCTTTTTAGAAAGATAGGGTGTCCGTAAAGTCACCCAATGGAGATCCTTCAAAAGCAGTGTTTACCAGATTTTACGAAGGATAAGTCCTTTTCTAAATTTATATGCGTTATTCGGGATTTATGGGATTTATGTAGGATGTATGGGATTATTTGAATTTATTTTAAATTTATGAGATTTATGGAACTCAATTAAGGTTGGTGGAATTTATTAGTGACTTTTGAGATTTATTAAAGACTTGCGAGATTTATTATAGATTTACGAGATTTATAAGAGATTAATAAAATTTAGAAGATTTGAAGAATTTATGAGATTTTGCGGGATTTATCAGTGAGGTGTACGGGGTATTTTCCAAGTGACCTACCCCTGAAAATTTTGGCATGGCAAGTTTAAATGTGTCTTAGAACCTACATTTCATTGCCTATTCCCGCCCTATATATGGAATCAGTTTGGTATTTAATATAAAAGTTTAAAATATTTTATCACGGACCATGAGATATCAAACGTCAGACATCATCGTTATAACTTTTTCTCCCCAGTTCACTGTGTCCAGCATTGGCTTACCAATACTCTTTTGCCCTAAACCAGTCGCCAGCAACTCAGCTCATTGTAAACTTCACTGGAGTAAAGTTAGTTGATAGAAAGACCATAACCATCGAGCTTCGTGTTTTCGCCCCGAGCACGAGAGCTGTGTAGTGAACTTCGAACACTGTAGAGCACACACAGCGAATGCGCGGGTCACGGGTTTGAGTTCCAGTGGTGACATATTTTATATCTCTTGTGTATTCCGGAACTGGTACTTCAAACCCGTTCTCCTCGAAAATACGTCGTATTTTTTTGGTAGGCTTAAGACAGATTGACGGGCTGGGTGGCAGTCCTTTCTTTGTGCAGTCACACGGCGCAGAGGGACTGGTCTCCAATTGTGTCGAGTTGGATGTTGATGCCGTCGGATGATTGGGAGCCAATGTGGCGACTCGAGATATGGAGTATGTTAACATCTGAGGTCACCCAGCTCAGTTGGTAGAGCACACATTGCGAATGCATGAGCCACGGGTTCGATTACCGATGGTGATATATTTTCTATTTCTCTAGTCAATACTGATACTTCAAATCCTCTCTTTTCTATAGTTTGGCTGGATGGTTCGGGGATATAAAGTAGTCGACGTTCTCATTGCTGCGCGAGTCGAACAATTACGGAGAGGAGGTTGCTAATACTCGACAATAAGGCACTACATCATAATGATTACATCTCACAACTCTGAAAATCCTGCCTGAATGAAAACTTAATTTTTTCGGCCACCTTTCATATACACTGTTCGACGCAAGATAAACAAATAACCACAATTTAGTAAAGTTCTGTATTTATAGCCTATCGTATATCAATTTTAGAATTTTATTTACGCTGTTGAATCCATTTTGTCAATAGGATAGTATACCATTGTTACGAGGGGTTTTTATTATTGTTTTTGAATGAAATGGCTCAAAACAAGGATATGCCACAAATGGACAAGTGCCTTTGAAGTTGTAAGAGCTATGGGAAATGAGAGCATAAATAAGACAAGTAATTTATTGCGCAAGACATATCTGCAAGAAAGCTGGTGCTAAGAATATTGAACAGATTAAGGTTATAGTCATAAGGAAGCCAGAAGGCAGAAGAGAATTCCAGAGAGTAGGATTGTGAATGAAAGAATGTTAGAGGAGAACGTTACTATCACTGACCATTTAATTTGTATTTTGAATTATTGAGAGAACCTCAAGTCTGTTAGAACCGCCGGTACCACTGCCTTCCCACCTTATTAAATAAAGTCGATGAAATAAAATGAAATATACGAGAGCTTTTTCTATATTTTTGCGTTACCTTTAAATTTACTCCATCGCGATATTTGATTCTAAACCTATCTAACATGCAGTGAGAAACGTTAGTAATTTATTTTTTATTAAACAAATACAAATAAAAACAGATATCGTTAATTATTGGTATTATAGCAGTAAACATACCACTTGTGTACATGCAGAAATTTACTTTTCATACTTTTCATACTATTTTTAAAATTTCGTTGTTATTGTATACCCTTGGCCGCTCTGGTCTAACATACGTTTCACGAATACGAGGCTAAACTGAAAACGCCTGTTAAGCCATGTCGGCCTTGGTTACGTGGTAGCAACGACAGTACTAATACAGTGCCTTTTCTGAATATTGCTGCAAAAATGTCTACTAATGGATGTATAACGCAAGATGTGTAGATGTTTAGAAAGATTTTTTATAAATCACATTAACGTAAAACCGTATTTGGTCAAGGAAATCGTTTTATTGGTGATGAGTCTGAAATTATAGAAATATTTTCAGAATCTTGTAAAAAAAAACTGTGCTGAAAAAGACGTTTCCACCGCGTAATCAAGGTGGTTCTAGTTTCTGGTTTAGTCGCGTATGGCAACAGATGCTCTCCTCTGTCTCCTCTACTTTTGCAGCAGATTAGAAGTCCCTACATTTGACATCATGAAATCAACATGTCTAATCCATCCAGGATACTAGTTTACCTGGTCGGGGCGAATGACGGAGGTGATCTCTACGTACTCACGTGGTCGAATTCTCTGAATTTGTGTGTCTCTGTCCTCCCACTGTTTCATAAGCAATGGCTTCCATTATTTCCCGTATGCTTCATCATAGGTAGCCCATAATCCTCTTTAAAGATTAAATACACTTGGCGTAAATTCTATTGTGTTCTTTTATTAAGCAAGCTGCAGCGATTATGCGGTTAATACTTAAATTAACCAAAGAATTATCACCATGTGCTTTAGCTTGTTCATGGTATCACCGTTTTGGTATGTTGGATTAATCGAAGACAAATTTTAAAACATTGGCTTAATTTAAGTTCTTGAGCTTCATAAATTGGGTTAAACTTATTATTTGACGTTTTAGTTTAGCTTTTACAGATTTGATTAATTTTTTAAAAATCGTTTAAAAATTAATATGACATTGTGACTCAACAAGCCTCGAATACTTCAAAAATGCCAAGAAATTGTTGTTGCTTTAATAATCAAGAACAGGGCTGGTAAACTTTATTAAACGGCATACCAATTCATCAAAATCGCCAGTTTAACCACGCAGAGGGCGTGTCTTTTAGTGTGTGTGCTTTAGTGTGTTCAGTGTATTAGTTCGTATGTGCGTGTGCATATGTGTGTATGTGTTTTTATGTGAATGTGTTTGTGCATGTGTGTCGGTATGTCAGTGCCGAGTGCCTTTTATTGTATTAGTGTGTCTATCTAGCTATGGTTTGGGGGAGGGATGGAGTGACTTTATACACCTTTGCTGTACAATGCAAAAACTTCAGTGGTGTAAACTGCGTAACAAAAACGGGGTTCTGCTCAATACGTGACGTTAATTTTATGATGTTTAAAACAAGGCAAACCATCGTTCATAACGACAACTGGATATATCTAGCTTACGATGGAAAATAATTATTGCTCATCAGTTATCAAAAGCAGTTGCAACAAGTGTGAGCTCATATTTGCCCAAATGTGCACAGAGATCATGGCCTGTTTCAAACAGTTTTTATGCTCTTTATCATAAAACTATCTATGAACAGCTACTACTCTCAAAATATGGAAGGTAAACCTGATTTGTATCTTAGGTAATTCTTACAGGAAAATATCATGGAGATTATCCTGCAAACAGCTACAATCACTACATTTTTGCAAACAACTCTAGAGAAATAGAGTATATGTCACCACCTGGGATCGAACCCGTGACAAACGCTTTTGCGGTGTGCGCTCTACCAATTTCTCTAGTCGCCAACATTAGCTCCCACTCATCCACCGGTGGTCATCGACATCCAGCTCAACGCAATTGCAGACCAGCCTCTCTGCGCAATGTGACTTGGCGAAGGAAGGACTGCCATTCGGCCCGTTACATTGTTTAAAGCCCATTGAACGTAGAAAGTATCATCGACAAGAGAGGCTTTGAAATATCAGTTTTGAAACGAATACGTGAGAAATAGAAAATATCTCTCATTTTCTATTTCTCTAATGTTCTCTTTAAAAATGATATTTCAAAGCCTCTCTTGTCGATAATGCAATCACTACATTAGTGGCAATGATATTTATATCTAACAAAATGTACTCGGATTAAGAACATCCAAATCAATAGGTCACATCATATCTATTCATGTGATCAGAATAATCAGTCAATTTGCTACAAAATTATACTGATACTTAATATGTGTAATATACGTTAACGCCTACGTGCAAGATATCCAATTTCGGCGTGATTAACATATGTTAATATATTAAATTGGGCAATAAGTTTGATAATAATCAATATATTGCTGCCTCAACATTTCTTGCCTTTACCAAGACGAACATGACTACTAATATAAACATTCATCTCTTGTGGTCATGTATCTTAGTAAAGATGTGAAAAATGAGACCACAGAATACATACTACCACGAGGAGGAAGATTGGTGGCTAAACGTTTTCATGAAGATGTTATACTGCTTCCAGAGATGTCCCCATTTTTCTATTGTATTTAGGAGACAAATGAAGTAAAAAGAACCTTTGACACCTACCACTGACACTCCATCATAAGTTTGCTTAAAGCAATGGAAAGTCTGTCAAACAATTGTCAACCAATTCGACAACCTCATAAACGGTTGTCGGATCATTTGGGAGTTTCATCTTTAACTAGGAAACGCTTTCTAGCCCTCCATTTTCTAGTATTCGTCTACATGCTGAAACTGTTCTCATCCGTTCTCTGCCTCTGACTTCATTTTTCTCACCTCTGCTTCTTGAGAACTCGAGCTTCTTCTCAAAGAAAGCCTTCTTTTGTCTAAAAACGCTTATTCACTTAACGTAAACAAAAGTTCAATTCCCCTCTCCCTCTTCTAGTATGTCTCTTGTTAGTTGTTAACGTGTTCTATTGTTTATGTTACGGTCTTATCCGAACGTGTTTCATATCTTGTAATTAATTGATTCGAGGATGGTGGTAGAATACACCGAAAGCTCATCAGATTACGTTTTGTCATTATGTTTCGTCTACGCGCCTTGTGCTGGGCACTTATCTTTATAATAAGCACTGGAAAGGTTTATTACCTGTAAACGAAGGAGCTCGTTCAGTAGGCAGAGTTTCTCTCTCGGTCCTTCTCCACTGATATGTGACAGCACCTTCGCTTCCTTTTCTTTCACAGACTTGCAGTTCTCAAGACCAAACAGCATGGAGACAAGCAGAGACATCGCATAATGTGGCGTTATTGGTTGGAAATTATCTAATTCTGTGTAACATACTCTAAAATGAAAGAAGTAAAATGCATTTGTGTTAAGATATGGAGTGTAAATTTTCAGAACACGTTGTTCTTACTATTCCACTTTTGACGTTCTAATCAAATGGGCAAAATTTGGAGTATAAAATGTCTCATTCTACGAATGATCTCGTTTAGCAATCATTAGCCTAATGGCATTACGAGAAGCAGCTAGGAAGGAAGAGATCACAACCAATACCATGAAGATGGATAATTAAAACTCGATAGTCCGAGTAACATAGATAAAAAAGTGGCAGACGGTTCTTTCCATTTTATTCTGGCCGTTGTTCTTGTACTACATCGGTGATGGGTTATTTTGTTGGAGCCAATGTACGTTTTACACGAATCTTTGGCAAAAAGCCATTACTTAATTACTTCACTATAATTACATTGCCACAAAATATAACTATTTGTATTACTCGCTGGATTTCGAAAGCTATAACTACCGGTTTCCAAACTGTAATGCTAACCTCCAATCTATGCTTTCGACGCTGATCTTCCCACTTCCAGTCTAACCTCAGTTCTGTAAAAAGGCGGGTTTCAAACTGTACAAGTTGCAAGCCTAAAGACGTATCTAAAATACAAATATCATCACAGTCGAATCACGTAGGAAATACATATTAAACGATCCCGTTCGCCGTTGGCATTAATAAATTGTACCCGGTAAACAAGGACCCTACGATACCTGTAGTTCTTTTGTCCCAAGATTTCCATGACTGCTTCGGCGAGTCTTGTTTTCCCAACACCAGGTTCACCTTCTATGACGTACAGTATTCCTCTAGAATTATTTACTTCTTCAAACACTTTTGTAAGAACTTGCAACTCCTCGTCTCTCCCTGCCACAAAAAAGGTTACCATATTATACACTCTCTATACTACGTCTATATTAATTTGCTGAATTTAGGCAATTTACGGTGTGGATGCCCTTCATAGGTTGGGATAGACGCATGGAAATCGTAGAAAAGTAAACGAAAGTCACCCTCGAAAGCTAAGCGATCAAGTAACTTAACTGTGCTACAAGAGAAGAAAGTTCTAATTTACGTTTAAATAATTTGTAATGGTACGCCAGGAAAGTAGGGAAAGCCCAAGGTCTAAAATAAATAGGTGCGGGACTGATGCTTGGACCTCTTTTTTTGTTGAAAGGATGAAAAAACTGTACCCGATTATGATCACTATCATTATAAAAATACAGCTGGGCTTTAATGTTTTCTATGTTCATTTCGATCATGTCTGACGGTTGCACTCTGACGAAAAAAAAGCTCTCAGCACACAAAGATGTCGCTATTTCGTGCAGTACACTGCTATTTGTTGCACAATGTCATTTCTGTTTCCGAATAATTAATCACTTTAGTAATCTATGATTATACAGCGACTTATCACGAAATATATTAAAGTTTCAGCACAATTCTTTTAAACAAACTGACGAAAAAAGAAGCATCTGGTATAAGCATACAACGGGCTTCAATTTACAGGATATTCATCACGCCTTATATAATGCCTATAAATTATAATAATCGGCGTTGAGATCTCCGTTGCTGTCCCTCCATGGCAGGTCAAATGCTACTAGGGCTTCCGAACAACCTGTAAAGGAATAGGTTTCAAATATGAAAGAATACTAAATAGCGTGTCTGTTGAAAGAAACATTAATCCACGGCAACATTCATGCTAAACAGAAGGTAAGGGAAAATGTATATCAGTGAAAGGTACGTACCAACGATTGGGAAGGCAACACGCTCATTTTCTTCGTTATATCTGGGATGCAAAAAAACACAAACATCAACACTTTTTATAGGAAGCTGTTCAAATCTAATATGTTTACTATCGTATCAATACAGTACATCAAAATGTAAAGGTTGATACATAGACGATGTTGTGCTATTTCACTACTTTGGTATGTTGATGTGCCACACGAGGAAATTGTCT
>JAAAKM020006971.1:79529508-79551716 GCA_010016025.2 Alatinidae sp. Z8VKAUB7J3 | reverse complement strand
GTAAAGGTTGATACATAGACGATGTTGTGCTATTTCACTACTTTGGTATGTTGATGTGCCACACGAGGAAATTGTCTGGATCGATTCATCGCAAGATAAGTTGATGTATCGCAATCAGTAAATCTTACCACATACTAGTGAATTATTATTCAGGATTTAGTTAATTTAAACCTCATTTTCACAATTTTAAACAAATTAATGTGCAGATGATGTTAGAGTCCAAGAGGCACTATTTGGTATGTTTGGATAAAAAGGAGATTCACATGGAAGGATTAATAACTGTTCTCATATATCTTGATGAACATTGTGGATGATGTTATAAAGTGAGAGTCTGCAAACAAATTAATGTTAAGTCTTCAAAGAGAATCGATCCTCCAAAAATAGCTACTACCGAAGTTATCAACTATTTACATGTCCTTCGGTTTGTTGTTTCTAATTAACTTGATGACATCTGTCATTGATGAGCTCTCTTTGCAGTCATTTCGTACACCTGTTAAGATTGGTCATGTGATATTAAGATTAAAACTTTGAACTTTGCAATTTTTATTTTTCACGACACCTCTCCAGTATAAGACTTTGATGCCAGGGTTTCGTTTAGTCACTCTTGTACTTCAATGCTGTGCTCTTATCCGGCGTATACTACGGTCACCAATATACGACTGTATAGGTGTACACAAATTACATGCGACAATCCCTGTAATGTGTGCAATGCAAACGAGTGGTGAAGATGTCCGCGCAAGATCATCAGGACATAAATACCATGAAACAAAGAAAACTATGCAAGGGGAAGTTGCCTAGCAAAACGTGATGAAAAGAAAGCGAAAGGGAAAAAAGGGAGGAACTTCGAAGAGCGCGGAACCAACGGAGACTGACTGAAACAGCCGCGACTGAACCAGCCGAGACTGAACCAGCCGAGATTGAACCAGCCGAGACTGAACCAGCCGAGATTGAACCAGCCGAGATTGAACCAGCCGAGACTGAACCAGCCGAGACTGAACCAGCCGAGATTGAACCAGCCGAAACTGAACCAGCCGAGATTGAACCAACCGAGACTGACATTTGGAGAAGGTCTGAATGTGTCAATGGAATGGTTTTTCAACAAGGGCAATAGTTCAAATGACTATTTGTCTAGCCACAATGCGTTGGACCGCAATAATGATACTGGGATAGGAAGACTTAAGAAAAACGATAAAAGCCGGTTTATGATGTAATGGAATACTAAGGAAGCCGTGTAAATGAGTTATTAAAAAGCCAAAAGAGCAGAAAGCTCTTTTTCTCTATCTAAATTATAATACGTCTGAAATGAACGTAAAGAAATTCAGCAATGGTTGTACATCTGACTGAGAAATATAAATAACAAAACTGTCATCGACTTAATATTTATAAAATAATGGCCGAAATGAATACGAATAATAGGGCACAAACCTACTTAATAGATGGCAGAGGAAAATATACCACGTGTTCCTTAAATGGTCTACTATACTTCTTGACTTTTACGTCCTCGAAGGCTTCGCAAGGCAGAATTTCTTTTGTAATGTTCTACTTCCAATATGTTCAACTGCGCATTATTTGCTGATCTTTTCATTTTCTAATAAGAAAGCTATAAAGTGAGATTATTTCATTTGTATGTTCCCTAAGACTATCCTTAAAATGTTAGACCTGACCGCAAAAAAAACCATTTGATGTATAGAACTTCATACAAATATTTGTATGCTTGATAATTATCTTGTGGTTCTGATAAGAACCACGGACAGGTTAAAGCCACGTTAAATATGAAACCAGATCATTGAGAAAAATAGAAGAATTATACCTGCTATTTGGGTTGAATTCCCTCACAATGCCTGGATCCTTAATCCCTTTCAACTCCTTGAAAGGCAATGGGATGAAGTCCGATACTTTGAGATAGTTCCGCGCTCCCTCAAATGTGTCTTGGTCGCACGACAGCAGTCCAGGGTAGTTTACCATGAGTCTAGCAGCCATATTAACTTTGCGCCCAATAACTATAAAATCAGCACGAGAAGAAAACCCGAGGCAACATTAAAAACAGCTGGCAACAAAGTAAAACGATTCTATGTAATCAGAGATACTAACGATCTTTCCTATTCTCCCCAAACGTGCAATTTGAAAAACACGGGGGGTATGTGCGGGGGGAATGGGTGTGGTACTATATGATGGCGGGACACAAGCAACTGTCACAGAAGACGTTCAGCAATTAGTTACTGCAGACAGTGGTATGATTAGATGGAGATATGGTATGCCCCTAAAAGATTGCATTCCAACCCCTGATCTCCTAAAACGCCTTGGTCTTAGTTTTATCAAAGATGTGCTGCGCTGGGACCAACTGTTCCAAGGACACTTGATATACATAGATGATGATACATGCCATAAAAAGACTACCTCGCATTACATTGATGGCAGCCAACCAAGAGGTGGAAAACGTACGAGGCTTTGTAATATGATCGACATGGATATGAAGTTGCTAAATCAGAGTTGCGATGACGCTAACAATGGAGCGAAATGAAGTAAAGCCATAAAACCGAAAGAGGTCTTACAACATGCAGACGTCCTACCCGTCCAAGTGAATTCTGGATGTTAAATGATTGGTGCTTAGGTAGGGTAACGATATGGAGAAGATGTATTTGAAGACTTTCAAGACAAAATAAAAATACTTTCGTGTCCCAAAGGTGACACAATTCCACTTTCTCTTAAAACTCCTTAAAATTCTCTTCTCACGAAAAAGATGTTAAAGATCAAATTATTTCAGAGGTTATTAATGTACAGTATGATTACCACCTGACAATTAATAGTTTACATTCGTTCAGAATTTAAGTTGCCTGTCTTGCTTAATCCTAGTCTTACATTTTATGCTAAGAAACGCAATACTTGTGCCAAATTATACCGTTGCTACATCTTGAATGAAGCTATTGATGCAGCGTTAACAAGGACTTCAACTATTGGCCTGTGTTATCGTAGTAAAATATTGGGCGTTTAAAGAGCTCCTTTACAACCGTAACTACTAAACAGAAATAGAAGAGGTTCGGAATCATTTTGGCTCAGTACTTCATACCACCACATAGTCACATAATGATAGGATATATCTCTCATGATTATGTACATTTGAGTATTCTGTTTAGTATTAAACTTGTTGCCCAATCTACTATATTTACATAAATAACCCAGTAGCTCCGGTATTTTGTTGACGACTTTTTCTGATTCACTCCAAGGCAACCATACACGGCACTCATGTGTCTCTTGCAGTCAAAACCAAGTCGCGAATTTACACTTTGCCACAACGTAGTATGAATATTACAGGAGGAGCGGGATTCAAACTTTTATACAGTCGAAACCCGTCTATAGTGGACACCTGCGGTTCCTGAAAAATGTGTCCGCTATTCCCAGGTGTCCGCTATATAAAGGTTCTCAACTATATCTCCTTAATTTAGTTAATCTTAATCAATTTATCCTAATAAATTAGTCTGCCTAATTTCGCCAAGGAAAGAAGAACAAAAAAGATAGAATAATTCATAAAAGTGTTTTAAATCTAATATATAAACCTAAATAATAAAGCTTTAACAAGAATTTTAAGGGGTAGTATTAGTATTTCAAAGAAGATCGTCGGACACGTGACATTCAACTGAAGTAAATTTGCCTCCATGTTTCTCCAGATTCCCAACAGTTGTATCCGTGCGACATTTACAGGCAAAAGAGTGAATAGAGGTGCAGGACTTGGATAAGAAATGCCAATGAATTATACTTTTATGGTGATGCTCGTGTGGTATCTGGAGCCGATCAGAAATATGTTGAGTTAGGGACACTGAACACTCTAAAGATAGATAGATAGATAGATAGATAGATTGTAGTCAAAAGAAATACCAGGATATTTGTGCTACTTTAAGTTTCACACATTTTGCGATCTTCAGGCTCCACTGAAATGGATTACAAATACTGCTTATTTTTCATTTAACATTACTTACATGATAACAAGTCCCATGGTGACACTTTTATAGCAATTCAGAACACTTGTTCAATAGAGTTGCCTTATCAGCTTTCACTAAGAAGAGCTTCTCCATCGTACAAAGGTGGCATCTCCTTTCTCCACCGCGATGCTTTCACACCTTCCAAACAACTGTCCATTCAATTTCAAACTTCTTACCACTTGACTTAAGGTTCCAAATGAACTTCGATAACTCTGTTTTTTTAAGTGAGTAATTAAATCAAATCTATGGAACAAGCATTCTGAATTACTACTACTACCCTACACCTTACCATTACTATGATTATTGTACCTCCCAAGTAAATCTGCTCAATCCAAATGTTACTTAACAGTATCCTCATGTCAACCCTTTGAACAAATCAACAAACCAACTGCTCCACCCTCTATTCGAAATCTTCATTAAGTAGTTATAGGAACACAAATGAATTGTAAGTAAGGTCGACTGGTAATTTTTGAATTATACTTAGATATGGTAGAAAAGGAAACCCTGTCAATTTCACCAAGAGGGCATAACTTAAGTACAAATATTTCTTGGTCTATAGCAGTGAATTTCAATGGGGGTTTAGAGACTCCCTTAAGAATATTTGAGATTTTAAGAGGGTAAGATTAGGACAAGAGGTACTTGGGGGTCCAACAGCTAATAGCATATTTCATTGTTTTTCTTATGTCAAAAGTGGCAAAAAAAGAGAATGAGGTAGATAAATATTGCCCCTGTTTACTCCCTTGTTACACATGCTTTTTTGAAATGCAAGTAAGTTACAACTCTTTTATTGACTGTTTATTTCATGATAAACTTGTATAATATCAATGACATGAAAAAATGCTGAATTCCTTTGGACCCTAGGAGGCTAGGAGGCTAGGAGGCTAGGCTAGGCTAGGGCTCTAGGAGGTAATTTACTTTTTTGATGTTGAAAACCCTGGTCTATAGTATACCTTTTACTGTACCCTATCTGCATACTCTTAAGTATTCATGCCCTTGGTTTTAAATTTGCACTGATCCTATTCTTACATACCCTTCAGGATCACCTGGAATCACAAAGTCACTTAGATGCTGCAATTGAATTTCTGGAGGATAAAGCACTTTTAGCACTACAAGGTAACTACCATTAGATATTGATGACAAATGTCGGATTTAATATTAATTTTAATAAGCCCAGACCCAACTCCTTTGCTCTGAAAATGTGAATGTGCAAATACTTCTGCAGATGATGATGGTGATGATAATTAAATAAAGATATGACGTTGATCTTTATCACTTTTAGTACCATAATTATCTGCAGTAAAAAGTACTATATGGATAGAAAAGCATCATAAGTGGCCTTAATTTTATGTATTGTGCATTGTCCACTTGGATTTTTAATTGTTTTTAATCTTTGCTTTTAATAAAGTATGCATCCTGTATTGCCATACATCCTGTAGTATGCATCCTGTATTTCCAGCTGGAATTGCCATTTTTGAAATAAAGATTACAAGTTAACTTCACCTTGCCTAACCATTAAGTTCTTTGTAGAACAAGCTGTCTTCTGAAGCCTCTAGAAGATATTTGCACCAGATAGAAACTAGATATAATATTCTATGAATAAAATAACACAAGTCAAACTAGTATATAAAAAATTTGGTAAGCAGGTGAATATTCCCCTTTAAAAGTTTGAGGTCCTGCCAACATGTTTTATATTTAGTTCATTTTAGTGACAATAAAAACACATTGTCACCTTTATTTTGTAAGACTTATAATGACAGAATTTGAACTCTATATGCAAAAGATGGTCTGTGGTATATGGTGTGGTATTTGAATATATTATCATATGGTTGAAGTGAAAGAGTTTTTGCAAGGAGTGTGTTGCCAAGCTGGCCGAGGGGTTTACCTCCTTAGGGTAATATGACAAAAGAGCACAGTAGATGTAAACAAAAGTCTTTGTACAAAATTATTCAACTATAATTTTCCCCCCTTTTAAAGTTCGTAAGTATCAACGTCAGAGCAAGCAACAAATGGAACAACTCACATTCATCTTTGGAAAACTTTTTATGGTGAGGAACGGTGAAACTCTTGAATAATACAGATGGCAGACAAGGCCGACGACTGCTGCAGATCTGGAAGGCGATTCCTCTGAATCTACTGGAAGGTCTTTAGGAAGAAGATCCGGACTATCTGCCCTCCTCTACTTTTGCTCAGCTTACGCAGCCTTTTATTAATGACTGAAGAAGGTGCATCGTCCCTTATTTGGCCTTTCAGCTGGCTATCAGCGTCTTTCAGCTGTACTGGTATTCACACTCTTTGTTCAGGCTTTGATAGTCAGCATTTCAGTTCTGACACGAAGATCTAATGCTAGAGCTCTTTGTTTAAAATTCCCTGCTTAGTTTTCATTTGGTTTGTACAATATACAACAGAGTGTTTGGTTTTCAAGCAAATGTTGTCCTATTATGGAATCTGTTTTGGGATCTGCTTGCTTCATTTTTCGCCCTCATTCACCAAAAGAAAGAAGTTGGTGCTCTGTCAGCAAAAGAATTTGTTTACAACTTAAAGGTTTTTCAATAACACAAGTGACAGAAAACATGTCACTCACATGTGTTATTTTCTACAGCATGTTTCAGTCATCTCCATTCCTACAAATTCTTCCTAAAAAGCCTTACTTTACTCCAAGTGATGACATGATTTCTGTGACCAGGGTCCAGCAAGAATGTTAAGTGTAATAAATCAATGCAATATTCAAACTCTATATTCAACTAGAATATTAAGGCAGTAGGTCATCTATTATAAACCAACACTTATTTTAAACTGATACCTTGTTGAGTGTCACAATACGAATATGATGATTATATGTTTTATATATTGTAGGACCTGCAGCAGCAACAGTATTACAAACAGGAACATCTAAAGATCTTAGCACCTTAAAATTTATGAATGGTGATGATATAGAAGTCTTTGGAATACCAGGTTGTCGCGTGACAAGATGTGGTTACACAGGAGAGGATGGGTTTGAGGTGGGGAGGGGCTATGTAAACTTTTATTGTTATTTAGGAAGAATTATATTTCTGCATTGTGAAGTGCTGCCTGTTTCGTCCCCTGGACTATTTTTTCCTGAATAAATCCCTACGTTGGCATCTACTTTATGTGGAGACAGACCAAATTATCGATGGTGGCTGCACATTCTTTATCTCAAAAGCATATGACTTGAGTGTAAAATTTACTCCATTGTTCTCTATGCAAGTCAGTAGAATGAGAGTTTTAGCCCTGTTTGCTCTCATTTATCTTTAGCATCTAGTATTAAAACAGGTGTCATTTTTGAAAAGACAGCAGAGAAGTAGAAATAAACCCACCAGCAGGAGTTGCATCTATTACCAACTCTTCCACGCTTTGTGCTTTAGCAACTAACCAAGGTGACCACAAATGTTAACATACTCTATTTCTTAACCACATCAATGCCTGAGGATATCAACATTCAGCTGTCATGTTTTCAAAACTAAATTTTCAAATTCTCCCTCGATGATATACTTGTCATACCGAGCTGTCTTGTCTAAATTAACATCTTAAAATGCATAAAAACATTTTTATACTAAAGATTCATGACATAATAAGAGTGGAAGCCACTCAAGGATACAGATTACTCTTTCTTTTATAACTCCTATTACCGGGAACCTGAATTCTGGGCCTTAAATATTGATAATCACTTAACAAATCAATACTAGAGAGAGACAGAGTCACAAAACCTGGCAGGGGCAGCTAGAAGATTTTAGCATTTGTGTTCAGGTTTTGTGTGCAACACGTAAGCCCAGCATGCCTCTCTCTACCTTGCTCTAATAATTCTGGCATTGTCCAAAGACAAGGATGATAGAACAACTCTACAGAACCATGTATACAAGCCTAAAAACCCTTTTTAAGGTCTTAGACCTTGTATGATCATAACCACTCCCACCCCTATATCCAGATATACAAGGCTTATACTCCCTCTGAATGTACTGCAGCGATGACAGTTATGGTAATTGTACCAAAGCATTAAGTTATTCATCGCCAAAGGGGACATCTATCCAAAACTCAATACTGAGGCAGTCAGCTGATGTAAACCCAACTGGTCTCACTCGCACATTTACACACACTCCATATATGCTCTTCTTCTAAAGTTTAGTACCCTGGTCTAGTGCAAAAATTAGGAGTAAAATTAACTCACTAAGGATGTGCAAAAACATTGAAGGGACGCAAATTATTTTATTCGTATATGGCAAAACAAACAATTATATAGAAATCTTAGGCAGTTCAAAAATAATAGAACTTTTTGCTGCAAGGGATATATTGGTAAATAATAGAGTTTTTTATTATACAGTCCTTTATTATACAGTCTGCCTGGTATCTGAAGTTCGTTAAGTTTCTTATATAAACGTTTCAACTCATGCTGTCTCTTCTAGCTCCTCCTCAGGACTGCTCCAGGTTCTGCTCCATTTCTTGTTCCTGCTGCTGCTCCCTTTCCTGTTCCTGCTCCTCCTGGTCCTGCTTCTCTTTCTCCTGCTCCTCCTTCTCTTGCTCCTTGCTCTTGCAGCTGCTCCTCAATGTACTTTACCCCAGTGGGACGTTGGCAGACATGGTGTGGCACGCCTTGCTCTCACCTGCTACTTGAACAATTCTGCTTTGACTGATACTCAGCCAGCTACCCAAGCTTTTATGTTTTGTCAACCTTTGCCTATTCCTCATTCTCCTACCTTCTAATTTTTCTGTTTTGACCAGTAATCAAAGTCGTTTCTTAGTATGATATGGCCCACGAAACTCAATTATTTCTGTTTGATACTCTTTATTAACTTTCTCACACCAAATATTAGATAGAATACATTTTCATTTGTGATGTATTGCGCTGAGCTGATATTTATCATCCCTTTCCGAAATGAGTGTACTTAAAACACGTATTTCATTTTGTTTAACTTAGCAGCAGTTTTGATAATCAGTTCCTTCATCTTAAATTTTAGATATCAACACCAGCTGATCGAATTGTTCACCTTGCAGACTCATTGATGGGCGCAGACGAAGGTGTAGTTCAGCTTGCAGCTCTCGGTCCAAGAGACAGCTTACGACTTGAAGCAGGTCTTTGTTTGTATGGGAATGACATTGATGAAAACACAACCCCGGCAGAAGCAACACTAGTATGGACTATCGGTAAGTAATATCGGATCTGCTGGTGTTTCATGAGAAAGCCAAGTATGGTTTACTATTTCAGCAGCCGGAATCAAAGCCAGAATATGTGTTGTCATAACTCTTTGCTCGATCAACTGCCCTTTGTTTATCAATTGTCTTGACTGACTTGACGTAAGTGCATAATCTCTGTCCGATCTTTGCACATTTTGTGTTCACTATTTGCTTCCATCGGCGACGATCCATTGCACTTCGTTCTATTGTTAACATTGGGGTCTGCATTTCCTATCTGATTTGGTCTGACCAGCGCTTCGGAGGTCTCTCTTCCTTTGTCGCTTGCCACCGAACTGTTCCTTGTATGCTTGGAAAACAGAAGTGTCTTCTGCTTTCTAATGACATGCCCAAACCAGTTGAGTCGTTTTTCCTGAATTATACTACGAATATACTTTTTTAAGCCAATTTTAGTTTTGATGTCCGAAATTTTACATTTGTCTTGGCGTGCTTTTCCAGGCATGGCTCTGACACAGTCTTTTCAAATACCGAGATCTTTTTTGTGTCTTAGCTTTTGAGAGCCCGTGTTTCTGAAGAATATACTGCGATGGGTACAATCAATGAACTATAAAGTGTGACCTTAATAGCATCTGAAATATCTTTCCTATCCCATACAATTTTCTTTAGCCAGCCGAAAGCGGATGACGCCTATGCTATTCTTTTCTTGACATCATCCGATGTGTTTGGTATACTAGACCCGAGGAAAACGACATTTTCTACCGTTTTAACTACCTGACCATTTATTCTGAGATTATCTATGCCTTCTGATGTCTTGACTCCACACTTCACAGCATTGCTTTTTAATCCTCATTTTAAACATGCCATTTCAAGTTCTTGATTGGACAACTTCAATTTTTTGAAGATCACTGAAATCAAAGTAGTGTCGTCAGCGTATCAAATATCTGTTTTCATCTATTCCTGGAGATGAAATTCACTTTAGCTTGCAAGCTCATCCGAGCCGAACTCAAGGAAAATGTTGAGCAAAGACGGTGGGAGATTAAATCCCTGTCTTACACCCACTATCACTTGAAACCATTCCGTTAGATTTCTCTCGATAAAAACAGCACACTGTGAGTTTTCGTACGTTTATCAATCGTACTAGAGAGAGACAATGTCACCCAAATTGGTGAAACATTTTCAGTATTTTCAAATTCAGGAATGCTTTTAATTACCATTTTTTGTTGTACGTGATTATGGACACAGGGTTTTACCTATATATTGCAGGAAAGAGACGACGAAAAACTGCTGATTTCCCCGGGGCTGAAATAATATTAAAACAAATTAAAGAAAAACCGACGAAGAAAAGAGTTGGAATTCTTTCCACAGGTGCACCTCCGCGAGGTTGGTAAACATTTTCATAGGATGTTGACGTTCACAGTATATTTGTAAAGTATCTAATTCCGATTTACATGTAGGTGATTAATACAGCAGTTGTCTCTTTGTTGAGGTTCAAGGGACTTGATTTCCTAACAGTCTCTGACGTAACGCGAAACTCGTGTAGACAATATAGGTTAAGATGTAACCTTGAGGCACACCAGTCATGGTTGGATGATAGCTGAAGTCGGTAAAGCATTGATTGATCTTGAAGAGGAAGATAGTGTATTTGTTATTGTGAAAAAAATTCTGAAATGTTTAGTAAATGTAAGAATAGAAGCATTTAATGGACCGGAATCAAAATTGAGGGGGAGGTCCGTAACTCTGAAGTGGCAAGCTAAAGCTCCAAAGAGTTGGTTTCCAGCGGCAATGTCCCTCGAAAGTTTACATTCGTAGCAACACATGCGAACTTAATGCAAATCCACTGGGCTAATAGGCTGTACTGTGGTTTACAATCTGGGGCTTAGCAACGAGGCTCGAGGTGCCCATTTCGAAATGATGCCAATCTTGTAAGTAACTTTATTCCTCATGCATTGGGAACGAGGCCAATATGAAAGTAAACGAGATTAATGTCTAATACCCTATTCACATGGAGAGCAAGCGGACGACGTCACGTCTCATATTGACATTGGCCTCGTCAACGTCTAGGTCTTGTTCACATGAACCTGACGTCGTTACCGTTGGAGGGAGAAAGCGGAACTGCCAACTTTGAAAACAGCGAGACCATGACCAAGATAACAGGTCTCGGTAAATTCACTCAGAGTCTTTAGATGACATTCAACACTCACTGACATATTACAGCGATTTAGCGACTACGCCCGAAGCGGTTTTTCTCATCTTGCTTAATATTTGTATCGCGGTGTTTTCCTATTACAAAGGACGCACGGGATTTACGCATCCTTACGGAGATTATGGCAGTTATCAAACAGGTATTAGCAATGCCCGTGAGGATTTACAACAAACCTACGCCGATTATGTTGAAGAAATAGAAGATATCTGCGAGACGGCAGAAAGTGATGCGGACTTACAGGATAAAGCCCGGACAAAATCCATAGCGCTGCATAACAAAAAAGTGAGCGCGTGTCATCAGACACACCGCACATTGGAACAAGCCGTGCAGAGCGCAAAAAACCGCTTTTCGGCAGAGATCACAAAAATAATGCATACCCAAAGCGTGATTACAGGCAAAAGCGAAACTCTGCCTGACGACCTGCTTGATCAGTTTTCATTTAGCGATGTAACCGACATTGCGTTGCCCGATTTTTATCAATCGCCAAAAGCCCGCGATATCAAAACGGCGCTCACCAAGGCTAAAGCCGATGCGCTCAGGCGTTTGAGCAAAATATTTAAAAACGCCCTTCAAGATTGATTTTTACAGGAGATATTTCCATGAGACGCAGAAGACAAAAAAACGATTTACCAAAAATTTTGATGTTAAGCGGTGTATTGATTGCCTGTATGGGCGGTCTTGGCTATGCGGCGTTCAGCACTATAGGCCACAAAACACCCGATCAATACGGGTGTTATGAAGAAATTGAGCAGCGCCATACATTTGTACTGTTTGATGCCAGTGAACCGCGTTTGAATGCACAGCAACACCGCTCGGTGCGCAATTATCTGGACGAACTTTTTGACAATCTCGGCCCTAATGAAAAGCTGTCCTTTATCACAACCGAGAACGATCAGATTAGCTCAACGCCTAAAGCCCGTTTTCATGTGTGCGGCGCTGCACGGAATTCGGAAGAATTTAAAGCTATGGCCGGACAAAGCGCTTCAGCAGGTTTTTTAAAGAAACAAAAACAGCGCTTGTACGAGAAGATGTATGCGCCGCAAGTTGAAGCCATGTTGTCGCAAACGCCCGATGAATCGCGCAGGCAACTTTATCAATCTCCGGTACTGGAGATGATCAGGAATATCTCCGGCATGCGGGATTTTGCACCGGGCAGCCGCTTGATATCAATCGGCGATCATTTGCAAAATTCAGAGAGCGCACAGTTTTGTGTCACACAAGGCCACATGCCCCCATTCCGTATCTTTCGTGAACGTGAAATCTATCAACAGCGATTAGTGCCACGCTCAATGGACGGTGTGGATATTACGGTATTGTTGTTACAGCGCTACGGTTACGGGCAACGCATTTTGAAGTACTGCAAAAATGAGGAAGAACTCACCAAATTCTGGCGGGATTATTTCATCGGTAACGGCGCGGTAAATCCTGAGTTCATTCGCATTCGCAGCGGTCATACGGGCAGCTAAAACCATGCGCGGACAATCGTCTTTCCAACGGCCACAACCCAGCTTGCTTGCGGTTGCTTCAATCGCGGGCGGTCTGGTGTGGTGGGCGCTGCATTTGGATGTGCCGCTGGCCGGTGGTCATGTGGATTGGTTTTCTGCGTTTGTTTATTTCATGGCGGGATTGTTCTGTTTACACACCGTCATTAGATTATTGGAAAACCTCTCTCGTCTCATTGATGCTATCGGTAGCCGCAAAGTTACAGGCCAGAAAGGCACCGCTGCGTGGGAGAGCCACAGGGAATATAAACATGAACTAATCAGAAGCAAACGCTCCCCGTTCTGGGGGCGTGCATTGGATGGCTCTCGGCCCGCACTGTTCTTTAATTACGTCTCCAACGCGATGACGGTAGCGCCAGCCGGATCAGGCAAAGGTATTTTTACGGTTGTAACCAATATCATGAGTATTCTGCACAGCAAAGTGATTGCGGATTTCAAGGGTGAACTGGTTTGCATATGTAAGGCTATATTGGAAGCGCGTGGCGAGATCGTGCGCGTTCTTAATCCCGGTAATTTATTTTCAGAGATCATCGGTCAAAGCGATTTTTATAACGCACTGGATATTATCACAGACTGCCTGACGCGCCCCGGCGGTTTGCGCGACGTGATGGATCTTTTGCGGGAAATGTGTGCACAAATCCTGCCCGAACCCGGTGACAAGGAAACAGACCATCCTTTTTTCCGAAAAGGGAGTCAGGAGTTAATTTCAAACGGTATTTTGTTTGAAGTGATGGTGGATTTATATGATGCCACAATATGTTCCGTTGCTTTATTAATAGAGAACCGCACCCGCCTTGAAGATATGGCCCGATGGGTTGCTGGCGTGGATATTGAGGGCAAACCCCATCCAGACGGCCCGTTTCCAATTGAGCATACCGAATGGGCGCAACTACACGATCCTGTGGATGTCGCTGCGTTTGCGAAGCTCATTCGTGCAAAAGCAAGTGAATTGGTTAATCTCATATCCGCTGTTGATAGCCGTACATTCGACAGTTTTCTTACAGGTGCGCAACAAGCGTTGGCCCCATATCTCTTTGGCCGAATAGCGTCAGCAATGGGACGTTCAACTTTCAAGATGAGCGATTTGAAAGAAGGTGATCGTCCGACTTCGTTATTTATCGTGGTCGATGCCAGCCGTATGGAGGCATACAAAGCATATGTCGGGCTGATACAGTGGTGCTGTATAACGGCCATGAAGTGCCACGAGAATAAAGCGCGTCCAGTCTATTTCATTCTTGATGAAGTCACCAATTACAAGGTGAACGGTCTTGAGAATCTGCTCACATGGGGTAGATCGTACGGACTGCGGTTGCATTTAATCTTTCAGGACTTGGCGGCATTCGAGCGCACTTACGGTAAGACTGCACTTGACACTCTGTTGAGCGAAACCGAGATCAAGCAATTCTTACCCGGCCAGCGTTCACCCAAAACACTGGAACTCATCTCAAAACAAATGCTCGGTGACCAATCCATGATGGCGATTGGCTCCAGTCGTTCCAATGAACAACCCGGCTTAAGCGAGAATTTGAGTGAAACAGGCCGGGCTTTGGCTACGCCCGATGAAATCCGGCGCTTACAGGCGGGCATTTTATTCGTGTGCCAGCACCACCCGATTTTGTTTGAGCCTGTTTCATACGCAGAAATCGAACCGTGGCGCTCACAAGTCGGGATCAATCCGTTCCACGGCAAACCATTCAAATTGAAAGTGAAGATCAAATTATAGGAGAACAACACCATGAGAACCTATTTACCCAGAAAATTCCGTCCGTTTTTTTGGGCCTCAAAGCTGCTACGCGGGCTTGTGTATCTATTGCGCCACTGGCAGTTGATACTAATCGCTGCATTGGTGATTTCGCCCATAGGGCCGCATCTGCTGGTCTGGTACAGCTACACCGATTACGGCGCATACAAGGGTATGAATGAGTGTATCTATCTCGGCGGTGGCGGTCTGGTAGAAATCAATGACGGCGATATTTGCCCGGTCATTGTGATCCTTGACCGCAGAGAAATGGATTAAACCTTAACGATTTTATACCGCTGCCCGGCCCCGCCTGCATCCGGGTAGTAAATCACAAATACGCAGGCGAATTTATAAGGAGATAACAATGAGTGATGACAATGTAAATACGGGCCGCAAGCCCGACCAGATTGCCTACTCGGTCAAAGACAGTCCTGACGGCAAAGGATACTGGAACCGTGTCGGTGCGCTCTGGAATCATAAAGATGGCCAAGGCGCAGAACTTGTTTTGGACAGTATTCCTATTGACGGGCGCATTACGCTGCGTGAGCAGCGCGATCAGCGTATGCAGGACTACCAGAATGAACGCGATACGCGCCAGCCGGTAAATAATGCTCAATCTCGCAGTCATGGCCGAGAACGATAACAAGGAGGATTACAAACGCCATAACAGAGATGCTTCCCCGCGAACGACGAGTTTTGCGGGGAAACACCCGGATTTGGCGGGAGATAGGCCTGATAGTTTTGGTCAGGCCCCGCCCAATCGCCGGGAGTTTGACCACGCACGTGATCGTTACGTGAGCTTGCAACTCAAAGCGATGGAGAAAACCGAAGCGCAGCGGCGCGGCGAGAGTGAGCGCAGTGGCCGAAGCTCGGATATGGTGAAGATGGATAAACCGTTCCCGGAATTACGGCCCGCTAATGAACAGGCACCCATCCGTCAAGCCTTTAACCGGGCATGGCTGCGCGAACAACGCGAAGCACGTTTGGCAGAACTTGAAAGACAACGCCAGCGTGAACAACAAGATGCTGCTCAGGAGCGCGTGATCGAACAAGCCAATAATGCCATGAAAAGAAATTGGGCGCAGCAAAAGCGGGATCAGCATGGGCCGCAGCGCTAGATAGAGTGAATTAATTTATTACGAAAAAAATGAAAAGATTTCCCAAAAAATGATCTCGGCAAGGTTAGTTTTTTATTGCCAGTTCTAAAAATATATGTTCTCTATTTGTTCATGTTGAGTAATGTTTTTTAAACGACGAAGAGGACACAAATACGAACCGATCAACCACAAGGCAGGGCCTTGAAAAATGGAGGGTGCGATATGCACGATGAATTTATAAATACCGAAAACAAAGTAACAAAAAAAGATACTGCTGCACCACTAGAACTTGAACCCGATGATTATCGTCATCACCTTGATGAATATGATCTGACGCAAGAACAGCAAAATGAGTTGCTGGAATCGTTATGGGCGATCATGGGCACAATGGTCGATATCGGCTGGGGTGTTGATACGGTGCAGATTTTACTGCCCGATCTGTTTGCAGAAGTTGCACCGGATTCTGAAAAGTTGATAGAGTCTAAGGACATATCTGAATTTTCTCAGGTTGTCGATATCAAGAAAGGTAAAGAGTAATGACCCATACGCCAGTGATCAATACATTTACAAAAGCGCTAATTTATTGCCGCGTATCCGATACCAAGCAAAAGACTGAGGGCAGCGGTCTGGAAAGTCAGGAATTTCGCTGCCGTCAGTATGCGGCAGAAAAAAATTACGTGGTGGAAGACGTATTTCGTGATGATGTAACAGGCGGCGGGGACTTTGCCAAACGCCCCGGTATGATTGCACTGCTGTCTTATCTTGAGAAAAACCAAAAGACCGATTATGTCGTGATCTTTGATGATCTCAAACGCTTGGCCCGCGATACGATGTTTCACTGGCAGTTGCGCCATGCCATGGCGAATTTCGGAGCGCGGCTGGAATGTTTGAACTATAAATTCGACGATAGCCCGGAAGGTGAGTTTGTGGAAACGCTGTTTGCGGCGCAAGGCCAATTGGAACGTAAGCAGATTGGGCGGCAAACACGCCAGAAGACACAAGCGAGGATTGAAGCAGGTTATTATGCTTTTGTTGCCCCTGTTGGTTATCACTACCGTAAAACAAAGGGCAATGGCAAAATGATCTTTATAGACGAAGCGGTTGCTCCGGCCCTACGCGAAGCAATGAAAGGATTTGCATCGGGACGGTTTCAGACCAAGCGCGAAGTGAAATATTTTCTGGAGAGCCGCCCGGAGTTTCCCAAAACAGCCAGTGGCAAGCTCGGCAATGAGCGTGTTGATATTATACTTCGCAATCCACTCTATGCCGGATATGTTGAATACAAGCCGTGGGGTATCAGTTTACGCAAAGGTCAGCATGAAGGGATTATCAGCTATGAAACTTTCCTAAAAATTCAAGAACGTCTTGATGGACGTGCTTATGTTCCAGCGCGTAAAGACCTCAATCAAGATTTTCCTTTGCGCGGCACTGTGGCTTGCGAGTGCGGTAATGCGCTGACTGCCGCTTGGTCAAAAAGCAGAACAGGCAAACTGCATCCCTATTATGTATGCCAAAACCGAAAATGCGAATATAAAGGGAAATCAATCCGGCGTGATGTATTGGAAGGGGAGTTTGAAGCCCTATTGAAACAACTTACACCAACGCGCAATCTTATAGCCGTAGCTTCCGATATGTTCAAGAAATTGTGGAACCACCGTGAGGCCACGGAGCAACAACGCCGCAAGACATTGGAACAGGAAAGTCAAAACAACCAGCGCAAGATGGATCAGCTCCTAGACCGAATTGTTAGTGCCAACTCGCCATTGGTAGCAGAAGCCCTCGAAAAAAGAATCGAAGAATTACAAAACCGCCAACATGTTTTAACGGAAAAAATAAGCCAATGTGGCCGCCCAATCAGATCATATGATGAGATGTATCGAACCGCAATGCAGTTCCTAGAAGAACCCCATAAAATATGGGCCTTCGGACGCTTTGAAGACAAGCGAGCAGTGCTGAAACTCGCCTTTACAGACCGCTTAACCTACGTCCGAAATGAAGGGTATCGAACCCCTGATTTATCATTACCTTTCAATCTGTTAGGTGATGAGTTTGGTCAAAAAATGGAAATGGTGGCCAAGGGCGGAATCGAACCACCGACACAAGGATTTTCAGTCCTCTGCTCTACCAACTGAGCTACTTGGCCTGTTTGAAGAATGCTGCAAAATACGACTATATATTGGCGCACTGCTTGGGGCCAACATCAAACCCCAAGAGCGAGGGCGCTAATTTACCAGAATCCAACCGGAATAACAAGGTATCCACGCCAGAATTAAGCACTGTTTTCGGCGTAGAGACATATTGTGAACTCTTGGATACGTTGGCACAGTGGAACGACTATCTTGAAAAACATGTTCCCTATTTTCAAGAACAAGTACAGGAGCCGGGATTATGAGCGGCTCTATCGACATTCAATCCGTAACCGAGACATTTTCGGCTACTGCCACTCCACTACCCCGCGATAAACCCAAGCGCCGATATACACCGCCGTTTTCCATGCGTTTTACGGTGGAAGAGCGTAAGCTGTTGACACCGATCGAAAATTGATAATCATCTAGCCATCCCCCGCCCCGGCGGTAGCCGGAAAGGGATAAAGTTAATGGTTCGAACCCACTTTATCGACGGAGGACGAGATGTTATTTTGCGGCATAGATCTACATTCAAACAACAGTTTTATAGTAATAATTGATGAAAGCGACCGGGTTGTGTACAGCAAGCGGCATGCCAACAGCATGAACGAAATCCTTGAGGCCATGGCGCCTTATCAGGACGAAATATCCGGCATTGCAGTCAAGTCAACTTTTAACTGGTACTGGCTGATCGATGGTTTGCAGGCGCATGATTATTCAGTGCACCTGGTCAACACCGTGGCGGTCAAGCAATATGACGGGATGAAACATCGCGGCGATGAATCGGACGCCAGGCACCTGGCACACCTGTTGCGGCTGGGTTTGTTGCCGGAGGGTCACATCATGCCCAAAGACAGGCGTGCAATGCGCAACGGCGCACCATTTGCAGAACTGCCCGCACCCCTGTTGAAATTGCAGGCGGCACTACGCCGCAGAGAACGCCAGCAGGCCGACCGAACCATGGCCAAAGTCCTCAGCCTGGTGCCCGCGCATGGACTGGAAGCAGTGCTGGTTGCCGTTGAGACCGAAAGGCATCTGGTGGATTGGCTGCGCCATCGCGCTGGCCGGTGAACTGCTCTTGATCTCCTCACGGGACCTGGGAGCGCGAAGCAGTGCAACCCTCACAGGCGATCTCATCGTGCTGGCGTCGAATGGCTTCGCCTCGCTCGGCTATGTGGCCGGCGCGCGGCTCCAGCGTGACGGCTACCCGTCGACGGGCACCACCTTCTGGGGCGTCGTGATCTTCGCCGTGTTGCTGGCGCCGACCGTGCCGTTTGTGCTCGGCGGCGTTGATCTCGCCGCGGTCGAACTGCGCGCGCTTCTCCTCGTCCGACAGCATCTCGTAGGCCGCGGTCACTTCCTTGAAGCGCTGCTCCACGATCGTATCGCCCGGATTCATGTCCGGGTGCAGCTCTTTGGCGAGATTGCGGTAGGCCGCTTTGACCTCGTCCTGTGACGCAGACGGCGCCAGGCCCAAAACTTCGTAAGGGTTTTTCATGATCTCTTCAGCGCGCTGCGCCGCTCGGCGGCACTATTTTACAATCTTCCAGCTACCATCGGGCTGACGGCAGGCGGTTCCGTACGCCTGCTCAGATCGACCGGCCACGGTAATCGACTGTTGGTACTCGCGGCAAAACTCGCCGGAGTCGCGCCGCACGGCAGGTTCCGGCGTGATGGTGCCGGAATTACCGCTATCCGGGTTGCGCCATGCGACGGTCTGTCCGGACGGCGCGGTTTCCAACGCCCGCTGCGTCGAGCGCTCCATCGCCGCTTTATCGGCACGATCGAGCGATTTACCAACCTCACTGCCCAGGAAAGCACCCGCCAACGCACCAATGGCAACCGCGGCAAGTTGTCCACGTCCAGAACCGATCTGTGAGCCGGCCAGGGCACCAAGTCCGGCGCCGATCAGAGTTCCGCCTGTCTGCTTTTGCCCCTGTCCGCTATTGGCACACGCGCCCAGCAAGAAGGCAGCGGCAACGATCGCAACAACCTTTTTCATAATGACACCTCGCAAACGTGTTCAGGTCACACGCCCTAAACTCCGGTGGACCACCAGAATCGAGACTTTCTAATCCCCTGCACCAACACTAGATTAGACTGTGTGCGCTCCTTACCGAGCCCACACGACGTCGCTCAATATATGCTCTTTTACCTATATATTTACTAACGATGGCAAATACAAACCTGGATGAGCCTTTTACGCTTTTTCAACGATGGTATGGCGAGGCGTTTGAGAAGGAGGTCGACGTACCCTCGGCGATGTCGGTCGCCACTGTCGATGGTCAGGGGCGCCCATCATCTCGGATGGTGCTGTTGAAAGAGCACGATACGAGCGGCTTTGTCTTCTACACCAACCTGGAAAGCCGAAAAGCCGATGAAATTGCGGCGAATCCGTACGTTTCGTTACTATTTCATTGGAAATCGTTGAAACGGCAAGTGCGCATTGAAGGCACGGCATCCCTGGTCGACGACGCAACAGCCGACGCTTATTTCGCGACCCGCGACCGCGGCAGCCAGATCGGCGCGTGGGCGAGCAAGCAATCGCACCCGATGGCAGGCAAACACGACCTCGAAAAGCAGGTCGCCGTGCACGCGGCGAAATTCGGCGTCGCAAAAATCCCGCGCCCCCCCTTCTGGTCCGGCTACCGGGTCGCACCGACCCGCTTCGAATTCTGGGACGACGGCAAATTCCGGCTGCATGAACGCATCGTCTACGATCGCGCGGCAGCAGGCTGGCAAACCCACCGGCTGTTCCCATGACGGCGACCGACGGCCTTCCCCCCGCTGCGGATCGGGATGGGACACCGGCGCGTCTCATGCGCCTCGCGACTTACGCGTCGGTCAGCGTCGCGGCGATCCTGGTCGTCGCGAAACTGATTGCCTGGTCTTTGACCGGCTCCGTCGCGATGCTGTCAACCTTGGTCGATTCACTCCTCGACGGGCTCGCCTCGATCATCACCCTGATCGCCGTCCGGCACGCGCTGACGCCGGCCGACCGGGAGCACCGGTTCGGGCACGGCAAGGCGGAAGCGCTGGCGGCGATGGCCCAATCGGCGTTCGTCACCGGCTCGGCGATCATCGTCCTGTTCCACGCGGGAACGCGCCTGTTCCAACCGCAACCCGTGACCGCCACGGATGTCGGTATCGCGGTGATGATCGGATCGATCCTTCTCACCCTGGCCCTGGTAATCTTTCAGCACTACGTGGTCAAACGCACCAACTCGCTGGCCATCACCGCCGACACGCTGCACTACAAGGGCGATCTGCTGATCAATCTTGCGGTCCTGTTGGCGCTGGCGGCAACGCACTATATCGACGTGCCTTATATCGATCCGCTGGTCGGTGCCGGGATCGCGCTCTACCTGTTGTTCGGCGCGTGGCGCATCCTGCAGGGCGCCCTGGACATGCTGATGGACCGGGAGCTCCCGGAAACCGACCGCGAGCGGATCCGCGCGATCGCTTATCAGCACAAGGATGTGCGCAGCCTGCACGATCTCCGGACGCGAAGGTCCGGATCGGACGTCTTTATCCAACTGCACCTTGAGCTCGATCCCGACA
Source organism: Alatinidae sp. Z8VKAUB7J3 (assembly GCA_010016025.2). NCBI lineage: Eukaryota > Metazoa > Cnidaria > Cubozoa > Carybdeida > Alatinidae > Alatinidae sp. Z8VKAUB7J3. The sequence continues at coordinate 79,530,364 of JAAAKM020006971.1, read as the reverse complement.
TCACCTTGATGGATGCGCATTTGATCTCCGATGAGGTCGAACTCAACATCGCACAAGCCTTCGAAGGCGCGGAAGTACTGATACATCAGGACCCGGAAGGGTACGAAGAGTACCATCCGAATGTCCCATGACAGCAGTGGCTAGGAAAATTGGATGACTGAGCAGCGAAAAACCGTCGTCTTGACCGGTGCTAGCCGGGGAATCGGCCACGCGACCGTGCAGCGCTTCTCCGATGAAGGCTGGCGCATCATCAGCTGCAGCCGGGACGATATACCGGAACATTGTAAGCGCGACCCGAACTGGGCCTTTCACTTCCCGACAGATCTGGCGGATGTCGGGTCGGTGGACGCGTTTATCGCCGAGGCCAATGAGTTCCTCGGCGGCGACCCCCTGCATGCGCTGGTCAACAACGCCGCGGTCTCCCCGAAAACACCCTACAAGGAGCGTCTCGGGTGCCTTAATGGCGATATAGAACGCTGGCGCGAGGTGTTCGAGCTGAACCTGTTTGCCCCGCTGCTGCTGGCGCGCGGCTTTGCTGGAGCGCTCGGCCGCGGTGCCAAGGACGCTGGCGCCGGCGTGGTCAATATCACCTCGATCGCCGGCCACGCGATCCATCCTTTCGCCGGATCGGCTTATTCGACTTCCAAGGCGGCTTTGTCCGCCCTGACCCGTGAGATGGCTGTCGAATTCGCACAGCTCGGTGTCCGCGTGAACGCGGTTGCACCCGGCGAAATCGAGACGGAGATGATCGGCGCAGAATACGAACCGCTGATAAACCGCATCCCCATGCATCGCATGGGCACGCCGGATGAGGTGGCGGGCTGCGTATTCCGCCTCTGCACGGACGATTTCGGCT
>JAAAKM020006971.1:79482176-79496474 GCA_010016025.2 Alatinidae sp. Z8VKAUB7J3 | reverse complement strand
TTTCTTAAGAGCGTTTCAGCATGCAACAATAAAGCGGTCGTAAATGAATAAGGTAACTCAGAAGCATGATAAATCTTGAATGAGAATAATGTCTTTTTTACGTAATTAATCACAATTTCAGACATCGTTCCAAATATTAAGAAATCTGTGGTTCTGTCGCAATTTAGATGAAATGATGTCATTCTAAAGCTTGAAATATTGCGTACGATTGATTGGATACTACTTTTAGATTATCAGCTCGCTTATTAGAAAAGAGGATTGAAATGTTTAATGGGAAAATATTTGTAAATTCAAATCTCTTGAAAGAAAGAACAATTGGAAATACTTCCATTTATGCTAATTTCTAAATAAATTCCCCTTAATATGTGACGTCATCAAATAAGCGACCCAGAAGCAATCAAGAGTGGAAGACGAACTCATTTGATGAGCTTGAAGGGAGTGGCCATTCAAATTCTCTGCCCGGTAGCCTCAATTTAGGGGCTTTGCCCTTGGACGCCCCAGCTACCCTTCATTTATTAGTTAGCCTGATTTGTGTTGGTTTTTTTTAATTATGGTAGTTTTAATGTCGGACCCACCGCTCATCAGGGATCTTTGATTGAGAGACTGCCATTCAAATGATCAAGATCATATGACCCCACTGCTTATCATGGGGTCTTCGTTAAGAGATTGCTGTTCAAATGATCAGATCACTTCTCGGTCTTCTGGCAACAATCGGAATCAGCGTCTTTGTTACGTTTCGAATCGGCGAATTTGTTACATTTTTCCGCAATGATTTGTAACGGAATGTAATGGGACTAGTAGGTGGTTATAAACCAGGTGCCTCATGGCTTGTTTCTCTGCCTTGTGGGCCAAATTCAGGGGCGGCGCCCTTAAGTGCACCAACAACCCATTGTTTATTAGTTAGCCAGTTTGGTGCTTAATACGAGGACATCAATGATCTTCAAGAAACTGTTTCCTATATTAGGAGTCAGCATATGATTACTGAATTATTTAGGATTTACTTCATTTTACAGATCTCCAGAATCACAAACATCGGAATCAGGGCAGCAGCTCAAAGTATGACCCTACCGCATTTCTAAGCCTGCCAATGTTACGCCAGCGCCATTTTTGGCCTCCAAAGATTATCAATAATTGCCAATTGATTCTAAATTGGCTTGACTCGTCAAAGTACCGCGGGCCTACTAGGCCCCCCCCCATGTATCAGAAGAGCCAAAAAGCCCATGTAAGGTAGGGTTAAAGTATCAAGTGTTAAGGTTAAATAAGAAAGACACAAATGATCAGAAAAGCGTGAGGTCTGCACATGCACTCAACACTTAGAATAAATCATGTCAGGTGCCGTAACAGCTGATAAATGACGTAATGCTTGCAAATACGCTTATGATAAATTCATGATTTCCAAACAAATTGATATAAAGATTCAAAAATTTCTTCACTGAGTAAAAATCTAGAGGCCATAGATTTCGACTCTGGTAATTTTAGCTCTTATATGTTACGGTAGTGATATAGAAATTATGCTGCAAGGCGTGCCTCATTGACGTATGTGTATGAAACGCATAGAAAGGTGCTCAAAAACGAATGCTTTGCTATGATACGACGACTGATGTCAAACCAGTTTAAATGAACATATCAAAAAGAAGTTCGTAGAAATTTCAAAATCTGAGCTTTTCTGTTGCAAATTATTTTAAATTTGAAACTGCAAGGTTGACAAACGATCTTGGTAATAGTTGATATCAATAGGTTTGCTGCTTTCAGTATCACATATTTGAAATACATTCTACTGTCTTCAATTCTTAACATCACGGAATAACAATAGTTGATAATTTTGGTAATTATCCTCATTTGTCATTATAATGAATACGGTTGTAATTAGTTCATTTTATTTATAATGCTTAAAAAGTAATGATAGATAAAGGGGGTACAGAGACTATAATATTTCATAAAATACGCTTATAGAGTAGTTTTTATATTTTATGCTTTTCTAACATTGTAGTTAATAAGTGAAGAAGTGTTTGCCTTGAAGAATTATTGAAGTTTGTTTGTTTATGCTTCAAAGATCTTTACATGTACCGCATTTTGAGAAGCTTCTAAATTAATTCTTCACTGATACCTGATATACTTTCGGAAAGATGATATTTCCAAACAACGGCTCGTTTACACCTTAGCGCCTCTTAAGGAATCTTTATTATAGAATACGGCCGTAGACTTATACTGCACCAAACGTTCTTAGGTGTCTTAGGTCATCATATATTTACTATACATACAACCCTTACTTGCCTTTAACGAATTTCACTTCAAAACCTTGAAGTTACCGTTGATTTTTTAAGCAGTCCTTCAGTAACAAACTATGGCCAGAGTGAACTGGCCAAGGGATATTTCTTACAATTCCTGGAAGCCCCTTACGTGACGCAATCTAAAGCCAGGAAACGTCTGTTTATCAGTGTTTCAAAAGCTAAAGAAGTTCCTTAGAGGTTGTCAAGTCTGATTATATCATTTGTAAAGGAATTGTCTTTAAATAATTTGGTTTTTAAAATAGACCTCCTTAAACAATTAAGGAATTTGGCCAATGAGCAGTGAAAGCTTGGTCACATGGTTATAACCGGCAAACCTATAAAGAGTAAAGGAGACCTTGTTTTGGTGTTTCATTCACACAGAGTATTAATGGCCTTAACAATCACCTTAAAATGAGCCATTGATAAATCATCTTCCATGGTTGATGAACAATCGTGACGTATATGTGAGACATAGCAGGTTTGTTATGACAACCGGCTAAATTAGTAAGTAAAGTCTCGACACAAACCGAAGGGAATAAATTTTTTATGATTATCTTCAAAGTTATTCTGATATCAACATATCAGTGATGGAGACATTAAACCAAATTTTAAAAGATGGAAGGATTTATGTGTAAGCTATTACGCTCTAGTCCCTACATTCGTAATTGCCGTCAAAGTTGGATATAGCTGTACCTTATTTGCATCGCGTAAAGGAAAGATCGATTTTCAAATGAAATTGAGGATGTTACTTTAGGCTGATGTTGCTAAATGAGGAGGATGCCTTGGACAAAATTGATTTGGCCTTTACTCCTATGCCATCTACTCCCTCAAGGTAAGAAACGATATCTGTTTATCTTTGATAAAAGCACCAGAATATCTAAGAATTTTAAATGCTATGTTTAACTAAGCTAATGGAAAGTAATACTGCTTCTTTAAGCTCTACCTTTAAACTACAATTGTAAAACATGTCCTTGGAATTAAGTAATGTGTAGTTAAGTCTTGCAATATAGAAAGTAAATGAGCTACCCTCATTTTATATTATAGCGTTTAAATCTCGTCTTGATTTACTTTAGATTAATTATCAACGCCACAGACTACTTTGATCGATTTGATAAAATGCCATGCTGTCAGCCATATTGAATAGCTGATGTGTTGTGATGATTTTCCCATTGTTTCCTACAACCAAACTAAGAAAGGTGTTTTGTTGATGACATTCGTTTCAGTTAGTCATAGCTGTATAGCAATGAATGGGATGGTCTTTATGTTTAAAAGGAAAGATTGGAAAGAAAACTGAAAGTAAAGATATGTTACACCTGCCATTCTAACGGCATCAAGATATACAGAAATCGATATCGATTTGCCTGCGAAATCTTTCATAAGGTGAATCGGCATTTCCCTATACAGATGTTAAAAAGCGATAATATAATTTGATCGAGAGGGAATAAAGGAAATAGCTGTTTAACTCAAGATTTAAAATAACCCGGCGAAGTATAAAGAGTATAGAGACTTTAAGAGCAGAGACCTTTCATTTCTCTGTTTGCATTTTATCATTCGAATTTTAAGCCTCTACTTCTGCTACCCCAAAGATGGCCAGAACAAAATAGAAAGCGTATTCCTGAACCACATTTTGAAAATCTCTTATAAGCTCACCCAATTTCTGTAAATATTAAGCAAAGAATAAGACACGCAGTATGCTTCATTCGCAAAATATGATATCTTTCACTTGAATTATAACTACCTGTTGAAACTTGAACATTAAAACTGATAACAAAACCAATGCCAAACAACAGATGATCTAAGATTGAGTAGTTTCGCATATTAAAGTCTCACTTTTTGATATAGTGTACTACTGCTGTCATTCACTTCTTAGAGTACGTAAGTTAGCGATGCATTGCTTTTACATACATCCCTAACAAAACAGCGTCAAAACAAAGTCAGTCCAACAAGTCCTCTATTTTCCCTCTCCACTATTGAAATTTACGAAGAACATAAACGTACAGTCTGCTGGCCAACCTGTCTCATGAAGTGATTATGAGTGACTTTTAGGCATATAGTCAATCATTACACCAACAAGTGCATGATTTAACCTGTACTTAAGATAGTGATGATAGAGTTCTCTTAACAATTCAATATGTCCCAGGCGCATTCCCTGATGTTCCTCAAAAATTCCCTTTAAAGTCCTTTAAAGTTCGAGGAAAATAAACTGTTATTCCAAATCTCATTTGTCCTTGGTTTAAGTGGAAACGCAAACCCTTCTTTTTCAGTAACTCTAGGTTCCGTAAACCGTGACGTTGATCGTCCATGCAGTAACAAGTAGTGTGATACTGCTCATAGATGATTTAACCGGCCTACTCACATGATATTGCATGGCTGGGAGCAAGCTTTCTTGGGAGAAAGAAATACTGTGTCCCTAACTGTAGGTGTAAAGTATCTAATTAATAGTTTCTAAAAGAATTAGTATCGTGGCCACGACATCATTGGTTAAGGGTCTGCGTTATATACGGAGGTGACTGTACTCATATTCTCTCCCTGAACTACAGTCTATATACTTTACACTTTAACCCTTCAAATGATAGCTCGTATCATTAAATGCATTATGGATACCTAAGAGACTCATGGTCAATCATTAAACGATTTTTTAAAGTCTTTCTCAATGATGCTGAATACAAACTTATGACTACTTTGTGGTCGCTTACGCTGTACAGTCAACTTAATTATATTCCCAACCCTGCGACAATTTAATTCCTAGAGTCCTCTTTGTGTCCTTAAATACCACACAAAAAACTGCCATTGCGTTTGAGCCCACTACATGTCACTAACATGTATCCGTAAGAGATTAATGTTTTACATCTAAAATCTTTTACTTTTTCAATTTTTAACATACCACTTATCATTGGAAATACTTAATGAGAAAAGGTTAGTTACTCTGACCCCTAAAATAAATATTTTTGCAATATAAGCAAACAGCCAACATGAAAACTGCATTTAATTACAAAATGGTCCAGAGATCATAACAATTTACTAAGGAGAGTACTGTCTTGCAAGTTGTATTTCGATAAATGCCCCGAAAGATTAGAAAGCCTGTTTTACTTAAATTATCAGGTATAAAGTATAGAGGAAAGCGAGTTGTAATGCCACCCATATCCTGATTTAAAGTAATTAAAATTGTCTTTCGGTTGTCCAATTTTTGTTCAAAGTCCGGTTTATTATATAACCTGAGAAGCGGATCATATAGTGCTGAAAATCCCGTGTCTTTTAAACAAGGATTATAAACAGAATCGATATTATGCAAATTGTAAATTTTGATTTTTTACCTTGGTTGACTCTTGCAAAATGGATAAAAGAAAATTGTTGTGCATTGGTTCCGATTGTGATGAAGATAAAGACAATCCACAAAACCTGAGCATGTAAAATGTCTCTAGTTAAAGCCAAATACAAGATATTCACACTAAATGTAATCAAAGTACCTTACATAATATCTATGGTTATTTGCAGTCATTGCGTATTGCCATAGTAATCTAATTCAGAATGAAATGTTTAATGAATAGCAATAAAGTATGATGATAGTAAAGACAGTTACTAGGTTCAGAAAAATTGTCAAGGCTCCTCTGCTAAAATTAAGCGCCTTGTGTTAGTAAGAGTTAAAAATAGAAAGGGCAAATAAAGATAGATTTTTAAATCTCCGGTACCTTCCTCTGTAGCCTTGGCATCATGAACATTGCTTGTTCTCTATTTAGTAACTTAGCGTTATGTAACAGTTCCCGTTCTATCTTGGTCAAACTTATTTTTGCTTCCCCCTTTTCCCCGTATGTGATCAAATTCATCGTATTACGTTTCTGAGTTAGATTTCTAAAAAAAACTTAAAAACTGTACTAAATTCTGTCCATTCTTATTCCTTTAAAATATTATTGGTACTCCTTTCACTTTTCCAACTATTTTCTGCAGTCATTCTTACAACCGAAGCGTGGTGTTAAAAGAGCAATAATAATTTCAGTACTTGAATTTAGATAAATCTTGAACAGTTTCATGGTTAAATCTCAATAATGATTCATATATTAACAAGATAAAACGTAAACACCAGAAAGAAAATATCCAAGAAAGTTGGTTGAAATCTGCATTACTATAAAGTATAGTAGAGCGTAAAAGGTATGTTTTTTGTTACAGTTGAAATTAAAGTTAAAGTTACAATTGCAGGGCAAAAAGAAAATATTTTATATCTTTAAACAAGACAAAATAATTAAAGAAGGGGAAAAAATAATATCCGATTTGAAAACCTGTACATTTCAACTGCGCCATTCTAGACTAATTAAAAATCTCCACGAGATAGTAAAATTATTTCCCCTTCTTTTCAACACCTCGAAGGGTAACTCGATACAGTTTCTTACTTGGCCTTTGAATGTAGTCCCCCTTAGCATTGTCTTGATTTTGTTAAAGTTGAAATTGTTGTACACGTGACAAATCTGTGTTGTTTAAGTAGAGTGGAGGGGTGTTACTGTGAATCCACTAGTTTTAAGTTAAGTAAATATTAATACAAACAAGTGTCAATAAACAAGTAAATAAACTACTTTACTATAAAGCTTGATAATGCGAAAATCAAAACCAATACCCAAGTAGTAGTATAGCTTACATATGAATATGATACGGTTTCATCCCCCGCACTTCCTTTCGACAGGGATAGGGTGGTGCCCATGTACATAGGAGTTTTATGGAAGCATAGAGCACTTTTAGACCGGGTGCCCTTTTTGTAATTATCTTGGCTTCAGATGGAATCGAAGCCGTGTCCTCTGGCATTTGAGGAGCTGGAACTGTCCTATTAGACTCTGGCGGCAGAATGTAGGCATTCTTTTGTTATATTACGACTCTTAAACCTATAATCAAGGTATATTATCAGCATAAAATAGAAGTACAACGATACTTAAAGTCTTTACAGGTTTTTTGGTATTACCTCAAGAGCATTCAATCAGATTTTTAACAGGCTTGTTATTTATGTGAACCTAAGTTGATGAATAGAGCAGGTACTTTTCGCAGTTTATAAATCCATCGTTTTGTTTTTCATCAAGCTACTTGCCCCTCACTCTAATGTCGGTGAGCAGGATTCCGGTTACCGTCAGAATGTTTCCTAGTGTTTCCAAAAGTTTTCCTCCTCTCTGCATGTTCATTTCCTCCAGTTTATTTCCTCTTTCAAAGCCACTCGCTTAGATCACGAATCTTCTTCCGGTAAGCTGGTAGACTTCCTTTACGAATCACATGTCAACGTAAATGTAAGAAGCATTTTCCAAATAAAGAAACAATGCTTGGAAGAATTCTTGAGTTTTTTAAACTATATCTTTTTAACACACTTTGAATCATTATCTTGCACTAACTGCCAATAGCAAATAAAGGGGACAAAGTCAAAGAGTTTGTTATGATTCTAAAAACCTAAAGCGCAAAGTGAAAGGCACCGAAACGCATCTTTAAATTTAAGCAGCTTTCACTTATAGTTTTTATTACATATTGCTAAATGCTTTACTTGTAAATTGCATTGTTAATCTAAATAACCAAATACTTTGTATCAATTCCGTGAAAAAGTAACTTGTTTCTAGCATGGGTTAAAGAAGTAGGCCTACAGTAGATACGATGGTGATGAAAACATTTTAACTCTAAATTGTTACATCGTCTTTTTGGAGCTAAAAGCTGAATTACAGTTTTAGATTTTTAAAAACCCCATGAATTTTATAAATAGGACAGAATGATTCTTTTAAGTCTGAAGTCATTTACAAAGGCGACAAAGGAGGCTTAGCCCCTCTCTTACCTCAGCTTTGGGTTTGATTATCATCAGGATCATCCTTTTCATTCTCATCATTTTTAGCATCATTATCATCACCATTACCACCATCACCACCATCATCACCACCACCATCACCATCACCATCATCATCATCCTCACCATCATCACCACCATCATCACCATTCTCATCATCATCATCATCATCATCACCATCATCACCATCACCATCATCACCATCATCATCATCATCATCATCATTATCATTATCATTATTGGCATCAATGGTAGGATGACACAGCACCTTGATTTATACAATTATTTTTTCTTACCAAAATTAAATGAGTATGAATACTTCAATTACATCCTAAATGTTTTAGAGGATATAATGATTCTTACATGTCATCAACTAGTTATGTCAGTATTATATATTGCAGCACAATTCACTATGCTTTTTGAGAGCATAAAATGATAATCTGGATAATTGTTTGACTTTCTATGAATCTTGATATTATATCATTTGTGTTTTAAAAGTATAGGAAGTTTCGAGGGAATGTGTGATTTCTAATTTTCTTTCTAATGGCTATCCCGAAGACATCGTTGACAGCACTATTAGATTTAAAATTTCACAGTTTTCCAAAGCAAATCAAAGACTTGACTTCTGATTCCTCTATTTGAGTGGTCTCTCATTATCACCATCTGACTGACATGCATCAGTCTAACACTTCTTGTGCAACCATGAATGTTCTTCTGGTGCAAAATTATTTACTGTTGCTGTGATCAAACAGTAAAAAGGATGACAAAAATGTGTTCCCAATGAGAGGTACTTATGTAGATAGTGCATTCAACAATGTGAAAGTGCATAAAACATGACAGAGAAATTTTCAAAATGCGGATGTCTTACAGAGATTGACCCCCTCCCCCATCACAAACCATCTTACATTGGTGAGACCCCCCTCTCCCCTCTGATCAGATGTCATTTATGCATGGCCCCTTTTCTAACATCATGTACCAGATCAAACAACTCAAATAAATTTCAAAGTATCATCTATTTCTCAATATAAAACTCAATAAAACGTCAACGAATAAATTCCACAAGACAACATTTAGCAATAGCCTAATATGTGTATCCGCTAACAATGGCCTAATATGTGTATCCACACACAATGACTTTAAAGGGGACAATAATTTGGTGACATAATTTTATTGTTTTTTTCTTTTAAATATGACGGTAGGGAGTCGAAAATAGTGTAGCTTTTAAGCAGGTGGCAAACAAATAGGTTGGGAAATACTGGTCTAAATTATTTTAGAAGATATACACAAGTGGTAGAAAACATAACTGTAATATAAGATAGTGATAACATCACCTTTCATGGGTAACTAATGCCATACACACATCACTTTGAAAATTAGCAATGGCTAAGTCGAAGGAATGTTTTTCATTTAAATTACGGTCTGCTATCTGTGCGTTGTGGTCTAAGAGCATTAAAACACATTCCACATGCCCATGAGCAGATGCCAAATGAAGTGGTGTATTCTTGTGAATGTCTTTGGTATGCACGGAAGCATCATTATCCAACAACACTTTCAAAGTTTTGTAGAATCCATTTCTCGCCGCATAAGACATAGGAGTCCAAAGCACATCGTCTTTACTGTCAATTGCTGCTCCCAACTCCAATAATGTTGACACTGTTTTGCTGAAAGAGAAAGACATCTTAAATTCATGTGTATTATCTGAAACATGCACATAAACATTTACAGTTTTGTCCATTTCTGTTACATTCAGGTTACATCGCAACCAACGGTACATCAAAACCAAGGATACGTCAAAACAAGGAGATGCGATAATCAAGAGCTATTAAATCGGGACACGTATAAAAATGGGATAAGGCCACCAGCTTATTAATCTGCCCATTCCTCTTATAAGGTATATCCCTGTTGGAACGCATTTAAATAGATATCTACTAGTTCCAAACCTATTATTTAAAATTCCCTCTTCTTATTTCTGTTTCTAAAGTCGCCTATCACAAAGAGGTCTGTCTGGGTTGAGAGTTGGCAATAAACATATATAGTGACGACTAATTTAAAACATCCAACTGCACTTGAGCGTTGAAACTGCACCTCTGAAAATGCATTTCTAGGATATTTTATCAAACAAGATGGTGTTAGAATTAATCTAGTCAAAATCCAAGTAATCGCCAACGTGCCCCTGTTGCAAACAGGAACTTCAACGCTGCTTAGGCATAGTCACTTGTCTTGGAAAATTTATTGTAAGTTTGTAAGAAGAGGCTGCATGTCTTTGCCTCTTCGCCAAAGGCAATGAATGATCCTTTCAGCAACCTCAAGAAAGTTCCATTTTATGGCAAGTCACTCCTCAAAAGAGCAGCTGTACTCCAGTTCTACACTCTATCACTTCCGCCGTGTTTCAAGCTATCATGGGTTAGGACCAACTGGGCAATCAAGATTGATATCCAGTAGCATATGCTTCCAGAGCTCTAACAACATCTGAAAGTAACTATACTTAAATTGAAAAGGAAACGCTCTCCACCGTCTTGGCATGTGAGCACTTTCTTTCCTGGGTAAACACTTAATCATTTACTGTCAGCGATAACCATCTCCCACTCAAGTCCATCTTCATAAATCTCCTAACTCAATCACCTCCATGAGTTCAAGGCTTTTTAATTTGACTCAAAAAGTATAATCACTCACTGATTTAGAATTCTTACGCAGAAAAATGTTTGTTACTGCAAACACTCTCAGTCGTGCTCTCAGAAACGACACCTCCAATGAGATCACTGAGAAAGACATAAATACTTACGTTTACTCAATCATCCCAAAAATACGTATATGGATGGAAACAGTTCCAGGTAGAAACATCAAGTAATTCTAACATGCAGATTGACATAGACTACACTCTCCATGGTTGGCCAAAACAAGCAAATGTACACCCAAACATCAGGTCATTCTCAGACATCTGCGATCCACTTTCAGCACTTTTAAATGACCAACGCATAATTGTCCCATCAACACTACCAGCTTAAATATAAAGGTGTCTTGTCAAGCCACACTTAGGTATTGAACGTGCATAACAACTTGATAGGTCATTGTTATGGTCTGCCATCATCAACAAAATTTGTGACGTGATTTGTAACCGTTCAGCTTACATCATTCATTGTAAAGCTCACAGCTCAGAACAATTTATTCCTCATGACATTCGTGATAGGCCTTGGGTGAGATAAGGACCTGATTTACTCATCCTGTATCACATAGACTATCTAAACCTGGTAGATTACTACTTCGAATTCTCTGAAATAAGTAGTTTTGACAGCACTCATAGCAAAACCATTATTCAGTACATGAAAGGGATTTTCAATTCTCAAGGAAGCTCAGCAGAGCTATTATTCGACAATTGGTCCCTAATTCAGAAGCAACATAGTCATAACACGAGCATCTTGTACTTACAAGTATCCTCCCATAGCAGCAAGATGTAATGCGGTCTTTCCCACTACGTTAGTTGCATCCAAGGTTGAAGGTGCAGCTTTACCTAAAATCTTGACACACATTGTGTTTCCATTACCAGCAGCAAGATGTAGTGGAGTACTTTCATCACTGGAACAAAAATCGGGTTTTCCTCCTTTTTCTAAGAGAATTTGAATTGCCTGCAAGGGTAGATGATGTGATAAATTTCAGTGCATTGAGTATAAAAATAATTCTAATTTCTGTATTAGGATCACTTAAATTAGATTCACAATTTTAAACACATCCTGATGTTGATTATCGTAGAAATTAACCCAAAGGTTACTTTAATTCGCTATTACGTCAGTTACGTTGACTGGATTGCATAATGCAATCACGAGTTAATAATAGGTTCACACTCAGTACAAACTGTTCATCAAGGAGGTACATGGGTTGCACAATTTAACATAATGCAGTACTGGAGGCTTATATAATGAACATAGTATACGTCGTGAATATTCATAGTACTCACAATACATGATAGCTTCTTTAAGATTCTTAACACTATTAGTCATGTTATTGAAACGAGGCTCGAAAGAATTGTACGGTTCTAGAAGTAATGAGCCTCTCCTTCTACGACGTAAGCTAACCGGACACAGAGTGAGTCTAAGTACGTCACGGATTAAACAAGTCAATACTGAGTGTACCTCCATTTGCCCCTCGCTTGCAGCGTAGTGCATTGGCGTTTGGAACTCCTTGTCCGGCACATTCACGAGGTTTGCTGCACCTTTCCCTAAAAGGAGTTTCAACGCCTCGATTTTCCCATTTTCCACTGCAATATGAAGGCATGTTTCCATGTTTATATCTTGTGACTCGATCTTAGCCTTCCGTTCTAATAGATATCCCACCGTATCTGTGTGACCTTTGGAGACGGCACACAGCAGAGGTGTAAAATCATTGTCACCTTTAATGTTGATATTCGCTCCTTTTTCAATCAGAAACTTGACCATTTCAGTTCGTCCATACGAAGATGCTCTATAGAGAACAGAAACCCAAGTTAGCAATGTCTGCTTTTGATCCAATCCATATATTCAATTATCAGATAGAAATGAGCGAAACTTTGACAACATCAGCTCTCGCCCGATAGACTATCGATTTGCAGGGTCAGGGCTAAGGTTGCTAAGGGTATCATACACTTTCAGGGCTAAAGTTGCTTAACAGGTTGCTAAGGTTATTTTTCTCTGCGATACTGAATCAAATAAATATATCCAATATCTAGTTTTTCTTCTGTCTACTTACAGTGAGTTATGCTTGCAAATAGTTCGTTATGTATTTGTTTCAAGTCAAAAATGAATTCTTCTGTATTTATTTTTAAGAAAATTTGTAATTTTGTTCCGCGAAAAAAAGGTGCTAAATAACTGTCAGGGCTGAGGGTTGCTAAGTAAGTTGCTTAATTTTTTGGCTAATTTGAGGGCTGAAGCCTTGGCAACTGGGTTGCTTATATAAAAAAAAATTGTAACTAAGTTGGATAAATCAAGTTTTGTTACCGGTCCTTTTGACATTACAATGGGTACTTTTCAGTTAACTCCACCCCACCCACACCCATGAAAGGCGAAGGATGTGGAACAATACAAACACAATGGCATGCCGGCGAATATCTCAAGTATGGAAGCTACAGTAAGAATATTTAGTCAGATATTGTTGATTTGAGTAATCAGTGAACCAAAAGTAAGGGTTTCAGACCACATTACATGAAAAGACAAAAATATTACTATGATTGGGGTGAGAAAAACCAATAAAATGCGCAGAAGCGACAGGAAGAGAACCACATACTGATAATATGGAAAATTGTGTAGGTCACCTAACACACAATAAAAGGTTCCCTTATTACATTTAACAGCCAGAGTTGATAGGACATCACAAAGAAGAGAAGAACATACGAAGGTAAATGAGAAGCCCTTGCTATTAAAAAGTGTAGTTATCTTCGTTTCTCGAATTAAGTATTTTACGAAGCAGGATTAAGTATTTCATATTAGTTGAACTTAAGTTATATAGATAAGAATGATCCGGATTGAAAGCAGACTGGTAGTTTCAAAGGCAGGCTGTTAGCCAAGGCTTCTCATGGGCCGTAACCCCAATGTGAAATTCTAAATAAACTAGTAAATCTTCAAACAGGCTAACTAATAAATAAAGAGTAGCACACCATGCGAAGAGCATGCCACTGGGCACGCTCAACCACCCAATAGGACCGTCTCTCGCAGATTGTGTGGAGCATTGGCAACCAATGAGAGTAGATGCCAAAGCTAGAATGTACTTGATACTTACTGGTGTAATGGTGTCCTCTGTAAACTATCTGTCGCGTCTATAAAAGCATCGTGTTGCAGAAGAAGTTTAGCAACACTAAGTCGACCTCCAATAGCAGCGAGATGTAATGGTGTATTCAATGCGTTCGTCGTGGCTTCTATCTCTGCTCCATTTTCTAGCAATACTTTCGCAGCAGTATCGTAATTGCCTAAACAAGCTAAATGAAGTGCACCTTCTGATTCCTTAGTTACTTCGTTGACGTAATCCTTCCGTTTCCTATCCAAATCATTACCAGAAAATCCCTTTGTGGCTAACAGAAAATAAAGAGTAAATGCTTAAAAGATCAGTTTTCATGTCAAAGTACTACTTATCTTAGGGTATTAGCACAGTATACCACAAATACCAAAGCTCAGGTAGTAGTACTAGTAATAGTTCTAGAAATATTTGCAGTACTAGTGGCACTACTACTAGTAGTAATGGTAGTAATACTAGTGGTAGTAGTAG
>JAAAKM020006971.1:79468299-79478638 GCA_010016025.2 Alatinidae sp. Z8VKAUB7J3 | reverse complement strand
CATTGATCTGCATGTTGGCCAGCCTGGCCAAGGGGGCGTGCTTCCCAGGGTAGTAAAATAATGAAAAGGGAGAACACCGTAATGACGCTCACAGACGTTTGTGATAAAAACATATAATAACCTAAACGCCTATATACAATTGTCAAATCCACTAAACGAAATATGACAACAAGTCAATCAGTGTTCTCCAAGCAATGCGAGTTTCCCAGAACTGAGTTCGTTCAAAGTTCGTAAGCAGTAGCAGCAGTAAGGTAAAAGATAAATCGTATCTTACAGTCGGTCTTGACTATGGAAACTGAAGACGACAATAACGATGGCGACGAATGGCCAAAACAGCACACACGGTAGCAGCGGGACGACCACTGACTCTCGACTGGAGACTCTTGAGTTTGGACTGGCACACGAGGCCGACTCCACAGCTCTCTCTCCGATTCAACCAGGCTAATCCTTTATATATGTTTTAAGTAGCAAAGTCTAAAAAATTGTGTTTCCCAATTATGGTATCGTAATAAGTATTGATGAGTTCACATTTATCCGTAAATGGGTCGTTAATACGATCTCTGCGTACTGGCTTGCCGTCTTGTACATATTTATCCATATTTGGTTGAAGATTATGCTTGAACATCATAGTGTGGGGGAAACCCATGTTTGCACCATGGCAACAGTTCACTCGTGGCGTGTCCTACCTCATTACAACTATGAATTACAATATCGCCCAAAAAACCAAGAACATAATTTCTAACGCTTCCCCTATTTGCACTTGAAAGGTGAAATAAACCCTGTAAATTGTGTACAGTGGACCGTTATTTTGTCTTACTATGTTGCCACTGTGATTAATGTGTTAGTTCTTTTTCTTATGAACTCTAAATATTTTATCTAAATATATATCTAAATATATATCTAAATATATTTTATCTAAATAGTGATGCACAACTAGAAAGATGTTTCGTATGACAATATGAGCCACATTAAGATATTTATTAAGCATCGTCACCTATCGTTTAACATTATAATTTTCTCGTCTGATTATTTACCTTGTTTTGGTAATTTGCAATTAGAAGAACATGTTCATGGATGATTGCTATTAGGTATTATCTTTCTGATTTTATCGCAACCGGTTTGTAGCGACCTCTACCAATGTAAACAGTCTTGGACAAAATTGATTAAAATGCCCCATTCATCTTTAGTAAAATGACAAGGATCATGTAAAACAGTTTACATACGAAAAGCAGGCCTTTTTTGCATCGCGTGAGATGTGCGCCTCCTTATATGTAGACCAAAAAACAGTAAAGAGAGAAGTCGCATATATGTTTCGGAAATCCATATTCAATCAGTCAACATTTATAAGTAAGCATGGGTACCGATGTTAGTTGACCCACTTTTCAGAATATTTGCTCCAATATTTCAGCTCCATTTTGCTTATTTTTAAGGTAACAACATTTTCGTTTTGATGTTCTCTTAATGCAGTTGCTAATAAAAGATGTCTTCTGTTATAGGCGGCTTTCCTAACAGAGAATGACCCTGGCTTTATGGAACGTGACAGAGACGCAGTCACACCAGAACCACCGTCGGATAAAGCTGTCAGGAACTTTTCTGCTGGAGGATTTACCATGGGGATTTTAATAGGCTGTCTTGTTGCAGTGATGGCAAAGAGGTACTTGAATTCGCTACGGTAATGTTGGACGGAATGAGGGGATGGACAAATTCCCTTTAAAGCAGAGCACTGCCGACATAGCTCATGTAGGCTGTCATCAATAGTTTTCTATAGATCCCACAAAGAAAACCGTAGACACATTGGCCTAACAAGCTGTACGGGGCGTCGTTTCACATAGTCGAAAAAATCGCAGCAGTTTGAACCAGATGGAGTATTCTCAGGGAGATACAGAGCCTTATTCGTTAGGAGAATTAGCATTCCTCGTTGTATTATCGAACATTTCAGGTTCTTGCGTCAACTATGGTTGTATATACACTTAAAGAGGTAGGTGTAATATGTTGAAGGTGACATGCCCAAGGTTTGAATGACACCGTGCTGTGGCAGTTGATATTACACCGAAACAACGCGTTATGAGGTACAATCATGTGTGACAATTTGTGTACCAATGTTAGTTAAATACTAATTGACCACACTGGTAACTTGCCTTTCATCAGCTTCCTCCACTCGTTTGTGTACATCATCTCCATAACGCCCCTCATTATTAGGTTGTGTTCCCGAAAGTCTTACAAAAGTTCTATGATCGATCCATAGCGACTTCCAGCCTTCGCATATACATCGTTCCGTCACCTTCGAAATGTAAAGAGGTTTTTATCATCGAGAAGAGAGGAATTAAAATTCAGCATATAAAACGACACTAGAAAATGGAAATTATGTCATAGAAATAGAAATACGTCCTAGATAATTAGAGTATGTTGACCTCAGAGGTCGCCTAGCTCAGGTAGTAGAGCACACGCCGCGATAGCATGGGTTATGGGTTCGATCCCAGGTGGCGACATATTTCTTATTTCTCTATTGGCAGCTCCTACTTAGATTTTTTGTTGTTGGCGTGTTTTTGAACAGAAGGAAGCGTCAATTCAGAAATGATTTAGTAACCAGTCGTCTTACTAAGAACCTCGGACTGAAGCAAATTACTATCGATAGCTATGTAAAAAGTTGTTAAGCGAATTGATCGCAGATTCGTTTTAAAGGCGTGTTAAAGGTAATCAAGCAATTATTGAGTTCAGACGGGTCTTGCATAAAGTGCTGTTTCTTTCGTAATTAGACTTTTAATATCAAATGTGTTTCTTAAGGTAAATCTACTGTGTGTAAGCAAACACGAGTTGAGGAAGCTTGAGGCAACTGTTTCCTTGCAAAGCATCGTCTCTGAGATTTGTGAGTTCCAGTGGAATGTTAGTGGTCCTACCAACTTTTAGCTGACTTGTTAGACAGGTTCTTACTGATTTCGAATTTAAAGGAAAGCAGACTAATTATTATCAAGTGTTGCACTTGCAACTAAGCATTATTTTTATGGTAAGTGTAACAAGCACTTAATAGCTTTTTAACTTTAAGCTGGTCGTAATATACAGGTTTTTGGTAGGTAACATACACATAATATTAAGCATTAAATGACATTGGTATAGAATATTGATATTCATAAAGTTACCCGTCGGTTTAGATTTGATTTGGTAAATATCCCAAGAGAGTATTAATTTCTTTTAAAATCTTGATCCAATCGTAGACTGATATTTCAATCACAAATGAAGGCACACATGCAGGTCGTAGTTGTGGGTGAACACCCTGTAATCCCATTATGTACGCAAAAACCATGAGTTATATGTTTCGCACCACTGTATTATTACCCCCCCCCTCTCCCCCCAAAAAAAAAACAACAACAAACAAAGCAACAAACCTTATATGATAAGGGTGCCCGCGGCTTCTTTGCCCTGCGGGGACGTTTCAAAAAAAGCAATTCAAATTTCTTTCCATTTAAGGTAAGGGACCTTGGTGTAATGGTATCGTATGTTAGTGGCGGTAAAGAAAGTTGGAGTTCAACTCCTCGTCGAGGTTTTGTATCACGTACGTCGCAATTCCCTCGTGACTAATAGTGATTTGAGGTTAGGCCAAAGTAAGAAATGTACGTCAATCTGAAAATGGCATCCGTGATGCAGAACCACATGTGTGCAATCTGAGGAATAACCACCTTTATTGTAGATTGATCATTTTAGTCGCCCATCCCACCGCCTGGATAGTTTTTTTGCCCATACTGGCGCTAGCCCTATGACCAGTATACAGATGTCACGTAAACTGTAGGCATGCACGTATGAAATATATAGTGGAATATTTTGAGACACAGCTGGTTTGATACTTTTCCCGTGAACCTATGAGACCAGCCAGGTAGTCTAGTGGATAATGACCCTTTTTTGAGACGTAATTGTGTTAATGCTTGAATTACATTTTTACTATTAAGAATTACCTATTTGTAGAAATCTTAATTTTCACAAATTAGAGCGTACATGTACTTTGTATTCTCCTGTTGCTGTACATTGTTGCTCTCAAAGTATATAAGTTAAGGACAAGGGTAGCTAATGGCATGGAAAGCAAGTGAAATACGTATTGGGATGCCAAAGGGTTATTTTATGGTACAAAACTTAAATAGGACAAAATAGCTAAATCATTTTGGTACTGAAAAGCCACTTTAGTCTGACTGTTTCAGAGTACAAATTGTCAGAATGAGGTCGAAATTAAGAAAAATATGATCGACCGCAGTCGGAGGCAACACGAATACTCCTTTTTTGTTTGCACCACTGCAATGGTAGGGGTGGGCGACACACCTATCCCAAGTCAAGTTTTGACCACTTCTCCCAGCATAGCTGGCACTCATTTCCTCGACCCCGTAAGGATGGAAGACTGAGTGAACATTGGCATCATCTTCTGGAATCGAACTTCTGTCGCTCGATTTGTTATGGAAGCCCAGTACCACTGGATTAAGGTACCGAGGACGAAATGGAGGGACTGAATTTTGGTGCCCAGATGTCTCTTAGAAAGCACGTATCAGAAACATTGTAGTGTACAATGACGTTGCTCTTTCGTGCGCGTCACTTAACATCCGTCTGAGCACTCTGTATATACCTAGTAATGTTCAATGGAAATCTGATTCCCTTGTCTACAAAGCTATGGTTTCTCGTTTTCGTGCGGACTGATTCCAAAACATCCAATTAAACGTACACTTTGTCCTGCGAACTAGCCAAGCTTTTCAGTACGAAAATGGAAGTGTTAAATATTCCGATTACTCTCATGTACCTAATTGTTGGAGATGTGAGTTAATGCTACTGCTTTGCAAAGAGGATCGACCCTATTATCAGTTTATTAATGCATCTAGCCTGTACTTGCTTGGAAAGCACTAACCTCCCCGTCTAACAGTTGGTTTTGTTTAGTTTATGTAAAAAATACTTATGCCGTAACATAAAGCTAAAATCAGGCATAGAAATTTTTGTAGGGGAGGCTTAACTTCGCAAGAAAAATCGTACCAATTTTGTTATGAATTCAACAATTACGCACAAGAATAAAGAAAGTTTTTATATGATATTCAAATTTGAAAACTTAAAAAATGGAAACGTAAATAGGCAATGCTATGTTTGAAATAATTGTTCAAAAAAGCCGTAAGACATGTAATACTGTTACTTTCAAGAAACATTCAGGAACTTTTTAATGTTAATGCGACGGAACATTCAGGAAATCCAGACGGAGACAAAAATGTTCACGTATATTTTAAAACCTTTTATCACAGCAATGGAATGGAAAGCCTGTGAATTTTTTTATTTTGACTCAACAAAATCAATAAATGAACATTAAGGATACCGAAAGAGATTTGGAACAAAAATTTAGAAAGTGCGAGTTGCTATAGAGAGGCTAAAAGCGTATGTGAAATTTTCAGCACTGAGGAACGCCTGAAGTATGCGAGATACACTGGCAGCTCCAAGTATTCAATTCGCCTGATGAACGGAAATTGCATTGTGTATTGCTTTCAACTCACTTACTCGTCTCCAGTAAGTCAGTACAAAGTTGCACTTTGGTCTCTAGTAAACGGGGGAGGGGGATTGGAAATAATATTGAAAATTAATAAGCGAGGGGGGTGGGGGGTTGGAATTAAACTTGAAAATTAATAAACGGAGGGTTGGAATAGACGGGGTGTGAAAACTTTTATGAAGATAATTCATAATATTTAGGTTTCGTTCTACTTAGCGTATATAAGAGACCGTCAACTTGATAATAGGTTTCTTCATGGTGACACAGGAAATAAATTTGAATAAAGGCTTGGTTTGATTTGAATGCATGTTAAATAAAACCATTCCTCTTGCTAGACATTTGTATAACAAACCGACTGTAAGCATGATTTGCTGTCTCTCCCATCATCATCATCATCATTATCATCATCATCATCACCATCATCATCGTCGTCATCATGATAGTAAAACATTGTGTATTTAAGGCATCAGGTCGTGATAGGATCATTATTGCTGTATGATTGTATTTGTTGTAATTTATCTACTTATTGGCATATCGACTTCTTCATTTTTAGAGTATCTCATGTGATATTAGCGTCACCTAACTGTATTTTCTTCTATAGTTCTTAATCATTGAAAATATTACACGTTAACTCTAAGCACATTCCGCACATTAAATGAAAGCTTTCGTAAATATTTAACTATCGATCTGCCATGCACGCTAGCAACAAATATTGGGTTTAGTTGTGATCCTATAACGCAATAAATGTTTCAATGATTTAGCCACAATATCACAAGTCTGACTCTCAAAATTCTTAAGTGGGCGTTCCAATTCCACAGTGCAACTGAAGTCTACTATAACATTACTTTCACATGTCACTTAAAGGGGATAGTTTTTAAAACCTATACCTAAACGCAATTATGTATATTTTTATCACAATTTTTAGTTTTATCGGTTGCAAGCAGAATTTTTTTGTCAGTTTCAGAGCATATGCAACCCTTGAAAGCCTGGAAAAGGCAGGCTATTTTATTTTGGTCAGGAAAAACCTGGAAAAGGCCACAGATTTGCTGTAAACTTAGTCAAAAACCGGAAATTGTTAGGAGTATGGTCCATTTCATCTGTCTCAGATCTTGAATGTGGTTCATTTGCAGCTATGGACCCTAAATGCAGAGCAGCCATTCTAGAGAAGACATCTAAATATACGAAGCAAGGTTTCATTGCTTCTGACACTTAATCAAACGTATAAGTAAGTCACAAGAAGATAAGTTCTCCCTCTTATTTGGGTCAAGAAATTACTCCCTAGAACTTATTTATATAAATATAGAATACTCTTCTAGGAATATAAAAATCTTCAATATGCCCCACCATGGCATGTTGTTGCTAGACTTGACCAGGTGCTGCTCTCTCCTGTCTAAATCGATTGAACATCGAGTTTCAAACCTGTTTGGCCCTGGACTTTTTGAAAGTTTTGAAACTATTTCACATCATTAGGACACGTCATCTCAGACCCTTTTCTACAAGTACTTCCTTAGTTGATGCAACCATGAGCATTTTTCTTTGGTACCGACTTTAAAGTCTGTGCATCATCTTACTCGTTGCCAAATGAAGTTTCATTTATTTAATGTCGCTGTTCCCAAGTGCAATAATTCCACTTATGCCATGCGCTCCATTCCCCATGATGCTGCTTTCAGAAATTGTTTTTCTTTTCCGTGCTTTCCAGACTACTATAGCCATAATCAGTTCTAGAGTTCTAGTAACAGGTTCCTTATAGGTTGGCCATCCACTTAAATTATGCGTCTGATCTACTTTCTCCTTTCCATTAGTTTGTAACTCTTCAGTGGCATTTAAGCCCTGTTATGAGAGATCTCGTTAAAAAGTATAATTAACAAGGCGCCAACATCACCATCTGCTGCATCATCTAGTTTGTGTCTTGTTTTAAGGAGGCATTCAACATAGTTTCTCACAAGATGTGATTTGAACTCCGTATTATTGTTTTTAATTGGGATCTTTGAAAGGTTTCTAGATGGTTATCCAAACTTTTAATTCTGAAAACATGCAAGTACAGGAAACGTCATGAGTACATTCAAAACTTCTCAAGGAGAATTACATAATGTGCACAATCTACAACGCGTGTCCATGGATTGACCAATTGTTAGTTAGTCGGTACTGAATATTTTCTCTTGTCATCTTGCCATTATTGGTAGGTTTTGGCTACTTTACTTCTGTTAACAATAGGGATCGATGCAACTGTGTGGAAGTTAGATAAAATGGCCAAAGCATTCTATTTAGTCTGCAAAAGGCAGACTGTTTACCTATCAATGTGCTCCACGATTGTTACGAAGAAGGAACCTCTTTTCTCCTCACTTGAAGTATTGTAGCAATCAATTGGGTTAAAACGATTCAATTGTCACATTTGTCTTTATAAAACAATATGTAAGTCATAGTTCTGTATTTAGACATACCAACTTTTAATTCACAACACTTTGGAATTTATATTAATACCTTTCATTTGCGTATTCAATCCCCCTCCTACCCTTTTGGTAAACTCGTAAAAAAATTTGATGAAAACTTGATGAAGCTGCTGTAGTATATACCAATGGTGATGGTTGGGGGACAAAGTCATTCTTAATTTAAGGAGAATCAAATGGAAAAAGAGATTGTCTGAGTGCGCTTTTAATAGCACATTGGGTTTAAACAGTATAACTCAGTATTCAACAAGAGCCACACGTCTGTAGGAAAACGTTAGTAGAGATTTATGATTTTCAAGTACAACTTGTATATAGCTAATACTCTTTTTAAGTCAATTAAGTTAGATTACTGGCCGACTTGCTGAGAAGTACGGGGTAACTGCCCAAATTACAAAGGACAATATTGTGCGGAATTCCCGTGACTCGCAAGCACAAGTAGAGTAGTATGTGCTATTTTTCTCTATTATTTAGGTGAAGCTAATTTCATTGGCAGTACAAAGGTTTGTGAAAAAGGAATCGAGTAGAATCAAATATATATGTTGCAAAGAATTCGTTTTACGACTAGTTTTTTAACCCATATAACTGTATGCTATGGCTGAGAACAATTATTCTATCACTAGGAAAGCTCTATTTAGAGCGTGCTTGTGCGGGTATATGTTAACAGTTAACGGAGCCAGTCGAGTGTTAACACGAGGGAGCTAACAAGTTTACTAGGGTTTTTCTGGTGGACTCTTAACATCCAGTCAGAGATCCTTTAAGTTTATCTGCCGACGATTCTGTGAACACAGAACATTATTTACTATAATTGCGAAAACAAAAGTAAAGGTTAAGACAAGGAAGACGTTTCAATTTATTAAGTTAGATATCGTGAGCCATGGCAACACTAAATCTTCATCACAAATTGCCCCGTTCATGCCTAGGAAGTTACCCATGGCAGTTGTTTATGCATTTAACCAACATCGGAATAAACTGTGAAAGCCTCTTCATCAATTATACAATATCTTGCTCTCCCTATGTTGTCTTTCCATTTTCACTATTCAGTCTAACACTAGGGAGAAGGTACCTTTGCAATTGCACTACCTAAGCCGAATTTTCCCTTTTGTCTCCAGGAACAGCGAGGTACATGATTAGTATTAGTGGACCATCAAGGATGAATGATCCGCAATGAAGTCAGTAGCTTTAATGCATTCATGAACCTGCTGATTCAAGAAGAACCACCTGTGCATGAAGTAGGAGGGAATAGGGCCAATTAAGACCGTGATTTTCCGCCTATCTTAGCAGCGATGGTGAGTAAAATTTATTTGTTTATTTTTAAGCGTTGCTATATCGTTACTCTGTTTAGTATTTCCGATAGTTTGTATAACAAAATAAATGAAAATTCTGAACGTTGATGTGAATTCAAATGTCCTTCGTGCTCTTGTCGTCGTCGAGATAGAACACCGATTCAAGTTACGTTGTACAATTTTTACCTGATTATCTCATATCTCAGGTTCACAATTTTCAAGTTCAAAGAACAGAGGGGACATTTAAGAGGACGTTCGAGGTGTTTTACGTACAGAATCCAAGAGTTTTAGGGTTTTTAGGGTATCAATAAACAAAACTTTACGTGAAATATTTACCAATAGATTATTTGTTGTGGTCCGTTTGGAGATATCTATGTAACTTGACAATGTGACGAACTTTCAAAGAATAGGGATGCTAGGGTTAACGGTACCTTGAATTGGATAGATATGTTTTAACCAGAGTAGATACATTTTAAGCTTCATATCTCAGTATTCAGTAACAAGCTTGTGCAAAGTGTGGATTATCGTCGATGAAGTCAAGAAACAAGCAATTTTGCGTAATAAGTAGATTTATGTTGCAAGAAGGGACCTTTTACCATTTTAAAAAGTGGTTACTTCGTGTACTTTCCTCTGGGTTGGTTGAGAGCATTAATTCAACTGATTTAATGAAGCTTGGCGTCGCACTCTGTTGACGAAGTCAAGCATTTTTTATCTTGGGGTTCGTCCCGCGACTATATTTCGTGCAGGTTACTTCTTTCCATACGCAGAATATTGTGTTTGTTATGTTAGTGTATACAAGGATAATAAACCTCGTCTGATTAAAAGCTCTCAGTCAAACGAACAATTAGTAGCAATTGGATTTTCACTTTTGATGTTTATAAATTGACGTGCAATTGACGAAAAGGCTGTGAAATTCTTAGTTATAATTTTTAACTAATGGAATAGTAGATAACCTTTCGCCTTTGTCCTTTAATATCCCTTTGTTAAAAAAACAATCTAAAATTTGTCTTTTTGTTCAAATGACTGTTATAGTAAAGAAAGTTAAGCCTAACAACGCGGGGCCAGCATTCAATTATCAAATCATGTTTATACTCAGTTGTGTTCTTTCC
>JAAAKM020006971.1:79395633-79439809 GCA_010016025.2 Alatinidae sp. Z8VKAUB7J3 | reverse complement strand
CGAAAACCTCTTAGAAACTCACCAAATTTACTCCTGTCACATCTACTAAAAACGTTAGGTATATTATTATTATTGGTGAAGGAGGGATATTGTTACCATATTCCGTAGACTGAGCATCTTTTCAAAAATAAAGTCAAAAAGCGTATAATGTTGCTGCTAGAGCTGCATTGGTGGCGGTCTTTTTCTTTCTCTCGATTGTGATAATATTGTTAGATACCTTATGGAAAGCAAGATCAGTAAAATATATACATTTCTTGTTGTGTGGAAAGCTTGACCTAAAGACGACTATTAAAACAATGTGAGAAAACGGGGTAATTGTGATGAAAATTGCCGAGTATACAAGGCAATCCCTATAAAATGTGATACAGGGGCACAATTTGTATTTGACAAGGGGCTTTTGGAAGTTGAAATTGCCCCTTTCGGAATATCTTGTATACGCTACTAAACCTAGTATCATCTAGTCTTTTCTAATGTTCAGAGAAATAAGTGATATTAAACCGGATACAAGTAACTTACGCAGATTCAGACGTGCATTTCGATTGATCCCCACAATGTACTCATGTGTCCCTGGAATAGCACCAATCTAAAGAAGAAGATGATGAAAATATTATTTAAACAGGAGTTAGTATTCGATAATAATTTTTACTGTAAAAATACCATCTCGAAATTATAAAACGAATCAACAACCGTGCTTAATACATTAATGTAACTAAGCGTAAACTTTCCACGTGACCAAAACAAAAGCGGTATAGACTTGGGGCGCACAGGGAACTATCAACCTCCCAGCATATAGAAAGTCAAACCTAATTTTAAATTACAAACTTAGTTTAACCCTTGCATTGTGGATCTTCCTTTTAGGTTTTACATTTTCCACAGAGGATAATCTTCAATCCTACACAGTGATAAATGCGTTGACTACCAGTAAAGGCTTTGGATCCGTCGTGGCGATAGGACACTATTTTCTCTATATTACCTTACGGCTAATGGAATGACTTGCCATGGTAGTTTAAATCTTGAGATTCGAATCTTGATAGAAACATTTTCCCACGTACAGCCAGGCCTTAGAGTTTTAACGTACGACTTCTGAACGTAACAATTAGCTTCCAAAGGTTGCTAGTACGTGAATAGGCATTGTAACTAAAACAACTCTTAATACTGTAATCTGAAATTGCCAAGTCGAGCTAGTAATGAGTTCTTTACTAATAGTAAGTGTCAATTGATGAGCTGTGGGTGTGTTCATTGACTATCCTCAAATATAGTATTGAAGAACTAAAAAACATGCAATGCTACCTCCTCAACATAATAATATGCTGCAGTAACAACTAATATGAGACGTACTAAAGGACAGAGGGAAAGAGAGACAGAGAGGACTTTGCTTTGAAGGAAAGAATGTACCTACCGTGCGGTATTCAATAGATTGAATTGCTGATTTCACTAAATTTCATGAAGACAAAATTTGACCTAAGGCTTCTTATAATTTTGTTAAGTTGATTCAGTTTAGAAGTATCTATCCTTCCAACAGCATAATGTTTACCTCATCAAAGCCTTGTCGCAAGAATTCCTACTCTTTATTATAGAGCCACTAGGAGAACCTTCATTAAGTATCGAGATTTTAACACCAGAGATAGAACTAAAGTCCTCATAAATCAAGTCATCTTGGGCTAGGAATGTGTCTTGTTGCAGGGATTAGCTAAATGTGTCCTATTTGAGATGTCAGTAGTTACATAATAATGCAAAACGATATTGTATCTTCAAAGCAACGAGAAAGGCGTCGATTATTGGACTTTTTTCAGGTAATAATAATACAGAGATTTACTAAACCAGCAGAGTTTAAGAATTGGTAAAAGTTACTTTCCATGGCAACTAATGTTTATGTAGGTGAATGATCTCATCTCAGGTCTTATATATTTGATGTTAGAATTTATATTTATCTTCCGCCATGATACGCTCGTTGTAATGTCATAAAAGTGGACAACCAAGCTTCCCTTTCTTACTACAATAGGCATCGCTAATGTAATAGAAACAGAGAATGTGTAAGGGCTTATTTGATGAGTTCATTGTAGCTCTGTTAGTAGAGCAGCAGCCTCAATCACAGCGCAGTATATGGTTGTCAATGCAAGGGGAGAAATGGCTTATTGTATCTTAGTGACTTCCAGAACTTCAAAAATGTTTTACTCTATACTTACACTTGTGCCGTAAATTTTATTTTTGCTTCCTAGAACCGTTATGGATAGTTTGGACGCAATTACACTTGTCAGGATAGCTAGAGTGAACATTCCAGTTAAAACCCATACGATTGCAAAAGTCCTTCCTCCGTAGCTTGTTGGAACTTTATCACCATATCTATAAAATACAAAATCATGTAATGTAACCTGTGAAAGGGAATCTTGTAGACAAACGTATAATTTTTTAAGCAGACATCAACATTTTGCCAAGGTGTGACGTCAGATATAGCAGCAAACCTTAGCAATCCTGGGCTTCAAGTTAGAATTGGCGCCATTATTTTATGAAAATGACTCAGCAAGTAACCTCGCGCATTCAAGTCTTTATCATTTAAGAAGTTTATTTAGAATGATCATTTTAAAAGTATTATTTAAAAAACTTATTCTGATGTCACAGATATCCCTGAGAATTCTTCTCCTGCACTTAGAAAAGTAAACACACTCGAGATTATCTAAAATAAATCCTTTCGAGAATCATCATGTAGATGAAATACTCTTGAATAGCTTTAATAGTCTAGTTGGTTTTCTCAAAGCTCGTTCGTGGTAAGAAATGAAAATAAACCTCAAAATACACGACTGATTTTGTCAACTGAAAAGTAAGTAATTGTTAAGATCTCAACAGCTCTTAAACAAAAGCCTAATAGTGCCTGATTGAGTAAAATAAACCTGTCAGTCTTAAAATATTTGCAGCACTGACGATTAATAAGTAGGTACTATCTGATGGCTACATACTTTCATCTCTCTTATTATTTGCATCCCAAAGGACGGCGAAAGTGAAAGAGCAGAAACTTGTTAAATAATTCTAACAGTTCCGATTCGTGACATACCGACGACATAGAAAGTTTCACAATGGAACTAGTCAATGTAAACAACTTTTTGGATAAAAAACTTGTAAACAGCTTACGCTGATTGAAATAACACAAATAACAGAAAACGTATGAATCATGCATGTGATATTTTCAACGAAAGCTTTACAACCTTCCCCTATCCAATGAGTTCGTCCAGACCATTGCTGTGATCAGTCTTTGGCAATCAACAATCTTAAATCCACGAAAAGCAAAAGTTTCAAGAAATATCAGCAATGAAGTAAAAACTTAAACTAAGTCATAATAATTACCCCAGAGTACCAACTGTGACAAACGACCACCAGATGCCACTGCCAATGCCATCCAAAAAGTTCCGTGGAAATTCTTCGGGATTATATTTGCACTCCTATGTATAATTTCAAGAAAGGATTGATTAAGAATGTGCATGTGTATATGGATAAAATAGCTTAGCCTCAAGCTACCATATAAAAAGTATATGCAAATAACTTCCACAAATCCTGGAAAGCATAAAGGAAATGTAACTCCAAACGCAGACGTATGATTTGAAAATATGGTCTCTATAAGGTTACCAAAATAAACAATGACAACATTAAAAGTGAGATAAATAGTAAGCTTGATGCTTTATATAGGTGTTTCACAAATACTCTTCAGTTTTGGGTACTTAGTACAAATGCACCCATACAAAAGTCAGTTACTTAAAATATCCATGGGTTTCAACTTTCAACTTTGGAGGTTTTAACTATATGAGACCATAGCCACACGGTGCTTTCTTACAGCTACGTGTTTGATAGGATGCGTACGATCTTTCTGCATATAGCTACACACGATAATGCAATAGAAAACAAGACTCATGTAATTCCCCTTACCAAGAACCACATGATTATTCCGGATACAATTATCAACAGGAACATGACCAGCACAAGAGGCCAGACCGTGAATATGGATAAGACCATATTATGAGCAATTTCATCGACTGACTTCTTAATGATCAAAAAGGCAATCCCAGGGTGCTTTCTAACCGAAATAAATGGAAATCCTTGAAATATATTTCCTCCTTCTCTAACTGCAATAGGAAATGTCACTTGCACTTCGTCATTAAGTCTTGTCTTGACACCGTTAAAACCCTTCTTGTAAGCCCAGGATTTATCGCCATCGTATATGTAATCAATTTCTGATTTTCCATAGCCCCCAGGCCCCGAACACGTTCCGCATACATCTCGCAGAATTAAGTTCAGAATGGCGGGAAAAACTCCTGTTAAATTCCCTATATTGTCTCTAAAGGCGTAAGGGGCTACTTCGTGATAATTGGTGTGGAGGTATTTCGGACACCTGCAGGTTGCTGTTGGAAAGAAAAAAGGAATCAATTTGTACAACTCTGGAACAGAGCGAAATGGAAGAAATTCGATTTCAATGAAATGTTAAAAGTGGTAGCATGGAAATTAATTCATGGCAATAATATTCGTGGTAGTTGTAATAGAAGTAGGAGTTTGTAAATTGTAACGGCAGGACTAGTAAAAATATCTCAGGTGACTGCTGTAGTAGCTATAGTGGACTTAATAATTTTTCAGTAATTATTATGTTGGAATTAGTAGTTTTTCATTTGGCCGTACTGGAGTCAGTCCACATAAAAGCAAGAAAAGCTTTGCTATGCAGACAGAAAGAATTCGTTTTCTCGCTAGGCCTTTTCAATTAATCTTGTTTTAGTGGATGATGATTGGTTGAAAACGCAAGCCTTTTAGGCAGTCCAAATTCTGATGGGCTCTTTCAAAAATACAGTTGGGTATACTCTTTCACACACTTCACCTCGGTCATTCTGATGTTAGTACTCTGAGGAGTGTCAGACGAAAAAGGCTTTTAAGTACACAATGTTTTCGCTATTTCGTGCAATATTCTTGTTTTGTTCCACAAACAAACTACTTATGCATCTGTAAGCCCTGATCGAGTCCTCCATTTGATGTGTGCTTACGCTCGCTATTATTTTTCGTCATAGTCTAGAGAAACTTGAGTCTATGCAAGGATATAACTATACGAGACTACCAAGGGGAATGGCAGATGGATCCAGAACAAGACTGTTCGAGGTTGTACCTACCCATAACTGTTTTAATTGAACTAAATCAAAGACGGTTTTTATGAAGATTTTAGTTGGAAAGGACTTACTGGAACACGTTTATAAAACACGTGTTTCGTAATTGTACCTTCTATTAAACGGATCCAGCGGCCAGGATGGAAGATAATAAAAAGTTATGGTGAGCCGAAGTGTAGAAGAAATTGGAGATGACTGAATCAAGCCGCCATGCTGATCGAAGACTTCGTGGAAAGAATGGAAACGTGATTAATCACGTTTGTGTCAAAATAAACTTTTAACGGATGTTCGAAACAAAACCATTTCAAGAGCAGTAAAGATCTTTTAATTATTCATTTTAAATTTTATTTACGAAAACAAAGGTTTCTGTTGTATCAAATAAAAATACTTGACTATATAACCATAAATTATAAAACCTAATCGCTGAGATTTAGAAACATGCTTGTACAGTATGGAACACCAATTGTATGGTAGTCAAAGCTTTCCTGACGTTTCTGTTGCTTACCACACGTGTGTCGCACGTACCATGTTCCAGTGTGGCATGTGCGTGGAACTTAAAAAATTCTGTGAATTGCAATAAATAGAAACTCAATTGACTTTTTCACTCACAGTTATGTGATAAGAGTGTTCAATATATACATCGATAGTGTGGCACGCACGACGGTCGATCTTCTGAGATATTCTTTTTTGATAGTCTCCTTTTCTGGAAAACACTTGAAAGTACAAGTTGTGGTTTTACTTCCTCAAGTTCCCCTTTTCACTTTCTTTGTAATTTATTGTGTATTAGCATGCATTGACCAAATAGTAAAATTCCATTGTTCTACAAAGATTTTGTAAAAAAAATTTTGATCTGACTTATTAAAAATATTCTTTCTAAAATGATATTCAGAGTACAAAATTTATCCTCTGATATGGATAGTGTAAGACTCTGACTAGCTTTCAGCGAATGGATTGAAGTAACAACCAATATATGGTCCAAATTATCAATAAGAGATTCTTTAATTCGCGAATCTGCTTTGCGAATTATTGTGTTTCAGTTGAATATGGATTTTCGTAGATCGCATACAAAACCTTTGCTTTCTTTTTTTGTTCCTTTTGGTGATTTCTCCCGTGCTTGGTTTAAACCCTACTATTTGCTTCGAATCTTCTATGACAGAAATATTTAAAACTCATTTGTGTGAGTCTTATTTATTTTTATACAGCGAGCAAATCTGTGTTCACTTTTTTATAGTTTTTCTAAATACTTCTTACTCTTTCTTTCTATCGAAAACAGACGTAGACAGGGTTAGCAAGAACGGGAGGGCGGTTAAAGGTTTAAATAAGCACTTTACCCCATGTCAGACGCTGCAACACTTGGTTCATTTGTTCTCGATAGCAGCCACATGCTGCCAGAAGCTACAAATCTCATCATAATTGTCACAAACGGAAAGTTTTGATGCCACTCATATGTGTTCCATACTGTACAAAGAGACAAAACATACGTATGATCGCTAGAATTTGTGCGATGCAAGATTTATGACGTCGTCCTTGGCAAAGTTGACCATGGTAAAGTGAAAGGAATCTCTTTAATTTGTATCTTTCATTTAGGAATTTTTTTCCAGGCTGGTAGAAATCTTGAAAATTAAGATAATCCTTTAACGTACACTTTAAACAGTGACTTCTTTAGCGACAAAAACGCTATCAGTAAGAGTACGAGTATTTGTACAAGATTTATTATTTCCCAATGAGCCTTTATTGGAATATTAAACAGTGAAGGTCATCGTTAAAACAAATTCTTAATTTGACACTAGTGGATGCTGTTATGAGTCAACTGTAATGCAGCCATTTGCTTCTTTAGACACACTAAATAGCAAACTGGTATACGAGACAGCTCACAGTAAACATTTCAAGTAGTTCGTTGAAGTCGAAAGCTCTTTTTGTTTATTAAAGTTGTGTTGGAAAGGAAGAAAAAGCACCTTTTACTGTGGATAACAATCGTGTTTTTCTTGGAGATGCAACCGACTTGTGCCTATCGGAGTGCTTCACATTATATGTGCAAGGACGGGGATAATTTCAATGTAGTAGTATAGGGGATGCGCGAAAGAAGTGTTGATGGCGTATAGCCCTGGAATACCCCTCTCCAATGCTGTTGTAATAATCGCTGGCTATTTCAGAACTGCATACCCGAAAGTATCATCAGCGGACTCAATTCAGTCGCTTAATTTACCTGCCAAACACAAAATCAAAGAGACCTATTGACAGAAAAGTTTTGTGCTGGTACCTGCGTGTCTTTTCACCACATGTCCTGCAGGGGCGCAAATTTTTCGCATGTGTTTGTGATGACTGGAAGATAGAGGAGGATATTTTTAGAAGATATAGGAGGATATTTACAGTAAAATGCACTTGACAGTTACAATTTTTTGAAACCCGCTTTTTATGTTGCTAAAGTGTTTCCTTTCAAAGTTCCCCCCC
Organism: Alatinidae sp. Z8VKAUB7J3; assembly: GCA_010016025.2. NCBI lineage: Eukaryota > Metazoa > Cnidaria > Cubozoa > Carybdeida > Alatinidae > Alatinidae sp. Z8VKAUB7J3. The sequence continues at coordinate 79,432,226 of JAAAKM020006971.1, read as the reverse complement.
CCCCCACCCCACACACGCACACACCCTTGGCCGTATGATTTTGTATCGCTCATTGATCATTCTTCCCGTTTTGTGCATGTTGGTATCGCTGGAGAAAGGCTAGAGATGTAACTGTCAAAACTGAAATCTTTTTGTTGATCAATATAGTGGTAAAAACAGTGCCGACAAGTTGTAGGTGAATTCAGCAAAGAAAATATCTTATTGACAACATTTCGTCTTGTTTGAAGAATTCAACAAGTTTTATGGGAACTAGTTAAAAAGTCTTTAAAGGCTAATTAACTCCCGCACCAACGTGCAAAGTATGAATCATTCTGTTTATTTTGGGAAGAAAAACAAGCACCTATCTTTTACTTGATTTCTGCAATGCGTATTCGGTTGTCAAATGTGTTCTAGCGTTGATTTTGGTACGAAATATATAGTACTTTTGCAATCAGCTTTAACATAAGCACGGAGTTGGAGTAGGTACTGTACCTGGTTTCGCACGCTGCCATGTATGGGAACGGCCCAAGCCAAGAAATGCTGCTAAAAGCCATTTCGAGAGTCACGAGCTTGAACTGCATGCTCGTACACACTGCAGTTCTTCACCACGTATACATATCAACTTAAGCTGAAGTTTTACACAGTAATTTATACTAAGTTGTATCAAGCCAAATTCCCTCCTCCCACGCACTCACCCTTACCCTCCAGAATGATACACATTGTTCGGGTTTGTAGGTACGCCGCAGCGCTCCACTATTAACTGTGTCTAGGGCGTTGCGATAGCATCTTCCTAACGAAATGGTAGTGAGGGGGAGAACGTTGTGAAGTATTGGCGTGAGATATACAGTGAAGAGTCTGGCGTGCGTGTACTTCAGATATACGATCGAGAGTGCCTATGCGTGTTAATTTGATTTACGGAGGGGAGTTAATATGCGTGTACGTTCGACTTAGGAAGGAGAGTTTCTGTGCGTGTACTTTCGATTTATGGAGGGAGCAACTGAAGATTGTGACTGTCAGTGTCGAATTTTCACTTTTGTGAACACTTTTTCATTTCTTTCATGGTGTAAAAAGACAGTTGTACGTCTCGGGTGACTACTAGTGCCCAAATTAACCTGTTTCTAACGTGAAATGTTTACTGCAGTAACCTGATTATGCGAGGAAATGTAGGGCCTACGCAGCAGAAGGGTAGGAAGTGGATACCAGAAGTGGTATATTGTAAAATGCAGGTTACATCCGTGAGAGGTGTTCGTTGTGGCAAATTTGCTGTTTGAGCCTTCAAAGCAATCGTACCACATTTATTGTATACGCTAAATTGCAACGATCAAAGCACCACGACGCACACTTTTGCAAGGTCCTGCAAATTTTTCATGCATAGCTTTGCACATACTGCATACACTGACCGGAATGTGAAGTGTGCATGGAACCTAAGAAAGTGTGCGTGATGACAATAGAGCGACGGCAAGACGCTTCTCAGACATTTAGCAAGGAATGGATGTAGTATCTGTTCTTATTTACAACAGATTCTTTCCGTGATCCACGAGAGGTGGTCTTACTGGGTAGTTGAGCCTGCCTCATGGCTTCTCTGCCAGGTAGCCTAAATTGAGGGGTGTTGCCCCTGGACGCCCCAGCTACCCTTTTTTATTATTTAGACGGTTTGGTGTTTTTTCTGTTTATTAAGGGTAGTTTTAATGTGGGGCCTACTGCTCGTCAGGCGTCTATGATTGAGAAACGGCAACGAAGAGACGTGAAAGATGTAACTGGATTTCAGATCCTTTTAAGGTGCCGTTAAGTAGCATTTCTTCTAGCACGATTACTAATACAGTTATAAATGCAGTTGCAGCTACCTTGAATCTGCCCCCGGCACTGCATTTCAAACTTTCTTCATAAGACGGACTTATTTACCATTTTTGTAATCACCTTTCAATTTCATCGCCTCCTTTCAATTGAAATACAATCATGCCCATGACATCACTTTGTCGTTCTGTGTAGACTTATCGTGGAATAAGAAATAGAACATTGTGAACTTGGCAGTGGCCACTTCAAGTTAAATGAAGGGCCAGCAGCCAAACTCTTGCTACTTGCCACTTTGGTATGGGAGTTTCCCAAGGCATAAGAGTTACGATTCAAAAGAACCAATTTAGCTGAAGATGACCATTTTACTTGTATATATGGGATATTTGGTTTAATCTCAGTTACCTACGATTCGTTTTGAAGAATTGAAATCGTATTCCTTCCTAGAAAAATGAAGGGCTGAACTGTTTTCCTTTCCCATGCTGCCAAGAATTCAGACGCAGTATGAGGCAAAACTGTAGAGAGAGAACAAAGATAATAGCATCGAGAAAATTGTACTGCTACCATATCGTGAAGCAACCAAGTGTTATAAGTGCTGCGTGTTGCTGATTAGCTGACAACCGTTCTCGCGGCGACAGTTTATTTCCTGTTTTAGTTAATACAAGGATCGCGCAATATGAACTGACAAAGAACAGAAATGGTCCCTGTTCCTTCTATTGACAGAAATTCCATATCGATACTATGCCTTTCAGCTCAAGCACTACTGACAAAATTGAACTTAGTGCCCCTAAGAAGGAGCTGCTATTCTCGAATATCCATTAAACAACTTCTGTCAAATCCCCAGCCTCGCTCCCTCCCCAGATGGCCTTCTAATTGTTATGGTAATATGATAGTATTTTCTTCCACACTTGGAGAAATTCATCCAGCAAGATAGAGAAGACAGGCGCTGACAAGGTGTTGGTGATCGAAGCTGAGAATGCTGCACAGAGTGATGAACTGTAGTACGTCTATGGTAAGTGCATCTGTTGACCATTGTTGGCAATTTGGGTAACCCGAATTCCTGCTGGTGTGTTATTGGTTCCTCTACACACACCGCTGCCGTTTTTCACAGGGTGCTGCTGCACTAATATCTTGCCAGTGAATTGTGAAGCATTTGTGTATGTAAGTAACGTGGTGTTTTAAAGTGTAGGTAGTAGTCACCTACAACGAAGAAAAACTTCTTCTAACGACAGACGAGATGACATTGAAAAATAACCGGGCTTGGGCGACTTTCGAATGATAACGTGTGCGTTTCATGGTATACAACTGTAAATCTGCTCCAAGTATACAAATTAAATATAAAAATGTTTCAAAAATTACATTTATTTAGTCTGAATGTGCTACGTAGTAGTAATAGTAATAATAACGATATACAGGAGCTTTCCAAATTATATTGGCTCTTCATCAGATGTAAATAAAAAAAAGTGACAAGCCTAGGCAACCAAACTATAAATATAGAAACAACTAGGTTGGCAGTGGTCCGCAATCCTGGCTCCGCAAAGTATGTCAAGGGGTCTGGAACCTATTAAGGATTGGATTGAGTTAAATGAGAACTGAAGCTTCTAGGCCATAGTGCGGAAAGGATCAGTGGAAGACGCCATAATAAACATGATGGTTTAATCCATTGTGTATACATGTAAAACACAGAGATACGGGTATTGCATGATTTGCAAATTGGTTAGTAGATAATACGTGATTGAAACTTGATTGATCTGATCCGAAACGTGTTGCCGTGCGGGTGTGTTCGGCCTCAGCAAACGTATCGGATTGGGTGACGCTAGAAAAATTCACGTGCCGCCGCATAACGCTTCGCCTGTAGCTGGTTCTCGAAAATTTTTATTGGCTCTTCAATGCTAAGAACTCATTAGCTTTATTGGAATTGTTGAGCCAATGTTGCGGATGGCACATCTGTATTGCTGAACGAGGCAGTTACATAAGGCAATCTTGCCGGTTCTTTTATCTCTGAAACAAAAATGCTCTTGTTCATGTTAAGATGGAAGGAAAGGGCTCTTTGCTAGCTGTTATATCTGTAATTTAATCTATAACAGAACGTCAAGGATAGCAAAGGAAGTGAAATTCAAAAAATTCATCAGGAAGTCATAAATAGATCATAAATATTAATTTTTGTCATTTGTGTATCAACACTGGATTTATTTAAATCAAGAGGTGTTTTGCGAGGAGAGAGTCAAATCCGAGGTTTCTGTTTTCTTTACTCTCCGACCTTTAACAATGATACAGGAGAAGAATTTGGAACTCAAATACCAGTGGCCTCTTTTGAGAATGCGTTTTCGAAGCCGCACATCGAATCATTTGGAGGCAAGGTTGAATTGCGTGTACGATGTACTGCGTTCGAACGTTTTATCGCAGACTGTGCCAAAGTAGCCAAAATTGAGGGCGTCGCCCTTGGACGCCCCAGCTGCCCTTTATTTATTAGTTAGCTTGTTTGGTGGTCTTTCTGTTTATTTAGGGTAGTTTCAGTGCCGGGCCCACTGCTCATCAGGGGTCTTTGATTGAGAGACTGCTGAAGTAACGAATACGTACATCTTACATGTTTTCAATCACAAGCGAAAATTAGTAAAATGTGAATCATGACGATCTATTGAAAACCAAAATGACAACTTGGTGTGATGATAAAGATTCATACACATAGACATGTTCGTGAGTCCAACAGCTATGTGTTTGGGGTGCTCTTTGGACTTTGACGTTAAGGTAAGACAAGCGAAAAGCTTAACATAAATAAGCAAAGGCGCACAGGGAAGAGAATTGGATTTCATGTGGTCATTGGTTTGTCAAGCTAATTCCATTCTAAAGAATACAAGTTACTAATTATACGTTTCAGGTGCTGCTGGATTTAGACACTATAATGCTGATAAAACAACTTCGACGTCAACAAACCTCAGATCCAATGACAGAATCTACCACCAACCACAAGTTTCTTTGGTAATACAATCTCATAACATCCTTGCTATACTCGACATTACTTTCGTCATGCGTATTTTAAATTCGTTGACCTAATTCATTACATTGTGCATCGGCGAGAACTTTAATTAAATAATATATTCAAGTTTTGAAAACTGGAACGGATGCTGGTTAATTTTGGGATCATTTACGTTGTAAAGTTTTATGAAAGGGACGCAGACCCCACGAAGATGGCATTGATGAAAGGAGAGGACTCTACTGGCATTGACAATATTGATAGAGTTTCAAAAGTTTGATAGAGATTCAAAAGTGAGCTTTCGATAACTCGAACCTTCTAGGGACCAATAAAAATTGTTTGAGTTATCGTGGCTCTCGACGCTGTTTCTTACAGGCCTACTTACTAAATCAATCACTTCTTTTGCAGTCTCGATGCTTTTTTATTAAGATTTCAAGATTAGTCCTAGTCTTGAATAAATACTCTACTACAAAGATATGAAGTGACGTCAATCGAAACAAATGACATCCCAAATTTCTATGTCTCAATGGTATGGGACCATGGTGTAATGGTAGCAGATCACGTTGCAATGCTGAAGGGCGGTGTTCGAATTCTCGTGGTCCTACGTTTTCACCATTGAGCTTTTCATTCTATATCATTATCAACACACGTCAAATGGTGACCCCGACGTAACACCGTTAGTTGATCCCCCAAACGGTGGAATAAACATATGCTCCACGTCCCCTTATCGTCACAATGCTCTTTATTTGATCTTTGAAACCAACACATTTGTAAAAATGATAAGCAAACAGCTAAACAACTTGAGTACTGTTTTCATCGTGAAAAATTTATAAACTGGTAATCTTGTAAAGTAAAGTGAATAATGTCTCCACTTTAACGAATACATATTAGCTTAAACGATCTCACCGATCCGCTTGATCTTTAGTAACGCCAAAAATGTTCACCACAGAAAATAGACTTGGAATATCTTCTCTATTAAATTGTCGTCGTGACTCTCTTCGCTAGAAAAGAGTTCGCTGCAAATTGCTGTTGTTATATGCGTCATTAACAACGTTGTGTTAAAATCTGGCCGGATGCCATCACACTACAATCTTACCTAAAAGTTGCTTCTTGCTAAAATATCGTGTGCGCAACTATTTTCTGGACGCAGTAGCAAAAATAGAGCATATTTCTCTGCTCCTCAAAGGCACCCCTTCTACGACCAAAGACGACCTGGTTCAACACAGCATTAAATGATCTGAAATACTTTTCAGGCATTAAAACTGACAGCACTGGAATACTAGACCGCATGAACGTGCAATGCATGCCTTAAACCTCTGAAAAATACCCATACAGAGCTTATAGGGAAATGAATCATTCATGCAACATGGCAGCGTGGTTTCGTTTCTTTGTGACAGAGCCTTGCCGCATTCGAAGATTCCATTGTGTTTCAGTCAAACCTCTTCCGCAATCACAATTGAAAGTGATGACAACGCATGCATTCCGGAATTTGAATCTTAATTCATCTTTCTTAGCGAAATGATAATCAAGCTATGGATTTATAGGATAAAATATTTAGTAGAGAAGATTTGCCATCGACGCTTAACATGATAGAGAACAGGAGACCAGTTAAGAAACTAAATATTTTAATTTAGATACGTTTAGGAGGCAGGTAGAGAAGGACATGGATATTTTAATTACTCTGTAGTTCGTTTGAATGGAATGGATTTGTGGATGCAGTGAAGTGAATCAGTTATTTTCCCGGGCTTTTTTTATTGTTCTTGAATGAGAGCAATGTTTGGACAGAAGCAAGCTAGTCAGATCTCAAAAATTTACACACATCTTTTAATCGCCATGAAGTGGAGTGAGCAGAACCTTTCTGCGTGCACACAACATCGTAGGCTACCTTTAGTAAGGCTCGGATTGATACTATTAACTGAGTGACCAGAGAGATGCTACTGAAGCACATTACTGATGTTAATTTTTGACGTTGAGGAGAACAAAACACCGACACACGTAGTAATCAAGAATATGATCGTCTCTTGAACATAGTTTTGATTTCGATTGAAAAGAAGCTGCTAAAGCAAGTGCGATTTCAGGATAACTATGATTTGGTGATAGAAGAACTTTCGAAGATGGACACAAGGATCGAGTTTCGCTGTAAACGAAGCCGACCCTTATGGAGCGATGATATCCAAATATTAATCGGTGGAAAATGAAAAATACAATATGAAAACTCCAATGGCTATAATTATATCCTTGATTTTATCCTATGAATCCCCGACGAATCATACATCACGACGATCGATCTCGATACAGCATATTCACGATAGTAAGATACTTCGATATCTCGAACTACGTGGTCGATACCTGATTTCTGGAAAGCTCGAACAACTTCCTGACTAAGGGAAATTACCTATTACATCAAATCTTATCGTAAGACCATATTATTGCTTATCAGTCAGCATTACCTTAATTTCGAAGTTCCTTGTTTACATCCATTTGAATTACCCGCGAGTTCTCATAAGGACATAACATACAATAAGTAACCTCTGATTGGCTAACTCGACTATCGAAACATGCTATTAGCTGGGTCGATGTAAACCTAAAATGGCGGTCTTACTACGAGCATAAATATAACGAACCGATACCTAGTAGAAATAATGATCTAAACTAAGGAAATTATCAATATTTACGAACGGATAATTACGAATTTCATATGGATATTGACTACAGATAATACTGGTTAGTAATTTCTTTGCTTGATGTTTGCTTGGGGCGCTTTGATTACCCTAATTTATTTGAACCTTACATTCTAAAATGCTGAATATCGGCAAACTTTTAATACAAAGGCGGTAAATAAACTTGGTTTCAAAAATATAAAAATATGAAAGATGGGATTTTATATGATAGTGCGTTGATAAATTTATAATTCTTCTTTTACCAGAGAACAATGTTGTATTTCGCTGTAGCTTTTTTATTGTATGCGTAGCCGATTTACTCACGGCACCTCCCAGCTAGACAGACGTCTAGCATTTTGTGAGGATTGTAAAACTTTGATATATTATATATTATTGGCAGCATTTGTTGATCAAAGCAACGACTACGCACGTATGATGTGCTTATGATGCTGATGACGACGACGACGACGATGATGATGATTCTCCCTCTTACATACTCATACTTAATTGTTTATACAAGCAAAGGTAGTGAGGCCGTTTTGTATAGCTAAAATTGAAAATTCTTTCGGACACAGATTTTTTGGCCAATAGACCTGGAACAAAATATGCCTTAAGTCACTGGTTCAGTACATACATAAAATAAAGGGGAGTGTGTGCTCAAAGTATCAATTTCTTCTAATAAGTTCTGAAGCGGAAGTATAGCCTACTTGGAGTTGCGTGGAAAGTTTTATAGGAAAATTAAGAACTAATATGCATACGAAGAAGCTTCAGAATTTCTCGCTTGCTCGAGACACTAACAGACTAGAGACGAATTATATCTACTGCTTTTCTCAATTAATTTTCTCGTTCAATTTGATGAAGCCACAAAACCAACATGAAGGTGCTATTTGAAATCAACATGGTGAATGCAATGCATAGTGTCTGTGCCTGCCGAACAGGGTATCGATGACTCATTACACTTTTTTGAAATTTGTTTTAATTACAAAGATGATGATCGTAATATAACTGGCAGATCAAGATTGAAAGGGGTGAAGAAAGCTGCGTAAGCATAGACAAGACCATTGCTAGTGACGATGTCGCCTAATTTACTAAATATTTCAAGACTCTCGTGCCATGTCAATTTTGAAACTTGACTCGCATGAAATTCTATGATAAAGCAAAATAAGATTATTTCATAGCTTAGTGCGTATAGCATAAGGTTGCGGATGACTTGTGCCAAGGACATGAGCGTTACAAAGGTACAAAGATTTTAAAACCAAAATGTAACCAGCGGCTCCCTGGAAGCTAAGGACTATAGGCACAGTTCACCACGGGACAAGGATATTAAAAAGTAATCGACTGTTGAACTGGACTTCAGAACATAGTATATGCAATACAGAAGCAATTCAACAGAATTTCTTGTATATGTAATTTAGGCTGCCTCACGCCCACACTTGACCCTAAGCTTATGTTACATTACTCTACACAGGACGTTATGAACTGATAGCTTCTGTAGATTCCAGGAAGAACTATCAAGGCAATCTGAAACTATTATTTAGACATTAAACAATTTACTTTCACTGCTTTGACTTATGTTTTGTTTATAATTTCTTGTATAATTAATTTAAGGGAAAATGTTTTATGCTGATATTTGTACTGCAAGGAAACAGTTATCCCAGTTACGAAAAAAATTTTTTTGCTGCGTGAAATCTGAAATAGTTCACAAGTAACATGTACTGTACATCCTGCAGTCGAGTCAATAAATACAAGAAAGAGGAGAATTTTTAACCCAAAAAATGCTGTTGGCAGGCCAAATGTGGTGTCTTTAGAACAGTCAGTATATCGTCTTTCAGTATTTTCAGGGTTTTTACGGATTAAAAAGTTGATGTCGTAGGAAGCAAAGACGTGGACCATGAAAAGCCTAAAAATGTTGTACAATTTTACAAAGGATAGGATGCTAGGCTGGATTTTTTTCGAGATAGCGTGTTTGGGATAGCGGAAGAAGCTAGCGGAGATCGGTCGGGTTCGTAACATAGTGAAAGATAGTTGAAAATAAAATCGAAAATTGACATAGTGGAGTGCCGCAGTCGACAACAGCATACAACCCTGCTTTGTATTTCGAATTCTTTCATTTTTATTTGATCAAGTTATTATTTTGGATATCTTAGGTAAACCTATATCCTTGAATAGTCGACTTCAAAAGGAAAACACAACCAAAGAAGTTACGAGAATACAAGTCAATACTGAGAGAATAAAGGAAGAGAAAAGATCATTTGACCCGAGTTATTACGATGTTATTACGATGTTCAAAATATTTCAGCAATGCAAGGTACTTTCTATCGGTGGGGAAACCTAATACGGCCTACGGTCTGCAGTTGATGTCGTGTTGTTACCTGAACAGAGATGAGGCCTAAAAGTACAGTTCGATCAGCTGGACAACGAGTATCTATAGATGGGCCCACAAACACTTACAAGTGAGTTGATGTTTCCTGGCAACGTGGAAAACGATTTTCAGATTCTAATGTGAACGTTAACTGGTTATCTTGGCTCTATCAAAAGTTGTAGTTGGTTTCATTCGTAAGAAATGGCTGTTCGCATTGGAAGGGCTTATCATGAAGAACCGGATAGTTGCCTGGAGATGCCGTTTCTTTGTCAAATATGAACAGTCTAACCGAGACACAAAAATTCCTCTTCGTTATTTTATTAATTTTCAATCAAATAAATTCAATTTCCAATCCAATCATAGCACCTATGGTTGCTCAAAGTGTTCATTGTAATTGTAATGTAATTTGTGAGCAAGAATGTCATTTAAACTATTGTCCACACCTTCTTCAAAATATGTAATCATTAGTTATTAACTACACACATTTAGGCTTATAAATGCTAGTGTCAGCTGCCATAAATCTGTCAATAAACATTCCTATGGATCCAAATTACTCGAGTAAAAATTAAAATGTGACTAAATTTCTCAATCAATTCGGTGTCACAGGTGTTAAATTTCGCCGAGTCGCGCCGAGTTTAGGAACATAACGATTTAGCTTCAAACATAATCAATAGTAAGTCCCGATATCTTCATATGAATACATGATTGACTCCAACCGACGTCCATATAACATTGTTCTGACTAACTACACGTTGTTGTTTTTATAAGCAACTCCATTTTCGGGGTCAGGCCTCGAGTTGCTTAGCAATTTTCCGAAATGAGACCTGGAGTTGCTTAAGTAGTTGCTTAAGTATAACTACAGGTTATCATCGAATTTCGTTGTGTTGTAAATGATGAAATACCAAATTATGGTTGGATCTTCGATTTCTTCGCTTGACACATTACCAACAGTGTGATATGTGTTATCTATCAACTGTTTGTGATCAATTCTTAATGAAAAATGTTTCTTGATTTGTTTTTTAGGCGTTTTAAAGATTGTCCCTCCTGAATTTGAGGCCTCGAGTTGCTTAGCTTGTTGCTTAGATTTTGGACCAGATCGAGGCCTCACACCTAAGCAACTGAGTTGCTTATAAAAATACCCGTGTACTTTACAGAAGTAATTCACGAGTATAATGCGTGGGATTGACATCATAGTCTCACTGTCATTATATAGCTGATCAAACATATTTCTAACAACAGGCATCTGTAAATTCGCTCATTGCAATAGCAAAAATTGTTCAGATTTGACTTTTAAATCTCAACTTTTGGCACTCGCATTACTGGCCTTGTTCGCCGCCTTATTGTTTTTAGGGAGGACTGATGTTTCATAAAGTAATTTCAAGAGTCCCCATTTGTACAATACATTTAGTACAGTGGTCGTAACGTGTTTCACAAAGTGACCCTCAAAAATTTGTTTCTTGCCCTTAGAGATTTTCCAAGCAACAACAAAAAGCCAGCTACTATTTCCTCGGTTTTTTCTAGTGCGTGTGAGAAGATATTCCTCTGTGGCTTAAATTGTGTCATTAATTTTGCCTTTCACTCACAGACCTATATAACCAGGCTCCTCTTTTCACGAATAAAGAAATAAACAGTCGGTACTCATTTGTCCATTTATGCGGGATGTCTTACTTCATGAATCAGAGTTACGTGTTTTCCACTCATTCTCCAAAATAGATATTTTTAAAAGAATAAGTGGCAAGCATACAATGGAGTAGAGATTAAGTGAGAGTATGTACAACGCCATTTTGGTTTAGACCGCTGCCTCACCCGGGAAGGTGCTATTGAAGTACTGATTTGATTTGCTACGTGTAGTGACAACAATGGGAACGACCGACTGGGCTTATCTTCTTAAGACGACGTCTCTCTGTCAGATAACAGTGAGACATGAGGATTCTGGTACATGGACCAACTGGTGTAGCTAAAGTCACTCCTGTATAAGTAAAGTTGTTACGTCGCTCTAAAGAGTGATAGAAACATTAGTTGTACCGTGGAAGTATCTGCGGGGTCGTATGAAAAATGGCCGAAATTTTCGACGGGCAGTATTTTATACTTTTTTCAGATCACCTGCCGGCCGGATTGAATACTCTCGCGGACTGGATTTGGCCCTCGAGCCGGGGGTTGCTTGTGCCTGGTATACACTGTATACTTTACAGAATGCATTGGTCAAACTTTTTGGGAATCTCACGTGGAGTTGCACACGTTTAACAACTTCAGTGTGGAAGTCTATTTAGGCCCTACTATTGATCCTTTGCACTTACGTTGTATGTATGGTACTAAAGAGTACACTTGGCACTAAATTAAACTGTTAAATCGTTGAAAGAAATAGAAGCACACACAGTTTACAGTCCAACATACCAAAAAAAACATGACTAAATCACACTAAAACTTATAGCAGCGCAACGTAGTGCTAACTCTTATTTCCTATAATCAATGCACACAAGATTGTGGCTTTATCAAACTGCTAAATCGACGAAAGAAATAGAATCAAACACAATTTCCAGTCTGACATACCAAGAAAAACATGACTTAAACACACTAAAACTTATAGCAGCGCAACGTAGTGCTAACACTTATTTCCTATAATCAATGCGCACAAGATTGTGGCTTTACTAAACTTTTAAATCTTGGAAAGAAATAGAAGTACACACTGTTTATGGTCTGACATACCAAGAAAAACATGACTAAAACACACTAAAACTTATAGCAGCGCAACGTAGTACTAACTCTTATTTCCTATAATTAATGCGCACAAGATTGTGGCTTGATTAAATTGTGAAATCTTCCAAAGTAAAAGAAGCACACACAGTTTAGAGTCTAACATACCAAGAAAATCAAGACTAAAACACACTTAAGCTTATAGCAGCGCAACGTAGTGCTAACACTTATTTCCTATAATCAATGCGCAAAAGATTGTGGCTTTATTAAACTGTTAAATCTTCGAAAGAAATACAAGCACACACATTGTATAGTCAAACATACCAAGAAAATCATGAATAAAACACACTTAAATTTAAAACACCACAACGTAGTGCTAACTCTTATTTCCTATAATCAATGCGCACAAGATTGAGGCTATATTAAATTGTTAAATGTTCGAGATAAATAGAAGTACACATATTTTACGGTCTGACATACCAAGAAAAACATAACTAAAACACAGTAAAACTTATAGCAGCGTAACGTAGTACTAATTCTTATTTCCGATAATCAATGCGCACAAAATTGAGGCTTTATTAAACTGTTAAATGTTCGAGATAAATAGTAGCACACACAGCTTACAGTCTAACCTACTAAGAAAAACATGACTAAATCACACAAAAATTTCTAATAGCGCAACGTAGTGCTAGCTCGTATTTCCTATAATCAATGCGCACAAGATTGTGGCTTTATTTAACTGCTAAATCTTCAAAAGAAATAGAAGCAGACACATTTTACAGTGTGACAAAGCAAGAAAACATGACTAAAACACACTAAAACTTATAATAGCGCAACGTAGTACTAACTCTTATTTCCTATAATCAAGGCGCACAAGATTGAGGCTTTATTAAACTGTTAAATCTTCAAAAGAAATAAACGCACACACGTTTTACAGTCTTACATACCAAGAAAAACATGACTAAAACACACTTAAATTTATAATAGCGCAACGTAGCGCTAAATCTTATTTCCTACGATCCATGCGCACAAGATTGTGGCTTGATTAAACTGCTAAATCTTCGAAAGAAGTAGAAGCGCACACAGGTTACAGTCTGACAAAGCAAGAAAAACATGCCTAAAACACTCTAAAACTTATAGTAGCGCAACGTAGTACTAACTCTTGTTTCTTGTAATCAATGAGCACAAGATTGAGGCTTTATTAAACTGTTAAATCGTTAAAAGAAATAGAAGCACACACAGTTTACAGTCTAACATACCAAGAAAAACATGACTAAATCACACTAAAACTTATAGCAGCGCAACGTAGTACTAAATCTTTTTACCTAAGATCCATCCGCACAAGATTGTCGCTTTATCAAAACTGCTAAATCGACGAAAGAAATAGAAGCAAACGCATTTTCCAGTCTGACATACCAAGAAAAACATGACTTAAACAAACTAAAACTTATAGCAGCGCAACGTAGTGCTAACTCTTATTTCCTATAATCAATGCACACAAGATTGTGGCTTTATTAAACTGCTAAATCTTCAAAAGAAATAGAAGCACACACATTTTACAGTCTAACATACCTACAAAAACATAACTAAAACACACTAAAACTTATAGCAGCGCAACGTAGTACTAATTCTTATTTCCGATAATCAATGCGCAAAAAATTGAGGCTTTATTAAACTGTTAAATCTTCGAAAGAAATACAAGCACACACATTGTATAGTCAAACATACCAAGAAAAACATGACTAAATAACACTATAACTTATAATAGCGCAACGTAGTGCTAATTCTTATTTCCGATAATCAATGCGCACAAGATTGTGGCTTTATTAAACTCCTAAATCTTCAAAAGAAATAGAAGCAGACACATTGTACAGTCTGACATACCAAGAAAAACATGACTAAAACACTCTAAAACTTATAACAGCGCAACGTAGTGCTAACTCTTATTTCCTATAGTCAATGCGCACAAGATTGTGGCTTTATTAAACTGTTAAATCTTGTAAGTAAATAGAAGAACACAAAGTTTACAGTCTGACGTACCAAGAAAAACATGATTAAGACACACTAAAACTTATAGCACCGCAACGAAGTACTAATTCTTATTTCCTATAATCAATGCGCAGAAGATTGAGGCTTTATTAAACTGTTAAATCTTCAAAATAAATTAAAGCACACACAGTTTACAGTCTCACATATCAAGAAAAACGACTAAAACACACTAAAACTTATAGCAGCGCAACGTAGTACTAACTCTTATTTCCTATAGTCAATGCGCACAAGATTGTGGCTTTATTAAACTGTTAAATCTTGTAAGTAAATAGAAGAACACAAAGTTTACAGTCTGACGTACCAAGAAAAACATGATTAAGACACACTAAAACTTATAGCACCGCAACGAAGTACTAATTCTTATTTCCTATAATCAATGCGCAGAAGATTGAGGCTTTATTAAACTGTTAAATCTTCAAAATAAATTAAAGCACACACAGTTTACAGTCTCACATATCAAAAAAAACGACTAAAACACACTAAAACGTATAGCAGCGCAACGTAGTACTAACTCTTATTTCTCAGCGCAAATTATTACTATCTATTTATTACTACAATCAATGAGCACAAGATTTAGGCTTTATTAAACTGTTTCATCTTCGAAATAATCAGAAGTAGTGCCAGCTATTGTCTTTTTTAACATTAATTTTTTAGCATTTTTCTTTTTTTGTATACTATAAAGGCGCAAATAATTACTATCTATCTATTACTACCATCAATGCGCACAAGATTGAGGCTTTATTACACTGTTAAATCTTCTAAATAATGACAATCACACACGGCTTAAAGCTAGACATATCAAGCAACACATGACTGAGACATACTACAACTTACAGCAGCACAACGTAGTACTGTCTATTATACACTACCATCAATGCGCACAAGATTGAGGCTTAATTAAAATGTTACATCTTCTAAATAAAGATGATTACACACAGGATACCCTCTGACATGCCATAAATTAGATAACTATGACAAGCAACAATTTATAGCAGTGCAAACAAGCATCATCTATTATTTACTACCAATACTGCGGCTAACATTGATGCTATATTTTACTGTTTCGTCTTGTAAATGATGATAATCTTACACAGCTTACACTGTGAGGTAGCAAGAATCAAGTGACTACGAGATACAACAACTGATAGCAGGGAAACGTAGTACTTTCTATTTTTACATCGTATGCTGTATAAAAACACATGTCTATTACATTTGATAAATACATTTAAGTAGGCACTGGCCACGATCAGACATATCACGAAACTCACGGCTATAGCAAGGAGACTCTTACAGTAAAGGACTATAATTCTATTTTTCCTTTATTATTCATAATGCCCCTATGACGCAGGAGGCATTGCTCTACTCTTAATGTGCAACAAATAATCACAAATAACTTAAACGTTTCACAGCAGCAATCACATGTGTATTACAAACTCTAACTGGTGAAGAGTTTTGATAATTAATTTTTCTTGTGTGCTATGTTAATGTGCGTATAGTGAATGAGGTGTGAAATTGCTATTAGAAACTTCAAATCATTATTATTATACAAAATTTTCATTT
The DNA here is from genome assembly GCA_010016025.2 of Alatinidae sp. Z8VKAUB7J3. NCBI lineage: Eukaryota > Metazoa > Cnidaria > Cubozoa > Carybdeida > Alatinidae > Alatinidae sp. Z8VKAUB7J3. Next base: position 79,416,157 of record JAAAKM020006971.1, on the reverse strand, counting down.
TTGTTTGGGTATTGTAATTCAATTTAATATCTTATCTTTGTATTGTGCAAATGAAGAAGGAATCGTTACTAGATATCATTCGTAATATTGATGGCTTGATGCCATTCCTGCCAATTTTATCAGTAGGGTTTCTTTGCTTTCGATTTCTTTGTTTTTGATTACTGATATTTTATGTTTAATTTTTTGGGAAAAATTTTATATCTTAAAAATTGTTATTTTGACTTTTATTTGTAACTTATTTTTCCATATGGCGAAATTAGAAATAAATAAATTTGTAATTATTATATAATAAGTAATTGTGGTCGTGATCATATATTGTTCTACTATGTATTTATCGACAGTTTCAAAGCTCGTGGATTGAGGAATCACAAATGACGCCAAGAGATGCCCAAGAAAGCCATATATCCAACTTATAAACTGCAAGGAAGGGAAAAGAGCGTATACCGTGCGATGGGCTTTGAAATAGAAATAAAAAATGCAGGCAGAATTTTCATTGCAAAAGAATTCGATGACATAACAAGAATGTTTTCAGAGTGGAGACTAAGGCTTCACTTTTCTGGGGGGAAATTCCAAAGCTTTTATACGAAGAACAATTTAAAACTTTCAATTTCATATTTTTAGTTAAGAAACTAATTGTCAAGACTCCATTGATTACCTTTTCTGAGTCTCCTCTCTTGAAATACAGTCTTGTTATGTCACCGTGGTTCTGTGCAGCGCATTTCCACATCCAATGCCAAAGCGGAGCGATTAATATTTTACGTGTTACTACATAGGTTTATGTAGTTGCAGTGAATAATGAACTTGTCTCTTATGTAAGGGGGTCAACGTTTGATCCATAGAGAGACGTTACTTCTTCGTGGAATGCTCTGCATTCTAATAAAATCAGCACGGGTACTAACTCAACTTGGCTCTAAAGAGAAGGCAATTCATCAAACTGTATCAAAATTTATCTAACTACGTATATGTAGAATGAGACGTTTGATATCGTTAGATTTAGTCTTCCAAATGATGCTGAAACATAGCGACCCAATTAGGTGATTATATATGGTCGTTGTACAACTGTTGAAGATAGTTAACTGGCATCTAGAGATAGCCCTACTCACAAACACCAACAATGAAGCTGCTCCCTGTATTACTCGCAGAGCAGTATGAAGTTTGATTTTGCAATCAATTCTTGATGCCACATCATATCACTGTAACACTTATACCAACAAACCATAAAAAATCAAATTCTTTATGCGTAAACAGAAAATTACACTTTTCAAGCAGTTGCAATTGCATTTGTGTAACCGTAATAACCACTAGTCGCAAGTTTCTTGAAACGAAGGAAAAATTGGTGCCACTTGATCATCAAGTATAAAAAAGAGAATATTTATTGCTTGCAGTTAAAACATTCTACTCATTTTGCACTAAACTTGCAATAGGCTGTCAACATTGGACACATTAAGAGAAACTGCAAAAGGTACTGCCAGACTACAATAAATACGAGCCAGGAATTTTAATACGTGCGATAAGTTAAGAACAAAATTTCAATACATCAATTAATGGTAGATTATGGTTGTTACTTTGCATGAAAATGCCTCTACAGGATGGCAATGTATTTGGGCCACAAAATAAAAAATCCGTTGTTGGTGCGGATGTAGGAACGTGCGCAAAAGAGCTGCGTTTGTTGAGTAAATAGTAGCAGCGCGAAATGCATAAAAACAAGGAAATAAGATCCGGCAATTATCAACATCGGGAACAACGTATTGTTCTGAACTGCATTGTAGTTGCTAACAGTGATATGATGCAAAATCGAGAGAAAAATAGTCTGATTGAGAGCGCATAAGAACACCATTGTGAGGCTATGTGTCGGATGAAAGCGAGGCAAAATTTGGCCTCTATTAGACTGTGTAACATGGCCAGCTACTTTTCCACACATTACAGTAGGTTTTTCCATACCAATAGCTTCTAACCACGGGTGGAAGTGACACCAATAAGGTGATGATAACATGCTAATGAGATTAGGGCGAGAAGAAGCCGATGGAGTCATCAGAAAAAGAGACTTGCACGACTAGGGGGAGTTGTGATATTCCAGGATCCAAAACTAATGGTTTAATCAAGAGTGAAGCTGATTTCAAAGATTCTTCATAGTTATATCGAGGTATCTCGCTAATGTAATATTAATAGTAATGAAACACTTCCCGGGAACTCGTCGCATGTAAGCCCTACTCTTAGATTATCCAGACTGATTTTGTCTCTGGCAAAGGGAGAGGGCGCTTAAATGTGTGCCAAGCGGGAAAGAGATGTTCCCTTAGAAATGGTTGTAAACAAATTGCTTTACATATTAAGCCACCTACTTTGATCTAATCCGAAACCGAAGTTGATAGTCAGCATCGTCTGATCAGTTTCATCCGTTGGGTAGCCTCGCACTAAAAGCACGCACCGTTTAGTTTATCTTAGGTATGAAAATAACAGTTATTTGGGTCATAAGACTCTAGTAGCAATCAGCTTAAATAGCATGTGCTCTGAACGAATCGGAATGAGTTCTAATATTAAATTTCCTAATAAAGATATTTGCGATAGGAAAGTGTAAATAAGGTAAAAAATGTGTTTTGGGGTCATAATCTAATGGGACATTTAGTCATTAAATACGCTCTCTTTGAAACACATGTCGTAGCGAACGAGCCCATCTGACTAACTCACCCTAACTAACACAATGAAATTACTATCGTACGTAAAGAGCAACTAAACTAAACATTACAAGGGCCTAGTCTCCTCTTCCATTATGGCAGGTGAAATTTCATAACAGAAGCCGAAGAAGAAGTGTATATCTTTCGTTTCTATTTATCGACAGTTACTTTTTTCAGTCGATATAATTGACAGTTTGGCATACTCCCAGTTATGTATTGCATTATGTGTTAGATGAAAAAATGAACCAAGGTCTCTAACACCCCTGCATTGTTTCCTCAATATTTATTCTATTTCAGACATCATCTACCATAGGTCTCCCAAAACAATGTAACTTCTAATCTCGTGAGAAGCGCTCAGGTTCCACAAATTACGAAAATCAGTGGGAAAAGTTGACAATATTTTCAAAGCAAGGAATTAATATATGTCGATTAGTATAATACTTTGTAAACGTAAGTTATGATATCAAACATTTGGGGAAAAGAAAATTACGTTGATTACAAGACCTCGTCCCTTAATGTCTCCTAACGCTGCTCCGCAGTCCCCTCCCCTGTTAGACCAAAGGAGTATAAATTTAACTTTACGTATTATACAGGACGCCGTTTGTCCTGATTGAAAACTTGAAAAGCACAAAGATAACGACAGCTAGGTGCGCCCACCTCTGTTACAATCCCCTGTACAATAGTTAATCTTTGGTGAAAAAACTTACAATCTGAATTGCATTTGCAAGAGAATTATGGCGTCTTTGCATGTGAGGAGCTGATTTATGTAATAAATATATTGAATGCCTGGAAAATGTCATTATTCTCATGACTTAACCAATGCCAGTAAGAAATCTTGATCTTAAATTTTACTCATGTGTATGCCTTGTAAATGTTCGATTTACATGAATCCAACATTGGTACTTTAGATGTAGCGGGTCTTGTTGATGAAATCAAGTCTGATATTGTTTCCCAAAAGATGTGCTTCAATGAGCAAGATAGTGGCCTTCAGGAAATGAAGAAGAGCTTGGAAAAGTTGAGGAATGATTTGCTTCTTGCAAACCAACAGGGTAAAAAACTTAAGAATGACGAGATGCAAAGTGATGCCAAAATCAACAAATTGCAATTGGACCTTGATGAGCTTAGCAAACCGTCGGGTGTAAACAGTGACTTAGAGTCTGAAACACAACATCTTGAACTCACATGCACACTGCAGATAAAAGGTATTTGCACTAAGGAAGAGGAGGAGAAAGCTACATGTGTGACCGAAGAGAGAGAGCTGGCAGATGCCACACATAATGATTTTCCTCGTGACGAAGTCATTGGGAATCCTGCCCCGAAAGAAGAAAACGAGGCTAATACATCTTGGGAAAGGGATGGCGTAATAAAACGAAGGTAATAATAATTTAAAGACTTTTTTTGGAACATTCAGTTCATTATAGGTTCCACTTTTCTCAAAAGGGTTATTTGTAGTAACTGCGGTATGCTAAGGTAAGAAAGATGAAGCCTCTTGTGTTTTTCTCACCATGTGTCAAAAGATGAGGAGGGAGTATACATTATGGTATTTATAAAGTGGTCATTACGTTTCTGGAAAATGGAGCATGTATTGATATAATTTATTAACTGTTTACACCCATAGCTGAATTTCGGATACTTGATTGTTCATTGCGTTACCTACATTTATGGCATTGTCAAAATGATTGTCAGAGATTGCATTCAATATGCTACTACTATTTGGTTTCTCAGTGAACGATTTGCGACGGACATGATGCCTAGCAGGCTTTGTCCTCAGTCCTTCAGTGTTTTGCATTTAATGATAAGAGCGAGGATATTAGAGTGAGGTGATAAATTCGAAGTGACTATGTTATGCTTGAAAATAACAGTACTCAACTGAAAGTTTTTACGTTACTGTTATACACATGTGCTAGTGTATGAAGTAAATTGGCGACTCCAACAGATAACCATCATGCAAGACCTTTTTTTCATCATGTTTTGAAATTGGTAAATTATGTCATGTGGAGTTCTTGATAGCTAGAGATCAAAGGCAAGAATAACATTGCTTGCATTACTCGTATACACTTTCAACGATTACTTTGCCTTAGTCGATCCTCTACAAGTGCTTTCATTGAACTTTAATTGAAATTGTCCCCCATATTTCAGCGGTGGCTCGGTGGTGAATATTGGTAGTGATGTCAACGGAAACACAATTTCTAATCAATTAGATGCTTTCGTATTTCCAAAAGAAGACCATTGTCAGAAGGTGAGATCTTCTTCTAATATACTTATTAGATTTACAGGGTAATAATAACTACTTTACTAATTAATACATGACTCCCCTTCTAGGGTGACACTACATGGTATAATGTTAAAGAAAAGGCAACCAGTTTTTTATTCAGACCGATATAGTAACTTGAAATATCTTGAACCTCATTGCTACCTGCAAGAAGTAAATGAATCAAAATTCAACGACTTCTTTAGTATTAAAACAATTTTCAAGATCGGACAGTAACTTAGAGTGCAGTCAAATATCTTCAAACCAATTTTTTAACGCTCAGGTTGTACAGTTTAAATTTGTGGCAAAGATCTCTGAAGGTTGTCAAAGGTGAAATTTCTCCATTAGCCTCCCTGGTTTCATATGCCATAGGGGGGGAGAGGAGAGGGGGCTTGCCTATTGTACCACATTCCATTCACCATGTACACTTTGCCTAACATATGCATCGCAAGTATGTGAATTGTAGTAGTAGAAGGATCTTTGTATTTATGTTCTATTTTCTCAAAATGTCTTGGGACGCTCTTATCCCTCAAACTATCATGTCTACCTATAGCAAAGAGTTTGGAATTACATAAGCTAGTGTCCTTTAAGGCACAGAACTAGCATGTTGCATGTTCTCCATGTATTGCAAGATCGAGCTTACCCAAAGCAATATCAAAGTCTTCTGTTGAGAGACCAATGACGAATTCACATACAGCAAAAGATCTTAAAGTAGGACATTTCAATGTAGGATATTTCAAAGTAAGTCATTTTAAAAGACACCACCAAGCAATGTGACTCTGCCATAGGGAGAACCCAGACTGTGCTAAAGTGTACACCGACGATTGTTTCCGTATCATGGGAAAGGCCAGGTCTGCATTTCGTTTGGCCGTACTGGAGTCAGTCCATATAAAAGCAAGAAAACCTTTGCTATGGAGACAGAAAAAATTCTTTTTCTCACTAGACCTATTAAATTAATCTCGTTTTAATGGATGCTGATAGGTTCAAAACACAAGCCATTCAGGCAGTTCAAATTCTGATAGGCTGTTTCAAAAATACAGTTGGGTATACTCTTTCACACACCTCATTTCGGTCATACTGACGTTAGTACTCTGAGGAGTGTCAGTCGAAAAAAGCTTTTAAGTACACAATGTTTTCGCTATATCGAGTAATATTTTTGTTTTGTACCACAAAGAAACTATTTTAAAAGTATGAATAAAATACATGTACCGTGTAAGCTATGGATAACAGTTTGTTCTGTTAACTTACTTTTATATGGTATTTTGTACTTTGTTGTTAATTTTACACAAAAATATGTTTTATCAGAAATAGTGTTTTCAAATGTCAAAGAGCCATATAGCGTATATAGGGGAAGAAGTTCAATCAATTGTTCAATAAATTGTGATAATGCCGAGCATTTTATTTTGATTATTGAAGCAGGATATAAAATTCATCAACAGTTAATCAAAGTTAGAAATAAATCTGCAAAGGAATATGTTGGTATAATTTATGCAAAAGACATTATATGTGTGATATATTTGTATAAATATATCTTTACCTCGAAAATACTCTCTTTTACTTCAGGTAATTCCATCACAACCAACACTTATTGCACCAAAGATCAACATTCAGATCTGGCCTAGCACTAACAAGAAATCTCTTGTTGCAGAAGCCACAGTGTGCAAGGAAATGACAGAAGAACAGAAGAAACCATCAAAAGCTAGGGACAGTGATGAAGACAAGGATCTTGTATTCAACAATGATGACATTGATAATTTACTTAATTCGCTTTTGTAATCAGAAGGACTAAAGTAGCTCTTTTTTTGTAATAAGAGATACTGATGTAGTTCACTTTTGTAATCAGAGGGACGAAAGCAGTTTTCTTTTGTAAACAGGTGGACCAAAATAGTTTACTTTTGTAATCAGAGAAACCTAGGTTTTGAAGTTTAGTGCTTTTTGCTTTCAAAATGACTAACCTAAAGTTAACCGAGAGTTTCTCTCTTCTGTCAGATTGGAAATTATTGTACATAAAGTAGCCTTATAAAATTTGTAAATAATCGTTGATAGGTACTACTTTTTCGCTACAATAAATATTGTATATAAATATTAAGCAGTTTGAAAATATAGACCGCACAATACAATTGATTTAATGAACTACAGAATGATCTCGTTTCAAAGACACTCCGCCACCATGACTTTGTCTTTATTCGTATAAATCGACTAAATGAGGTCAGTGAGAAACGTTTTGATATTTTAGGTCAATGGCAGAGGCCAAACAGTATTGGCTGGGTTCTGTAAAATAGGGGAAATTCCCCTACCTAACAATCCTACCAGTAGCAGCAAGAATCACAATTACAACATTTGGATCCTGAGAGAAGCAAAACGGTTCAGGATGGAAAGTTTCCTAAGATCTAACCTCACAGTAACTGACTGTATAATCTTTATGTTAAATTGAAAATGTGTTTTGGTTTATTTGTCGTTAGATATCGTGTTGTTTTGTGGTTACACGTAGGATTTTGTATTTGGTTTCTATGTTGTTCTGCATTGCATTTCGTAGGGAATTGAATATCATAATTTATAGATGACACAGGATTGGCAATGAGTCAATCAAAGTCGCTCCACCAAATTGACGTAGAGCTGACAGATAAATAGAAATTTATTCGCTTATAAGTTTTTTTATTCCACTTACTTTTTAGAGAACTTGACACGAGAATTATTTCCTTTTTTTGTTTCATTGCGTGTTTCTTCTCTTGTGAAGAGGCTGAAGCCTCAAAACACCGCTCTCTATGACGTGGCCACTGTGACTTGACTCGTCTTAGCTGAATAATGCCCGTGAGATTTGCACAATTCTGCTCCAAAAACACTTCCATCGCTCTCGATCTTTGGTTAGTCTCTCCATTATTGAAACTTGCGCGGTAAATATATTTACCTTGTGAGGTCACATTTTCCCCTCAAGATAACCTAGTGCTTCCTACGCAAACATCACGTCAGTCTTCTTACTATATTTATCCGGGAATTACGTTCCCTTTAGCAGGAACGACAAGCTTCAACTAGGGGAGATCACACTTCCCTGAGATGTGAGGTAAGGGAGTTACATCGTCACGTTGTCTGCACGTTTAAATATTTGAATTCAGCTTTCCTAAATAGCCTAAGGTGAGTTTTTACCAAACGTGTCACAGACTCCTTGTTTTTAGATCTGTGATAGGTCTCCTCAAAGCCGCTATGTTTCGTCGTTTTGGGTGGAGGTGCAAGCGTATAATCAGGCATTTTCAATCAGCAAAGTCAACATCAGAGAAGAGAGAACGAAAATATTGAACTTCCCATGATCCCTTTCAATTGCTTAAGGAGTAAGAAAAGCAGGTGAATTGTCTGCTTTCTGAGAAAACACTTTCTCCAAAAGCGTGTTGATATTCAACGTGGGAAATTTTATCACTCTGGAAGTTCTGTCGTTTGAAGAAGAAAAAGTACTCGTGATAAAATTCTACCATATTTTCAATATCTCCAATTAAGCACCTCCTTAATCCTACAAGAGCTATAAGCAAACTGGGGAGCTAAAAGGTTCGTTGCATTTTTGTACCATGGACAGTTAGCTACACTTAGAGTAAATGCAAAAAACAGTCATTTTAGCTACAATTTGATAGGTTTGAGACAAGGCTGTCTCATATCACAAGTTCTATTTAACTGTTTTGCTAAAGAAATGACGATAAAAATCGTAAAGGAATCACTTGAAAAGCTTGAAGTCGAGGGTAATATTTTTCAGTCAATGCGTTTTGCAGATTACAAAAAATTGTCGTGATTCAGGGGTTGCTTATAAATCATTCTTAAAAACCAAGTCATACTAATGAAAGATTACTGGATAATCTAATCAGATACATACATGATATTATATGTAAAGAACCCCAAAATACTAAGATTGGTAATAGCTGTAATCATATACTGGCTAATGTGATACATGACCAAAATATAGAGCAGGTGTGTACGTTAAGGTATTGTGAGGTACTCTGTCAAATGAAGGTCAACTGTAGCCAAGGCAAGTTGGTAATAGAAACTGCTGCTCATAAAAAATCTAAGGAAATGAATAAAGTGTTAATTATCAAACAACACTAATATGCAGCAGACAAAGGAGCATTTAAAATAGCAGATATTAGGTATTTGATCGCATGACAGATGAAGTTTTTGAGGCAGTAGATAAGTTCTCTTCGACAGAAATAGTATCAAATGATTGTGAGCTGAAAAGAATTTTAAAGAAGTCGCCAATGATCGCGATTGGTGGTTTGTAACCTTTTTTGAGATTCTGCAGCAAAACAACAAATAACCTTTAAACTACCAAGGTAGGGGGTCTGATAAACAACAAGAAACTTCTTGTTCAAAGCCTCGACTTCATACAAGCAGAATTCAAAGTTTTGGTGAATACATTAGACCCTACTGCTTTCTGACAGACTGAATCAAACGTTAAAGTTCTCTCTTACCACCTAGATTTCTAACTATGATTTTTCTTCTACACGCTAAGAATCGCAAGGATTGTAAATCATTGTCATTAACACTTAATATTTTCTCAAGTAGGTGAAGTGTCTTTTTACTACGTCAAAACTGTCCATCTTCCACGGTGTAGTGTTCGAGAAACAACAAAGTTTTAAAATCATAATGGACCTCAGTTAAAGCCCTTGTCAAGACGGTTTGAAGTTCATCATCTTTTATCTTTGTAGTGCTTATTAAAATAGTCATGTTCTATGACTAGTAAGCCCTTGTAAGTCACAACTGCTACTCTTCATTGCAGTTACCGGCCAATGCATGCAGCTCTCTTCCTCATGCTACAAAATTTACTCATAATTTGTGTTGTGTAAAATTCTGTTACAGTTTAGTAAAATTCTTGCATATCACTTACTAGCGTGAAATGGTAGCACTAGCTAATGGTTTGTTGTTCAATACTTATGTGAGCAATTTGGAAAGCAATTTGAAGGCTATTTGAAGGATGTACCCAACCTTGAAGTATAAGGGTAAGCCTATGGAATTATTTGGTATTCGGTATCCGGTGAAGTTGGTTGGATGTGGGCATCTCGAATTAGAAGGGTCTTATTTCGGGGGAAACAACGCATTTTTTAGGGTTGTGCATGGTGTATTTTTGTGTGAATTGGCTTTCAAATTATAAATCCATATTACCAAGTTGCAAGAGGGAGAGAAAGTAACTAAAGAAGTGAGTAATGTACTTTGACAAAGGACGGGGTCCATTTACTTTGACCGAACTATGTTAACAATTAACGCAAACACTTGATGAAGTAGTAATTTAGAGGTGATATGAAACAGAGACAGAGGGAATACTTTCATACTAGGAAAACAGTCTTCAATCATGCACCTTCATGATAGTCTCATGCTGCTCGACAAACTTTCCACTGGCATCATAAAGTTGCGAGGATAAAAACAATTACTGACCACGTATTGGATCCTCTGGACATTTCTTTAATATTAAATTTTATTTAATCTATCAGTTACCACTTCCAAACGCTCTTATTTTACGGATTGATTTAGTTGAAGACTGTTGTTGGCAACTTTAACAATCTGCTAAAACACTAGTTTTCACGCTTGGTTTGCGTTCAAACGTTGCCATTTCCACTCTCCACTTTTCTTCGACTTGTACCTATTGCGTTAATAGCCATGTGATCACTCTCACACCATTCTCAGATTACCTCATTTCAGCCTTTTCGTCTTTTTAAGAGTAAGCGGCCATAAATAACTAGAATGGCAAATTCCAATAAACGCAACTCTTACTATATTGTGCTGACAACTCTGGATCTAGGCAGTATCCCCTGCCGATCGTGTGCAAAACAATCATTTTAAAGAGATGCATAAAAGAGCTCTTATAGAGCTATTATATCCCGAGAAAAAGGAGTAGAAGCAAATTTATACAAGAATTTCACGATCTAGTAGTATAAATACTGTTGTAACGAATTCTTGGCTAGTGTGTTAAAATTTCACTCAAAAAATATTAACCCAGCTGAGACCTTACTCAACTGTAGCTTTTATTCTACTAGATAATGAAAAGAAATGATTCCTTTTGTAAAACACATTTCATAGTTTATCTCTAAATCTGTAGTTTTCTGCTATGCCTTTAAAGTTTTCTTATCAACTTTTAACAACACGATGCCTAACTTTTGTAAACTATTTCTATGCAAAGAAGAGAAGCATTGCTTCTATGTTCCTCCAAACTAAAGGCTGGTTCAACTGTCAGAAAATGAAACTATAACCAACATATATCACAAATATTATAGGGAATGTACCTGACGTTCATCTGTACTGATATACGTTAAAAGGAGGTAGTGATTTTCTTAGTAAACATTTGAACCATTAGAAAATTCGCATATTCTCAATTCATTAATGTTTACAAAATACTGAGCTTGATATAATATCACTTGTACGCTCGTTTACAAATACCTCTTCCCCTATCCTCTCTCTATGGCTACATTTGAGCAAACAAGGTAAATCAAAAGCGTTTGGCAGCCAATTCTTTTTAACGATTATTAGATATTTTCCACCGTGTGATCCTGACCGATGTGACACTTAATACTAAATTTTTCCATGGCACGTATGTTCCCTATTGCATGTAAACGCTCCTACCAGGCACGTAGCCAGAGTAAGAAATTTTGAGGGCATATTCTGAACTTTGAAAGACTGCTCTGAGTTTGGGGAAGCTGACATTGCGAGTACTTAATGAAAGCTCATGGTTGTTTGAAACTTGACAAAAACCTTTCGGGACTAACGGTATATTTAGTGGGGCGTAGACCCCTTATACCCCCGTGGCTTTAGGGTTGGCTCCAACCGACTGAATTGGTTTTGTATATTGATAAACATTTTAGGTCATTTACATGTAAAACTCTCTCCACTCCAGTAAATCGACCTATAAAGTGCGTCTATTGTTACTAAACTGTCAATTCTACGCAAACACTACTGCATGTTGAGGGGTTTGTAAATCTTTGCTTCCTTAAAGGATGTCCACGAAATATTAAAGATACTTTATACAGCTAAGAAATATTCATCCACTTCAATAATATTGCTTGCAAACATATATAATGCCCTCCTTTTCTAGCCTTAATTTTAAAGTAAATCTACGGCCTGACAAGCTCTTTGCAGGTCCGGTCTCGTTCTGGATTTTTGTGTGATAAAGGTTCATGGGAAGCGTTTCTTAAATGACGCATGAGTGCACTTACCTTCCACTCTAAAATAAGCGGTAGGATGTTATCATTTTTGGACTTTTCTTAGGGTGAACATGAATAATCATAATAGGCAATATTTAGGTGAAATGTATTAATAGAATAAGCAATACTGCATATTCTCATATTGAAGTATAAGCAGTATTTGATGCTGATGCATTCAATATATCACTCAAGCACTCTGGATGAACTGAAGATACAACAGTTCGGATAAAGTCGCAGTTGGCTATTAGAAGGCGCCCAAACTTCGGGCGACCCTAAATTAGGGGAATACGGTATTTGCACCACCACACCAAGCTGGCTCGCTGGGTGCTCTTAAAACCAAAGAGCTTTCCAAATCCCATTACATATCATTTACAGAATCAACTGTAACTGGGAAAGAATCTACTGATACCTTCTGCTATTAATGCTTGTTGAATGGGGTCGCATAGAAGTTCCTACATGAAAACGAAACAATTATCTTGATAACAATTACCTTGATAACTTGATAACATAAACGTATTATTAAGCTTCGAAGCGGGGATTCGAAACGGGGCAGTTACCATCAATTCTGTTACTTGGCAAAAGCATTTGGTAAGATTTCTAGGAAATTGTGATTGTCCCATTTCCACTCTGCTGAAATATTTCACGAGAAAGTATCTGAGAATGTTATGACGCAAAAGCTTGTTAAAAATTTAAATAGCACCATGCTAAAATCTTTTAAATACTAAATTGAGCAAGCAAAATTAGCTAATCACTTGGCAAATAAACAGCAAAAGTAACCGGTCCCTTTAAAATAACTCACGATGATAAATGAACGTTACGTCTGGGATGGGACGACGGTAAAAATTTCAATTTTCAGGCGGTTCTCTACATAATCTGTTTCATATGGTCAAACAATTCAATGTCGTGTAATAATTACTATTGGTGTCTTACATAATTGCTGACAAAGTAGTTTTTCATCTCATCGTTTTCTACCAAACTGAAACTACCCAACCATGAACGTCTTTAGCGCCCTCTGATTTTCTAGGAATTAGCACCCTATAATGCAGAGCTGAGCCGACTGCATTACCATTATTAGATTTATTCAGAACTATAAATTTGTTGCTTGAGGTTATTGGTATTTCTTCAATATTTGTAGGGTACGCATTGTTTCACACACAGCTTTGGAAACAGCTTCCGGTCCTCAATGCTGCAGTTTGGGAATGCTAAATCAAGGCAGCAACAATTCAACAAATACTGTGCTCTTACAATCGTATTAAGGCAGTTAACCATAATACATAGGTACAATGTGAGAGCTGCGTTTAGTGGTCAATGACCCTTTTTGGTAACGTCATGCTCGCCGTAGATTTAGCAACTTTTCTTGAATATAATTGACTTGTGATTTTCAGGTATTTCAAAACTTGTTTGCGCCAAATGACACAATGTTAATAGAGCAACTCTACGAAGCCACACAGACATAATGGCACTTTGTCTGGTGTCACTATTTAAACCCGAGGAAAAGAAACAAAAACTAGTAGCATACCAACATATCATAACAGTTTCTTTTAAAGGTCGTGTTGTAAAACGTCAAAGCACACTTTTGTATACAAAGCTATTGGGAAAATAGACTCATTCTTTAGGAAGAAAGATATCAACAAACATTGTTCTTAAAGAGTTGCGTGTTGTAGTATTATGGTGCTTAAGAAAATGCAAGAAAATTCCCGAGGTAGGGAAAACGAGCAAGAAAATGACACTGCAACGCTAAGGGTTACAACGAGGGGGTTGAACAGTAAATGTACGTGCTTTGGATGAGAGGGGGATATAAAAGAGTGCAAGTACTAGATGTGGAATAATACCAAAGGGAGTAACGTATGACAGATATTAGAGTTGAAAAGTTTAAGACTATAGAAGGATGGTAATCCGACAGACACAAATAAATTCCAAATATGAGACGCAAGGAAAGAAGCTTTCACTGCGGAACTACTTGAAACAGCGTGGAATTTGGACCGTAACTAAATGTGCCCTTGAGGCGTGCCTAGTCTAGCTGGCGAACGTTGTCATGTGAAGAGTGAGCTATAATAGATCAGCGGAGCAATGACTGCGACGATGAAGAATGACAACGATGCGACGTTGTGATACGGCATGTCGCCCACGGGGATCCTGTCCGATAGTATTACAAAGTCTGATGTTTATTCGTAACTAAGTTTGTCGTTCTGAGACTCTGCTAGTCAGAGCGGCGGCCATGTTAGAATTGCCGTATCTGCATACCTACCTGCTGCATGTGTTGCGCGCCTTTAGTAGACTTTAGGGCAAATCTATCAATCTTTACCCTTGAAAGCAAACTTCGTATCATAAAATTTAAATTTATTCACGTAATACCTTTCTCTTAATGTTTTAACAGGAATCTATTTGGGGAAGAAAATCCCCTATTAACAAGTATGGGGCTAGAATAAACTCCGCAAAAATAGGGATACATTAAATCGCCCTCGGTGATTTGCTGACGTCCTAATGTATTGGATTTCGATTTAGTCGACTGCGCAAAAAATACGGCGGATTGCTTCTACAATCAATGAATCACACTTACTTGAACCGAAGTCGTTCCATGTCGCTCTCCGTCAACTATCCATGGAGTTTGGCTCAGTTGTCGAGAGAACTTGTTGTACCGACCTACAACAAAACAGCATCATTGTTGAAAACTTGCTAGTACAAAATAGAAGTCCAGAACAACTTTATGACATTAAAGTGTCCATCTTATCAAACAGAGAGACAATGTGTATAGCTTGGATTCCTTGTAGCAACAGGCTTGAAACTTCATTTGGTGCTGTAACTAATTCAAAAATATAAATTACGAACTTATTGACAAGCGGGGATCTATCGGAGAGAGAGAGAATCTATTGGATGAGACGGAATCTATTGCACATAGGGAATCTACTGAAGAGGGGGAATCTACTGCAAAAATGAAATCTGTTAGAGAAGTAGAGCTTACTAAAGATTCCGTTCGGATAAAAAAATTTGTCCAGAAGGAAGTCTAGATACGAAAACATTTGGGAGAGGAGTGCTGTCACAGACAGGTGCGGGAGGAGTTTTCAGCTAAGGGTATTGGAAAGTGGGTTATCGAACCCCATATTCCCCTGGTGTTTCATACCACTTGGAGCGGATTATAGTATTTTGTATCATAAAAATAGGGGAAAGATCAAAACTGATATACACACCTACCTCCTACATAGACAGATTGATGAACCGTATTAACTGAAGCAAGTTCACATGCGACATCTGAACGTTCAGGAGGGCACGGGTAATATCTAGAAGGGAACAGCATATCATCGTTATCATTAGTACTCTTTTAATATAGATGATTATCTATGCCGGTGCGTCTTCCTTGAATCTTGCAATCAATATTTCATTAGTTACTAGAGTGTTTACTCTCTTAGCCACTCCTATATGATTCACATGTGGCAGGAAATGTTTTCGCCAACCATTCACAACACAAAACACAGGGAAAAGCGGGAAAACATGTACTAATAATTCCTTCACATATGTTTTGGAACTGACAACAAAGCAAGGGAACTACGTTTTGACACCATTTAAGATTTACGCTCAGCTACCTTGAGTCACATTTTACGTCATTGCTTACTAAGGGGATTTGATATACGTCTTACAATCACTATATCTACGCTCTAATTTCCAATGGAGGACTTCCAAAGTACCACAGACCTGTAATAGCCGTTAACTAGTGTTACCAAACATTTTTCCTGGCTCTTCCTGGGCATTACCAAGTTATTATCTAATTCGTTTTCGACCTATGGAACGCCATCTTAATTTTGAAAACAGATCCTAATTACTGACCGTTTTCAATTACAGATTATAATAAATACTAATTAATGAGCCTATATTACAGAGATAGCATTTTGTTTGCATCATCTGGGATGCATAATTTGTTTATTGTTATTAAAAAGTTTAACAACTTGAACTTACTTTGCGGTTCTACACATTGAAACCTTGCACACAGCTGTATTTAGAAGCCTAAAGGTAGTCTTCAGTTTTTAAAAAAACATGTCGGACTCAGTAGGAGGGTGTCAGAATTTAACTTGGTTCTCGGCAGAACAAAACACATTAAATGTCGTACGAGGGCGTACTAAACAATTTGCAGGTACGATCGGGACGCACGAGAAGCACCTGGAATTTAGTCTGAGGTTACACATGAAGTGAGTATTACTGTACGCAAATTTACAATCAATGACATGATGTAGCACATTAAAAACCTACCGTGACAGGGCGTCTACTGTAGACAGCGTGTTCAATGAGGCTTCTAATCTATTCCATGTGACGTCACTGTACTCTACCTATGTCACAAAATACGACGTAAGCATCAACATTGGTAAATCAATACCCAACCTTAACATAACCACCTTACACATACACCTATCAAGAAGTGTGAAAGGTATGATACACAGTTAACACTCGATTGGTTGAGCACAGAATAAGCGGAATCTTCTCATAGTGTAACAACCTTTGACAGCATCTGACGATTTCACAATTCAAGTCCTCTGAATTGCCTTCTGTAAGTCGAACCCCCAATAACTGGAATCTTCCTGGTGCCCTGAAGCAAGTTACTGCCTTAAGTAGAACTCTGTCATTAAATAATGGGAGGATGGGAGCATATGGGCAGAGGATCCACATAAGAAGCAGTTGTAAAAATTGGAGATCTGCTGATTTTAGATGCTAAGATACATGGTACAAGGGGATCCGAGAAGAAAGAATGTGCGAATAGAATGCGAGGAAGAAGATGATGCAAATAATAGCTTTACTTATAGCAACGATAAACCTCTATAAAATTGTTGGTACACAAACTTTAATGCTTAGGGTCCATATTTAGCAAATATTATAAGAGGAAACTAAATGTACAGGTACAGGTGAGACTTATTGTCTAACCAACGTGATATTCTCTTGTTTAGAGATCATTAAACTTCTATAATTTGAATAGTTTGATAGCCTATTAAAAGTAAATCTAGTACAAAGTGCCAGGAGGCTTTGAAGTTCTCTACGGCAATTGAGACTAATTTAAGCAATAACACATGAAGTTTAAGTTTCTCCTACTGCTCCTTCTTCTTAATGCCAATTCCAAATGGGTGTTCCCCGAGAATTCCCCCGGGAAGATTCCCCCAAATTACATCCTTGAAGATTGCCCCCCTCCTGAAGATTGCCTCTAGACTATCTCCCAAAATATACCGCTAAAATTGATTTCCAGGACGGACATAAATATGAAATCCTGTTTAAAGTTCCATAATGGGCGAACAAGCTCTGGTTATTAATAATGCCCCACAAGCTAATCGTATAGCCACATATATCCCCGTTGATAAGCGTCATCGACTCTTAAAGTTAAAATGATAACCCTTAAGAGTTATTTGGTCGGCCCACCTCAGTGATAATGGCATCGCCGTTTGTAAAACTATACAGAGAAGAGGGTAAGTTTAAAATTACAAATGGTTAATTTCACTCTATCTAATCTTGACAACTATGGATTTCTATAGCTACTAATGCCCTAACCGTTATTAAGTGAATTTCTGTGTCATCAATCAATTGCTAACGACATAAAACTCGTCTTACGATTGGGCATCAGAACTTCATCTGAGTACATGTTACCAAGTACTTGTTTCTACCAAATCTGAGACTCACTCGTAATAGCTTATGTTGTGTTGAAAGGAATAATATAATCTTGGATAACGAAAAAAATTACTAGCGTGTCATTTTTTAATTACTCCAAGGCTTCCTCTCTGTTTATTTATGTTGTTTACTCATTTACAGTCTTAAAGTTAAACAAATATCTAATAACTATTGATGGTAAATTGTGAAGTAACGTCCCATTCCCATGTGCACAACAACATCTTTACTGGAAAGAGTGATCTAAATCACTAACAGATTCGAACCACGGCTCTAAAGCATTTTCTTTCACATTCTCGATTTTTGTTTCCACAGACCACTGTTACGCACAAAATTCTCCAAAAGCCGCAATTTACCAAGGATTTCATTTAAGCCTTAGCTGAAATTAATTGACAGTTCCACAATAAAATTTTGTACGATGCAATTATCAAAAGTGAAAAGTGGATATTTGTCCATAGCAGAACACTTGAATAATCTAACTAGTTCCTTGAGCTTACACGGCTTGTGAAATTTTCAATAAGAGTGTAAACGTGGGGCGCAATTTGGCAATTAAAAAGCAAACCCCAAAATACCTAAGCTGGAAAATATAGGCCAGTACGTAAACTCCTTCTAACTTTCAAGGAAGCCCAGGAACGCACGAGGCAATATGGATAGCGCGGCCACAACAGCTTGTTATGTTGGGGGTCGGCTACTTATGCATTACACTAAGTTGGCTAAACAACAACTCTTGTTAAATTTTAGGTACAGTTCAGCCACTACTTCCCAAAACCAGAATTTTTACAAGGCCTTCTATAATGCCAGCTCTCACTGTCTAATCGCGGAATAAAACGGCGGTATTCGCAGTAAAGTTATTAATAATCAATAAGCTAACTTCAACAAGCAATGCGTCTGTGCAACTAAACACAATGACACTATCTTCCAAGTTTCTGGACATTACAAATTTAGGTTTCTTGTCACTTTTTGCAAGTTCAAATTTTTCAGGAAAAGTTTCACGGTGCGTTATGAAATTTTATTTGGAACCCTGCTCCTGCGACTGGGTGCAGATGGTTATGGTATTGGATACAAACCATTACCTTTATTTAGAAATTTAAATAAACGATGCTAACGATGAGTAAGATTTAAACTAACATAATGATGGGTTAAAGGATTTTTGCTATTTATTTACTTATCAATTACTATTTGTTAATATATGTTTTATTTATTTATTTCCATCAGCGTCAACTTGGCCTTTTCGAACGAATAAAAGGTGATGTACAGGTATACAAAGACGAAGCGAAAGAACTTCGTAGAAAATTGGAAAATTTAAACAGGTACTATTCTCCACTATTTTATAGAAACAGTCTAGTTCCTTTTGAGGCTTGACGTACTTATTTTTGCATACTTGGCTGAAATTATCTTTAAATTTATGAACATAAAGACAAATAGTCTATTAACTTTCAGAAGTATTGCGTTATATACAAGCATTTAAACCCTCTGTTTTTCACTCTTAGCTTTTGAATTAACGGTTCCCTGGTTGTCGTTCCGCCATATGTGGTTCAATTTTTCAAGCTGCTGATAGCTGTAATGCTCCGTTCATCATTCTTTCCTCCTCTATTGTTGTCGTGATAAGTTACTTCAATAAATTGAAATGTTTGTAGTCATGTGTTTGTTTTTTCAAAATTTATCGTCTAGCTCTACTGTACATAGGTCACTTAAACGTTGTTCCTTAGACAGGGAACCTCATCTACATCGACTGGGTTTTATCACATGAACATTTTGCTTCAAATTTGTAGTTGATGGGGAGGAAGCACAAAGGTCTTTTGTCTTAAAGTTCACAAAGGCCGTTAAGACCAGTGATTTATGTTTATGTGCAGAACCTAGTATTCAAATCTACAAGATGTTATAACTTGGGCAAGTATAAGTTTAAGGATATGGTTCTTCTTTAAACAATAAAGGAATTATTACTCCTTCCTTCATTTTGGCATACTCCCATATTCTTATCGACTTGCCCTTTTTAGACCCCCTTTCGATGTTTAATGTTATTTCTAGATATTGCACAGGGGAGTTTATAACAGTGATTACAGTTGACACTTCATAACAGTGATTATAGTTCTGCCCAGTACTAACACGCAAAATCAACTGGGGGATAATCAGCATAGCTTGCAACCCCACCTACAAAGACAACCCCACCTAGAACTCTAAAGGCCAACCCCCACCTGGAAGAATTTTTTGGCATAAATTTCCAAAAGTTCAAATCGCGCTTCCCACCAATAATGTTAATAGAAACAATAATTTGGAGTTCTACCATTGAAACATTTCCTCAGTTGAAAGGTTTCACAATGCCACTTCCTTGAAGAAGAACACAGAGGGCAGTTTATAACAGTGATTACAGTTAACACTTTATAAGACTGATTACAGTTGACACTTTATAACAGTGATTACAGTTGACACTTTATAAGACTGATTACAGTTGACACTTTATAACAGTGTTTATAGTTCTGCCCAGTACTAACACGCAAAATCGACTGGGGATAACCAGTTCCGTGTGGTGTCAATTACTCTTGAAGTAGCTAAAACTGTTTTCGTTGTTGGATATCTACTAATACATTTTCTGTAGTCAAGCTCGGCTCTCAGATTGAGATCTTTTTGGAGAGTAACAGCATGGCTCATAGTGCCGTGATCTTAGATGGCGTCATGAGCCCGGCAGACCATTAGCAAGGCCTTGTACCCTATACCAATAGAAGTTGCTACTGATACTACGTTGAGGTCGGATGTCTAAAAGAGCCCACTGTATTTTACTTTCCTGGTTGACATGT
>JAAAKM020006971.1:79364986-79395533 GCA_010016025.2 Alatinidae sp. Z8VKAUB7J3 | reverse complement strand
AGAAGTTGCTACTGATACTACGTTGAGGTCGGATGTCTAAAAGAGCCCACTGTATTTTACTTTCCTGGTTGACATGTAGGCTACAGGCAGGTCCAGCTAACTGTTTCGATTTCCGTTAGGAAACCAGAGTTCTAGCTTTCACCAACTTCCTACCTCTTGTAATTTTGCGACGGAGAAACATTATCAGAACTACGTTTTCAATCGTTAATACATTAACAAAGTTAAAACGTCAACAAAGTTATGATGGAACGTTGTGGGTAATAATGACATTGGTATTAAGAGTGTTGAGTATGGGGATCTCTGGACAAATTTCTGTAGTCCTTTTACTGTTAGACTAAAACTCCTGCCCTTAGCTATGGTATTCACATCACCTTCACCCCTTATACTAGTAGATCGTGGATAAGGTAAAATTTTGCTCTGCGGTTTATTCCAGAAGGTTGACCTAACGTATTGTGTTTTTCAATACAGTATACAAGCGTTAGTTGATGGAGAACGGCACGAAGTTGAGAATGTTCTCAAAAGTTACTCGACCAGCTCGGATTGCCTTTATCAACTCACAACCTCGTTTACAATTATGAAAAAGTAAGTGAAAAGGCTAAAGTTTGTATTTTATTCTGGGAATTATGTTTCTTTTACATTGCGCCTATGCATGTATCACCTCGTCGCCAATTTGCTTCATACATGCGTACATGCACAGACCGCTAGGAAGCATTATTGTAGACACAAATTCTTCAGAGAGAGGTATGGAAACCCAAAGCGAATGGGCGATAGGAAGACGACTTTAACGAACTCAAATTTATACGCCTGCCCTTTAGTTTCTTTGCAACAAGTAAAATAGGAAGTGACGTGTTAAAGATTTTTTGACGATCTGCTCGCAAGTGGCAACACGAAGATTTCTTACCAGATTTTGGTTGTAAGAACATTCACTAGCTTTTTGGGCTGTTTAAGTTGGCTGTTTGTGTGATCTGAAGGCATTTATAGCTTGTAAGTGGAACTTTTTAGTAATATTCACCACTCCTGCGTGGTTATTTAAACGCTATGTAACACTTGCTGAAGGTGAAGGTGTTAGTGGTCTCAATAGCCCAACAAAAAAGCCTCCTGAGTACCCTGTTTTGTTGGCAGTAATAGAGGTGAAAGGGGGTTCCATTAACTTAAAATAAAGGCCGTACTTGATAACCTGGACGTTACCGATTTCTTGGATAGATCTGGTTTATTCGTTTCTCTCATTTTACACCCTGTGCGTTAAGTCTTTGGATCTTTTCATGGTGTGAACACAGCAGAGCTCTTGTCCTGTACAGGTTTTAAAATTATGCAGTTGATCAACGTTCCTCTTTGATGCCTACCAGGGAATTTGAAAGGCTGAAGGATCATAAAGACCATTTGATAGAACAGAAGAAAAGTTTACGGAAAGACTTGGAAGAAAATAAACAAAAGGTAACTTCTAATCTCTTCAGCTATGCAAGGCAGCTAAAACTTGCGTTGTTAACTTGCTAGAACGACTGTCCACTTGAAAAGTATAATCGTTTTGTAAACTTGATCATCGATCCAGTGACGTATCGCCTGCAGATTAGTATATTAGTGGATAGAACGCAACTTCGGAGGGTTTGCAAGCTTTAAATTTTGCAAACTTGCAAATCTTGGTCTTATTTGGAAAATTGCCAACGCCTCATGTAAAATGTGTTAGACTTAGATATAGTGGAGATCGTGGTGGTTCAATTTAGGTCAGTTACTAGAACTCGCGCCTTAGAAGCACTGGTTCTTGCCCTGGTGGTGATATATTTCCTATTACTCGAGTGTCTTTCAAAATTTAAATATACTTTATGTATTTATATAACTAAATAGGTATACCACAGCAAGTGCGGTTAAGTGATTAGGCCCATAACTAAATAAATGAACAAGTAGTAAGGGGGAGGGGTTTCTGTTGGTATTGAGGGTTATGCAAACTGTAGCTTTTGTGCAAAGGATAAGAGATGTCTCGTGAGCATATTTGGCAGTAACAAGTCAACCATGCAGATGGGGTGCTGGACTTACCTCAAACTGTAAGACCTTATTCTACAACATCTTCAGTTGTGAAGGGAAAATATTTTTCGTATTAGTTTTGATCTGACCACAGGGCTTCTTGCTGACTTGCTGGCTAGCTGGCAAATATAAGCCTGTTGAGATATGGCTGTTGAATCTGAGCTTTCTTGCAAATTTAGGAAAAGAGCCCTATGAGCTAGAATTTGTGGAGGAGCATGTGTTTTCTTAGAGGATGTTTCTAACAAGAAAAGGGGGTAGCGGGTTTAACTTACTACAGTATGCAGATATCGTGTCCTTTCCTATCCCACCTGCTTAGTAGGCTACATTGAAAAAATGGATCGTCTACATTTCTAAAAGTGTAAACCACGACGGCATCTCCGATGTGCCGGAGTTATACTGTTGTTCTGATTAGTGTTTCGTCGTTGTTTACCTCGTTTTTTTAGCTTGCCCTGTCGAAACTTGACCAGAAGAAAGCTGAAGAGAGAATGCATTTGGCAGAATCTGATCTGCAGTCAATGGAAAGGGAATGCCAGGTAATTTTTGGGAATAGTGTATGTCACAAGCATTTACGGATTCATGATCATTGTTTTGAGTATGTCCAGGCCATATAAGCCTCTGGAGGCCTTATA
Source organism: Alatinidae sp. Z8VKAUB7J3 (assembly GCA_010016025.2). NCBI lineage: Eukaryota > Metazoa > Cnidaria > Cubozoa > Carybdeida > Alatinidae > Alatinidae sp. Z8VKAUB7J3. Next base: position 79,392,885 of record JAAAKM020006971.1, on the reverse strand, counting down.
AGCCGCTGGCTTTGGCTTATCTGAGTTGTTATATATGCAAATATTATACATATGCGAATGTTACATTTACAATTTGTAATTGAAATTGAATTGAATTGAATTAGTTTAAAAGATCTTGAACTTATTTTCTTATTTGTGGCAATAATCCACAAACCTGAGGTGATACAGATGTTCACAGGGTTTTTTTTGCACTAGTATATTTAAAAAAATCTGTTGTTTGAAAATTCTTTGAAACACTGTTATAGGACAATGAGCCTACAACTTTTAATGTAATACAGCTGTTTTGACTTTGACCGGTTTTTCGTTGCTTCGATGTAAAAAAGCCACAACGTATACGAAGAAGAGACTCCGACCAGGGCTCGAACCTTTGACCGGTAACAAAGCCCATGCCCAGTTCAGATAAGTGCATCTTCTTGGTTTCTTGTCTACTTAATAAACCTTTACTACACAGCCATAAGCAACATTCTATTTTCTCATTGGGTTAACATATGTTTGTTTCCACGAAGCTACGCCGTTATTGATTACTTTTGTTACAACGGTGCCGTGTGTTTATCGTTAAAGAAAACAAATTTCTGCAGGGCAAATGTGTTCTGTTAAGTAATTAGTTCTATTGCACAATACATTACGCTAAGATTAAGATACGACTCCGTATTAATCCTATTTACGAAGTAATACATAAGTAATTATCTTGTTTCATAACTATGAAAAGTATAAGTTTTTAATGTTCACGGGTACATCATTCTTTAGTCTTGTGCTCTGTAACCAATTTCCCATCTTTCCACATGAGCGGAAACAGTTTGTTTGTGGTACCAAACAAGACTATTGCACGAAATAGCGAAAGCATCATGTACTTAAAAGCTTTTCTCGTCTGACAATCCTCAGAGTACAATCGTCAGAACGATCGAAATGATACGTGTGAAAGAGTGAGTATACCGAACTGTAATTTTGAAAGAGCCTATCAGAATTTGGAATTCCCGAATGGCTTGTGTTTTTGGACCAACCAGCCTCCACTGCAACTAGAATAATTGAATAGGCTTAATAAGAAAACTCTTTTTGTCTGCATAGCAAACGTTTTCTTGCTTTTATGTATACTGACTCCAGAACGGCCAAATGAAATGCAGAGCTGGCCTTTCCTACGATACGAAAGCAACCGTCCGTGTACATTTTGACAAATGTACACGGACGATTTCTTCCGTATCATAGGAAAGGCCAGGCTTTTAAAATAGCTTTTAAGTACATAATGTTTTTACTGTTTCTTGCAACAAGGGGAAGCGTATTGAACCAGGCCTTTTGCGCCTTCTATCTGTTTGTAATTTTACTTGTGTAGTCAGCTGTTCCATACGGGCTTGTCTTCTGGCTGCGTAGCTGATCCCATAAGGCCAGATTATGTTTTAAGATAAATCAAGTTAAGTGTAAAAACTGCTTAGCAACCAACCGTACTTTGATGGACAGATGGTTCAGCGTTGAAAGTTGGCGTGCAGCCGCAAGGATCCGTACTTGGGTAGATATGCCACTTACAGCAATCTTCGTCTCTCTTTTGTCCATTCCGTAGAATTTACGTCAGAAACTCGTATTAGCTAAAACGAAGATGAAATCAGGAAGTCCAGCTACCCTGGGGCTGAAGAGAGCTCTCCCGGAGAGGTTTGTAGATTGCCAAGCAATTTTATTTTTGTCATCTGCGGTCAGGAGTAACTGAGTAGGTTCCCAGCTGCCCATTGACAGGCTTTGGAACAGTCTTGCTTCCGTTACCGTTTGTTGTGAGTTTCCTTTCAATGCTAGGAATCATATACGTCTGGTAACTTAGAATCTGCTAGATATAGTTCTCGTTGATCTAAAAATAAAGCGATACCGACGCTTAAGCCAAATTGGCGAAGATCTGTCTTATGAACTCTACGTTGCTTATTTTATTTTAAAACCTAAACCAATGATTACTTCTCTATGTGATTTCAATGCGCAACTTGCTTGTTACTGAGCTTTGCGTCGAATGTGCAACAGACCATCTGCAAGTGAAAGAATAGATACTGGAAGCTGAGGACTGGTATCATCTTTCTACAGTTGTAGACGATCCGCTTTAGCCCTTATCAACGGATTGTCAAACTTTTTAGTAGTTAGCATTTTTTGTGTAGGCTCACTTTTACAAAGGCTTAAAAAGTCAATGTGTTGCAATTGGGTGTTTGCAATTTATACTGAAGATGTAATTTTCGTGCTCCGACTATATATGAAGTGTTTCCTTTTCAGTTGCATCTGGTCTATTTTTTTTATGAGATTGTCGGTCGAATTTTTCAGGAGACGCTTAAGCGTAGTAGTTAACACGTTGAAAACTCGAGGCTATGTTTCCTTGTTCATTCCTTGTTGCTTTGTTTACCCGAGCAAGCGGGGATAAGATTAAATCGCGGGCTGTGAGATGGAGTTTATTGACGATGCCGCGGTGGTGAGGGTTCGGGAAAATAATGTTTCACTAATTTTACTTCCATTACCCAAACCCGAGAACTGGAGAAAAATGACGTTTGTTGGTTTATGTTGGAAGTCGTACTTTACCTTCTTAGGCGATTCGGGCGAAGAGTAACATGAGATAGAGAGCTACTCATGCAGGTTTTTACTGCGTTGTAAGAGAGGAAGTTTGCGCTAGGCGGTAAGGCAAAGTATCATGCTACTAGGCTTAGTGAATGCAATTCAAATTTTCTTTGTATCGAGGGGGAATGTCAGAGTATATCGGATTTTTACTAGCCCATGGTCCTTTCCTGATCCCATCTCATCCCACATGAATGTCCCATCCCATCCCATCCCATCCCATCCCACATTCCTTATCGAGGGGGAATGTCAGAGCATATCGGATATTTACAATCTCTATCTATCTATCTATCTATCTATCTATCTATCTATCTATCTATCTATCTATCTATCTATCTATCTATTTATCTGTTTTCTGTACCGCATACCAACTTTCAAAATATATGTGCACTATCAGTTTGACAAAAATCATTCTGGCCTGTAGAGACAATACTTTGAAAGAGTGCCACTTTAAACTTTGTATTCCAGACCATCTCTTCAAGGAAAAATATAGTTTTCCATGAAAGAGGGTATGTGTACTGAGACAGAATATTCTGCCATAGAAGTAAGTTGAACATATTTTCTAATTTTGTACCAATGTGAGTTTAAGTGTCAGGCTTTTGATCATTTGATATCAAAGGGGTCCCTTTTCAAACGGACCTCACTTCACGTAGCTATTTTGTGATATCTGCCTTGACTTTGCTTTCCCATGAGTAAAACATACACTCCCTTTTTTGCCATTAGTGACCCGAGAGTTCTTATCTTGAAGGCGTAGCATCACTTAAATTTACAGACAGTAAGTTTTTATGTTTTTTTAATGCGGTTGTATGTAAAGGTGTTTAAACGACAAATGGTATTTTATCAGGGAGTTTCATACCATCAGACTCTGCTGGGTTGTAAACTCTAGGGTGCTTACCTACCTTGTATGACACGCTGATGTAAATGCTAAATATAGGCCTATACTAAGTATGACCTTGTAAAATAAGTATCAACGCGCTTTGTGTTTATGATAAGTTTTTTTATATCTGAGTTTGGACAACCCAGGCGGGGGCACTGTAGCATTTAAACGTTTGGTTGCCAAGCCCTAAAATGCAAAAGATTATAAGCACTTTGTTAAACGTATTAAGGATGGAAATGAATGGAATTCATAAAGAGGTAAAGAAATATTGCAATCAAAGTTTCTTTTCTACTTTTTGCTCAGCAGAGCAAAAGATTCTTGAAATGAGTTAACAATAGTTCTCAGGGATCCAAATAAGAAATTAGAAATATTAAGATGGTTTAAAACTGATTAAAATTTGGCAGTTTACGAGTCTCCAAAACGCTAACTTTGAACAGGCTTTTTTCCCCAGATCTTGCTGTCAGTTGAAGTGGCCACGTCATACCACGAAACGGTTTCGTTTGTTCTCCCGTTTGTTGGACTCTGGTTCTTCCAGTTTTTTATCTATCGCTGTCGCAGGTCTGTCGAGCCTTTTAAACGGCTTTTTACGCGTATTCCAGATGGTGCATGTGCGACAATACTACGCAAATTGAAAAATTTGATATTGTCTTTTAATTTTGAATGATGAATCTACGTCTTCAAGGTGCTGACATAATACCGGATGATTCGAAATAGGGTTTCCAAAGATTTCTATTCTGGTAGACTTTGCTTTCTTCGTCCTTGAGAGACACATAACTCGGAAACTAGAAAATAAAATTTTAATATAGTTGAACTCAGAGGGAAGTCCTTGTTCATATACAGAACAAGTAAAGAAGATGAAACATGCTAGCATATGAAGAACAAACTATCACTTGATAGCCTGCATCCTCGATTATCCAAACCTCGGTAATCTAGACCTTGATTACCCGACCACCATAATTGATTATAAGCAGACTATAATAATTTATTTTTTAAAAAATCCATTTTCCGTTACTAACCAACATTATGTCTCTCAGTTATGCTGTCCTCAGCACCAGAAAGGTGACTTATTCTTTAAAAAGGTGATAAGAAACCTGTCACATGGCGCTGAGAGGCTGGTCTTCAATTTGCGTTGAGCTAGATGTCGATGTCCACCGTTGGATGATTGGGAGCTAATGTGGCGACTAGAGAAATAAAAGTTTGTTAACATCGGAGGTCACCTAGCTCAGTTGGTAGAGCGCACGCCGCGAAAGCGTGGGTCACGGGTTCGATCCCCGGTGGTGACATATTTTCTATTTCTCTATTGTTCTTTTCTAAACAAACCCGCTATTAATAACTGTCTTTGAGATGACATGAAAAATATGACCATCATTTGTATTTATTGGCATATTCTATAAGAAGACTTTTTCAGAAGGCTTAGGGTGCAAACTCACCTGCTGGAAAACGGTCAATCCAGTTTTTGAACCATGAAAAATCAATGCTTTTGATATAAAACTATGAAAATGGTGATAAAATAGGATATTGAGGGAAGCAGTTCAAGCACGCATACCCTACTAACGGAAAAACAATAAAGGGTTTGAGAGGAGTGAAAAACAGGAAAGTTTGAAGTTCGTAACACCCCAAAGATCCCAAGCAATATTACATATTTGTATAGACTGTGATCTGTTAGCAATGACAAGGAAGAAGGGATATTTGCCCTCCTTACGTGTTTGCTGGCAAATTTCTTTTAGTCACTGCTTAACACCACAACGGGAGATAAGCTAATTCAAAGTTACATATTCGATTCCAATTCAGAAGTCAGATATTCCAATCTGCAGCCGTGCGAGATTTTAAAACCTCCTTCATCACTGAATCAAATTTGTGTGCCCGTGGTAGGTATTCAGATATTCCATATCAAGGTAAGACATTGCATTGCGAGTCTCCGAAAATATAGTGAAAGAGGCTTTGGAATGGCATATGACTGAAAGGTGTACGGGAAATGATGATATCGAATTCGATGTTGAATGTGAAAAAGTGGCTGCCATCAGGGTAGCCATTTTATGTGACTGCCAACGTAGGAAAGAAATCAGGTATTGTTAGAAACAATTCGCTTTGCAAATATTGCTTTAAATATCAACGGGAAGCCAACGGACAATGGATGAATGACCTTTTTGATGGAATTCTTCCAAATTTCACCTCTTCAGATGCAATTACAATATTTTGGTATATTGTAATAATACCATATGCCAGATTTTGTTAAGTGGACCTAAAAGATGTAATTAGAAGGTTTCCTCCACTTAAGAAACCAAGCGACAAAATATATCTGAGATTCCTTGTTCAGGTTTCGGAACCGGTCAAATGAACAATAGGCGATAACGGATACCCGATAACCGATAACTGGTATCAGCTTAATTTGCGAGAAAATGAAAACGATAGAACCTTTATCCGTCGTTGGTTAAAGTAAAAGTACGATATGCGATCATCCAGAAACTTCATGGCAGTGACAGAGTAATCAGTACGTAACACCATAGGAAACGAAGAAAGACAACGTGTGTATCTGCAGGCATTGAAGCAGTCATTCCATGACACGCACAAAGCACATTCTAAGAGTCAACAGTGAAAGAAGTGTCACTAGCACGACCAATCGTTGATGTCTGAGCTAAACTGTCCAGTTTAGGCTTAGAATCACCAGACGCAGATTGATGCAGATTTTACGCTATGCAATCCGCTTTTGGTAGGAGCTGTAACTGCTTCCACGTTCACAGGAATTATACTGGAGCCAGCAATCCTTAACAGTTCTCTACAAAAAGTCATCAGAGTTATGGAAATCATCAAGAGATAGGAATTGTTTTACGTCAGAATCTCAAAAACTGATCAACGACGAAAGGACAAGCCAGGGCGTACACTTTCAGTGTGTAGACACATGCTTTCCCAAATGTAGCTACCGTGTCAGAGTGGCTAGGGCGCTAGAGTTTTAATCAGATATATGTGGGTTCGAGTTCCATTCTAATTCCCCGGTGTTGTACCCTCGGGAAAAGCCCCAATCTCGATACATTCTGTGGAAGGCGCATTTGAAAACTATAGTGTTGAAATCTACTGGTACAAATATCTAAGTAAGGAGAGATAAAATAGTTCCATATTAGGTAGCTCTTCACTGTATTGAGTATATTACTTAAAATTACCGTATTTTGAGAACTGGCGAAATTTTAATGTTTAAAAATAGGCCATTACTGAGAAATCTTACAATCTGTATGAAGTTGAAGATATCATTTGTATACTTCAAACTTGTTATAAGGTTGAAGTATATAATTAGATCGATGCCACAATAACTCCTAGACACTTCTCCATTTGATCGTTTATTACAAGTTTAATATGCAGCTAAAAGTTACAGTGAAGTAGGTGATTTCGAACCAATAATGAACAAAAACTCGTATTAATAGGGTACAAGCCCTCTCCTGCTCACTTGAAAATAAAGCGTCACCGGTACTACTAGAAACAACTGCATGAAGTCCGAGCAGTTGCTTGTAACCCGCCGGATAGTTGCTTTAATACTTTTAATCTATGCTACCCCTTACTCAATCTTTCAGTTTAGCTGTAATTTCTGAGATAAAGACCTCCAAACAATCTACAGTCTTTATTTCTCTTCTGTACTTAGTTCGGATTTTGATGAACGGACTCCTAGAACTTTGTGGTTAGTCTAGGCTTTGCACAGACATTGAAGAGGTACAACCACGTGTATTTTGAAGGCCATGCGCTTCAGACAGTCATCTGTAATATTTGTTTCATGATGGTGGGAGAGCAAACCGGCACTTAAAAGAGAAAGTAGTGTAACCATGTGATAGGGCTCATTACAGTTTCTTCCATAAATGTATCCACAAGAAAGAAGCCCACACATGTTAGACCAGTCAAACGGAAAGCCATTGGCGCCAATTTAAACCACATCGAAAGTTAATTTCCAACAGACAAAATGATAAAATATGAAAACTTCCATAGTTATTAAGCAATGCTAGTTAACGTGATCGTATGAAATTATGATTTTAAAATGATTACAAGGATGAGATATCAGATATTGAAGTTTCGTCCACGGATCTCTTCATGAGGCCAAGGAAATTCTAGAAATGCGTCGGTAGCATTGTCAATAAATGGACAATAAAAGAGGAAACCAAATATTAATATAACATAACATTACATTAAAATGTAAGAACTGGTATATTCATTTGTTTAAATTAACAGTTTCTGTCTTGTCGATAAACCCTTACTACAAACTAACAACCAATAGCAGGAGGAATTAAGGTGTGCAGATATCTACAAGTCCGATTTAGATCTCACTATTCCGAGTGCCTGGGTTCCAATCCTTATATAGGTTATCGTTATCTTATATTTTGGAATGAGTCACACTTGTATCGACTTTTGATTATCGTAACTAAATTGCAGCAATACAATCATTGGAAAGCAATTTAATACCCAATTATTAGGAGAAAAACTTCATTAACGGGGAAGGAAATTTAAACACTACTATTATGAAGTGGAGCAAGCTGGCCGCTTCGTCTAAAGTAAACAAGGCAACTGTATTTCAACATCAAGTTGGTGACCCAAGATGAAAGAGATTGGAATAGGTAATGCTCAGCTTAAGTGTCAAGAAACCTGTTTCACAAATTAGTTTAAGTACTTTTGTGTAAGGCTTGCCAAGCTGAAAACCCTCGCTACAAAATGTCGAGACTAATTTTTTATGCATCTAAACATTTAAAGCCAAGTTTATGTTCTTACACAATTAGTCAAATTCCTGACGACATAATGTTACTCTTCTACCCCATCACATCATTAGGGGATAAATAATTGTAATTTAATCTGTCGGTTGGTCTATTCATTTCAATGGTTTACTCGTTTAAATTGCAAATCTTTTTTATTATTTACAACCTATACTAATGGTGTAGACTATTTTAAGTGTATGATTAAAAAATCATTCACGAGTAGTGCGTCGCGTTACTGAAAAAATCAACCTTCCGAAGTTTTCTGATTTACAGTTAAACACGATAGGAGAACGAACTTCCCAAGGCATATGTGGATCTCAATGTAACGTTATTTCAAAATAAAGACCGTAAGAATGGGTTAATAACTTGTTACTTTGCATTAGAAGCAAAGAATGGGCTGATCACGTTAATTTGAGATGTTAATGCAACTGTGAATTATCATATGCGTATCAAATTAGAGGGTATCGAAGTTTTTGCATAGAAAATAATGTCCACTTCTATAACTTTAAGCTGAATAGTACTGGAGAAACGTTTTGACATAGTTTAGAATCTCTCGTACTACTTTTCGGATAAAACATGTAAAAAATAGGTTCGCCTCTGTTACTACGTTCCATGCAGGAGTTCATTAGTTAGCTAATGTCTCGCGATAGATCAAAGAATAAAGTGTGTACCTATTTTCAAAGTCAATGATTTCAATTAAATCTAATGTTCAAGACATAGAAGACAAATTCGTTTATATCAGTGGTTTCATTAGTGGGCGGTGCCTCCCTTTGGGTGTGTACATTGGTTATTTTTTGTCAGAATTTTGTTCGTGAATTTCAGACTCATGATTGTAATGTTTCATCTCCAATTGTCTTAAATTTGCGACCCATTAATATTAAGCAATCTGTATCACAATTTATGTCCGGGGCAGGGGCCGGGGGCGCTAAGCATGCCCCTTAGCAGCCAAGGGGGCTATTGTCATCTTTTAGAAATATAAGTATTCCAGTTATATTAAGGGAAATGCCCAGGAGCGATATTTCTTGGAATTATATTTCTTGCAAATTATTTCTAAATTATACTCATCTCAGTAGTTAATTTAGGTTATTTTTCCAGTTTTAATAATATTTCACTAACGCACTCGTACAATAACGCGACAAACTTAGAGTAACAAACAATGGCGTCAGCTAAAGAACGTGAGGATCAAATCAAAGAGAACAACAAATATGATAACTTCGCAAACAGTTGTGACCATGAGTATTTATTAGGTAAAGGAAAACCACAAATAACAGGAATTTTACAACTATACTATGAAAACACAAGGACTATTCCTCTCTATCATGGCTATTCATAATACGTATGTTATTAGGAATTGGTGGTGTTTGTCTACTCTTTATCCCAGAGGTTCCTCTGTTGGCAAACTTTTAATTGTTCTGTCAGCCAAACACCTAAACCGACCGATATTGGACAACTAACAGGAGACAAATTAAGATCTTTAATGGGTAATAAAAAACGAGACAGCCTATACACTCATATTATACGACCATTAGTCATGTTATCTTGCTTTATAGACAAATGTGGTACTGCGTAAGATGAAGAAAGTAACTAAATTTTGCTTTATTCACAGGTACGAATTTTTATAGGAGATCAAAAAGTGTCTGTTATCCAGGACGGAGACTCTCAAGATATATTTATAATATACCCCATTTGATGAGACAATTTGATGATGAGGATACCTCTCCCTGACTTTAAGTTTAAACAATGTCATAATTTGGCTCAAAGTCATTTGTAAATAATACAGTACTTTCTCAAACTATTTTTGAAATGCTGTACCTTTATGCCATGCATGTTATAAACTTGTAGTTATAACTATAAATTGAAAAAATATGAAGTATTTCAGACTGCGTTATATAACATTGTTCTGGCATTCCGACGAAGTTTACATAAGTAGGAAATTATAACGGAAATTACTTTCGGTATGTAGGTTATACAAGCAATCATCTCTTCGAGCGTGTGGAGGGACACAAAAGGTAATCGTCGGCCATCATAGCACAAAGGTATTTGTCAATGCTCGTTATAGGGTATTAAGTAGGTCTTAGCAAGAAAGTGAATAATGTTTTTGCTCAAATGAAACTTAAAAGTTAAAAAATATTTTATCGATTCAGTCACTATATCCTGACCTTCTCAGAAATTGTCAAAAAAGTGCAATAACTTTTAAGTATAGTACCATGTTTAAGTATAGTATAATGTGTAAGTGGCTAGCGAAGTGTCTATCGGCTGTGATGCTGACTAGGATGCTGATAGCGATTTTAAGGGGTAGTTAGTTGCGGTAGTATAGTATTTAAGTATAGTACCATGTTTAAGTATAGTATAATGTGTAAGTGGCTAGCGAAGTGTCTATCGGCTGTGATGCTGACGAGACTGTTGATAGCGATTTTATCAGTGGCATTGTAGTATTTCAAATCAACCGAACTATCATTATTACAATTGGTAATACTCACATACCTTACCTTACCGTGTCGAGTAATACCCATATACTACTATATTTATATACGGAATGCCATCACGAACTCGGTCTTCTTATCCACCACCTGCCATCGGCAAAAAGCTAGAGGGTCTGTCAAAATTTACATAAAGACAATCAAAGTTGCAAGAAAGCGCGATGCGACGTAGTGGATGAAGCCAGTATTGGCCACAATTTTGTTGTCGTGGTCACGACTTAGAATTTCCTGCGGCACAGCACCAACTAGCTTCATAAGCAGTCTATAAGAAGGAGCAAGCAATTCCTGGTCTAAAGCCTCAATTTCATTCAAGTAAATTATTAAGTTTCTGGAAATTTATGAATATAGTTAGATCTGACCGCCTTTTGGCCGACAAAATCAAACTGTGGTAACTTACGTCTTACTACTTAAATTTTCAACGATGGTAATTCCAGATTAGAATGCTTAAAAGTGGATAACTACTGCCGATGATTTAAAGAACTTTCATGACTTATTTTAAGGGTGTTCATACAATTTGCTGTTGTACTCACTAGTTTGCCAAGACAGTCGTTCAAAATCAGTGAAATGAATTAATCCCTTTGGCCTTTCTTCATTATCAAGTCAAAGAGCGCAAAATAGCTTGTGATATTTGGCTGGTTATAAGACCCATTTCTCATACAAAATTTTGTAATTAAGGGATTGAGTAATGGGGTGTGAGGCTGAGAAGAAACTGCCTTGACGTCTAGGACAATTAATCAACCTTTCTAGTGACAAGTATACTTAAGAACGGACAAAATGCTCAACTTTACAGGAGTGCAGGGATGTGATGCTGTGACAGAGGTGTTGTGACGAAACCTTCAAACAATATAAAGTCGCACAATGATTGTCTCCGAATATTTTGAGAGGGTTCGCAGCCAACCTGGAAATCAGGGAAATCAGGGAAACCAGGGCATTTGAAACTGAACCCATTTCATGAGCAAAATTGGGGAATTGTCAGGTAATTTTGGAAAAATTCAGGGAAATCAGAGAAAACCTGAGCCAAGGTGTTCGTGTTTTTTTTAGTCAACGATATATCGATTTTGTAGAAAAGTGTCTTTTCCTTAAAATAATTTTAAACGTCATGGAAATGATATTGTGCATCTTATGAGATTATGCCCTTGGTTTAACCGACCTTCATATAATACATGGCACTTGATATAAAAGAATACTCGATTTTTATAAGACATGTATGGCTCCAATGTAAAACTGTAAGGCAATTTTTCTAAATTTCGTCAGGGAAATCAGGGAATTATCAATGATTTTTTTCCCAAAGTGAGCCTGGGAACCCTGTTTGAAGATAAGCGACAACATTTACTTGTATATTACATGACTGTACTTGCCAAGGCTTTCAAACCGATCAAGCTAGTACATCCTTGCAGAGTCGTGAAAGAGAGCGCTTCTTGTCACTTGAATGTAAACAGCTTCTGCGCACTATGACTCTAGTCAGGCGCGTAACAACGGTAGTTGGGGCCCTAAGACACTTTCACCATGCCCCCCCCCCCGGGCAAGTTAGTGCAAAGCGAGGACCTCCACTAGCATAGTGAGTGGTTATACAGCTGGCGTGTCTGGGGGCGTTGTAGGGCCTTCCATTGGGGTCCGGAAAATTTCGCAATTTTGACTATTTCATAGCCCTGAAACCCCTATTTTGAGCCCTTGTTAAAGCCGTTTTAGTCTTTGAAAACATACAGCTTTTAAGAGAAAGTATGTATTTTAAGACGTTAGCTTCTTCTCGCCCTCCTGAAGATTTTTGATAAATTTGAAAAATCGCATTTATGCCTTCACGACCAAAGTTCGCTGTCTTTTTGTCTTTTTTTAAAGCTTCTCGTAAAACAAAAAATTATATAGAAGTGTTTGGGGCCCCATGATATCAAAATCTAGTCGGGGCCCCTAGGATGTGCACTCCCTGAACCCCGCCTGTTACGCGCCCGACTCTAGTTTATGGGGATAAATTGATGACATCCGAAATGTGAAATAGAAGCCTCTGGTTTGCGTTGACATAAGTAAAGATGACTTTATATGGTACAAGCGTACGGCAAACATACTCAAAAATCCTGAAATAATTTGCTAAAGTTGCTGCGATCTGAATTCAGTCCTGGTCAGAAATACGAAGGAACTTAGGTTCGTATGATAGAATTGCTCTTGAAGTAGGCTATCACGATATTTGTGTTTAAAATTGATACACAGATATAAAATACAAGTATTTGATTACGATCTGCTCAGATCTTGCATTGCTTGACAGATATCTTGGATGTCAGCACTTGGTCCTTAAATACCGTATACACTGTCAAATTTCCTATACCCGGAGGATGATGTGATAATACATCCAAAGTTTGGTTAATTAGTATATTGTCTTCTATGTTCAAAAAATCTTATAAGGTTCATATGCACATCTTTTGCTATTGATAACAAAATATTATGGATATTTACTTTCCAAAGCCTTTCATTGTATTAATACTATTATTTTTTCCTGTTAGTCGGAACACCGTATTATATGTCACCGGAGCGGATTCACGAAAATGGATATAATTTCAAGTCCGATATGTGGTCGCTCGGCTGCCTACTGTACGAGGTACGTTTATATTTAATGTCTGATTCAAACCATAGATGCACGTATCTCTTGGAATACGTAATAGCTCATCTACGTGGAACCTGCCTTAATATGTTACTGCATATCGTACGAACTGGTATCAGTCCTTTTTACATAAACAAAATTAGCGTAGTAACTACGGATGATGAATTATTTTTCCTCTCACCCCTCATCTCTGTCTGAAGCATGATACCCCTGTAAGGTACTCAGGGGACTGTTTGCATACTTTTTGCAACTTCGATCTACGACATGATACTATGTTGAGGTAGGCAGAAACTAGAGTAACTACCGTATTTAACCGCTATCTAAAGCGTGATATACTTTAGAGCAGTGCTTCTCAACAGGGGACCAGGTACACCCCAAGTGGTTATTTGAGGGGTTTTTTTTTTGGGGGGGGGGTTAATTTGAGACAAGGGATACTAGGGGGCTTCAAAGTATATCATGGCTGTAATTAAGATTCTACTTAGCTACGTTTTTGTTAATAAAATTCCTAAAGGACAAACCTAACAGTATTTAGTTGGTTTATTGCATCAAAACACTAGAACCATAGCAAAAATAACAAAAAAAATTACGTTTAATTTTCATCCACATTGCTAACTTTTCTGTTTTACACCGTGTAACCAAGTTAGGGGTCTTCATTAGAATTTTATTGTGCATTTTACAGCGTTGATTAGAAGGTTCATCAAAACCATCCGGGAAAGGCAGATGGCATTTATGGACCGTGTCATGAGGAAGGAAGGGCATGAGAACCTTACTCTGACTGGACAAATTGACGGTAGAAGAGGCAGGGGAGAGACCTCGGATGACATATTTGGGAAGTCTAAAGTGTCACATCGGGAAAAGTGTGTCAGCAGAAGAGAAGAGAGAGGCTGGAATAGAAGAGCTATTGCACCTAACAAGAGACAGGAAGTAGTGGAAGACCGTGATCGCCGAAGTCCGAGAAGGATATGGCACTTAGATAGATCGACAGACAGACCGACAGACAGGCAGACAGACAGATTATCCCCGATTGTACTCCTTCAGGCCCGGTAGGGTACTTTCAAATTCTGGTAGCGCGAGAGGGGTAATATTCTGTCGGAGGTAGAGAAAAGATGCTTAAGAACAGTACGGGAGTTAGAAACAGGTCTGTTTCTGCCTCGTTTTAAGCCACGATACACGTTTGAGGTATGCAGGCGTGTCAGTTTTCTGTATCTGTTACATTACTGCCTTAAGCTAGTCAACCTTGATGTAGCTTATGTGTCATTTTACTACAACAGATGGCAGCATTGCAGTCGCCGTTTTATGGAGATAAGATGAACCTGTACTCGCTATGCAAAAGGATAGAACAGTGCGATTACCCACCCCTGCCAGCAGAATACCATTCGGAAGAAGTAAGCATCTACTCGACATACACTCTTGTTTTATTAATGCTTGAAAAGGATTCGTTGTCTTTTGATACTGTTCTGATAATGGCTATCAGTCATTTCCCCAGTATGCTATTAAAACATTTTGCTTTTACTGTCTCAGTTTGCGCGCGTAGTGACCACAGGCAGTTTAGAGCCCAGGTCACTTCCGGTAGCGGAACTTGTTTAATAGTGAAGTCTGTAATAAGAACGAGACTTTCTCTCACGTTGTGGTTAATGATGTTGCATTAGAAATCTTTATTACGAAAGACTAGCGTGGTGTTGTCTCTCACACCCTTATCGAAAGTCTGCATGCGCGTGTGCTACAGTGCGTTACAGATCTTTATATCAACCGTCCCATACTTTAACCTTTAACCTTAAATTCTAACCTTTAACCCCATATTTTGTGGCTTCTTTTAAAGTTACGGCACTTGGTGGACGTTTGCATCAACCCGGAACCAGACTCCAGACCGGATGTGACGTATGTGCACGAAATCGCACAGAGGATGCATGCTGTCAAGGTGACGTGATTGGACATGGGAAACAACGGTAAAGTTCCACCATCAAGCTGCACATAGTGGAGATGCTCACGTTAAACTGTCTCAAGCGTTAGACCTGACTGGTTTAAAGTTTCATTTTATTATCATTACGTCGCTAATTATTGTTTTACTTGGCCATGTATGGCAGCACAATATAATGTGATTGCATTACCTTACTTATATTTGCTCTCAGGGGCGGACACTTGTCAGATAGTGAGGGGGCGGGGGTCGGCCAAGATAAATTTTGATCTTCCTCAGAAGGGCAGATATATACAAATTATTGATATAGGAAAACCTCCCCACATTAAGCCGTTGCTGGAATTGGTCTGTCTTCTGGCATACGTGCGTGGATTAATAATCTTTTTTTCTTTTTGAAGAATAATAATTAGGGGTAGAACGCCGCCCCTTGTCCCCCAAATGTCCGCCACTGTCTGTTTTCATCTTTCTGTATTAGTTTGTGAGGCTTTTGAAATCATGGGCTGAGCGATGGCGTGTGTTCCCGAGAACATGTTCACTATGGGGTTTCAAATTCCTCGCAGTGTTCTTGGTCCGTCATTAAGCATAGAGCACACAAAACGTCACTTCATCCAAAGAAACCAAACTGAAGCTCGCCAGCTGAGGAAACAAGAAAACAATCGACTGGTCCACGACTTTTAGGTTACTGCTTCCCCCTCGTGCTCATTTAAATCGTCTTACCAACTCCAAGGATGCCCAAAGCACAATTTGAAAAAGATTTGAAAAATAGCTCAAACTTGAGCACCCTGCAACTGGGACCTTCCAACCTTTATCCAGATACTAACCCCTAACCTTTGACCCTATACTAACCTTTTAACCTTTGACACTATACTTACCCTAAACCTTTAACCCAATACTAACCTGTAACCTTCAACCGTATATGAACCTTTGACCTTTGACCTTATAGTGTAGGATGAAAGCTAACCTTACATTCGTATGTATTTTTCCTACACGTTGTAAAGCTCCTGCACGAAAGACTCTTGATAAATATTCTAACTTTAGTCTTTAAAAATAGCACTAAAGAATGATGCTAATGAGGAGAGATAGGGTGTCGAGAATCCCCCGCCCCCTTGGTACACGAATAGGGTTAAACGCCTCACACTAGACTATGTTGTTTTTCAAAGTTTTTTAGTTTAGTATTGTAACGAGAGATTAACTTGGCTATTCTATTCGTTGTTAGCAACGTCTTTCGCTATTTATTCTTGTTTAAATATCTTAAAGAAATGTGATTATTCTCGTTTGATTGTGATCGGATGTTGGATCTTTTGGTTTTAATTCTGACGTCACTACCCAAATTTTTAAAGAGCTGTTAGGAAGCTCGACACATCGGTCTTATGTGCATGTTTAGAACTAGGTTATTTGATAGTTACCCAATCAGACACTTTGAATTTCTCGGTTTTTGGCATAGATCGACTAGAGGTAAATTCCAAGTTGTCTGCATAAACGCGAGAGCTCTCACACATGATCGTTGCCTCGTTATGAATCTAGAGCCCATTGAGACAGTCTTAAGTATTTCACATTTACGTCAATAACAAATCACCACCCCTTCTCCATTTGACGTCCATACAGGAGACTATATTTTTGGAACATTGCGTTGAGTAACGGATTCGTTTTGCTAAAGGTATTCGCGCGACACTGGGCACAGCAATTCTATGAATTCTTTGCGCAAAGTTTTCCTACTTCATTCCAAACAGTTGCTGTGGCCAGTGTGAGGCGAAAGTGATTAGCAACATGAATCCATCACTCGAGCAATATTCAAATTTTGTACCACAAAGCAATGAAACAGTTAGCGCACCCAAATACCACGCCCATCGCGTCGTGCACTAGTGTACGAACCATTAGGCAAGAAACGCCTAGACACCAAGTACACAGTGCTCAAAGATACGTTAGCAAAAGTGTGATAACCATACTAGTAGATATTAGGTGTACATCTACGTCGGTATGTTTCTACTATACTAGCCCTAAGGTGAAAGTTAGCCTGCCGTTGGCATTCTGTCTCGTTGTACACAATACACAGGTATGCCTCTTATACTATAGTAAGAAAAGATACCAGCCAGTACTGTTGACTTTAAAATAAGACTGCGGAAAGTAATGGCTATTTCAAATCGACGCGTCAGTTGATATACGACCTGTTATGTTTTGGCGGTTGTGGGTAGAACCTGGTGATGTTATGTAGAGCGAGTGATTCCGCAAGGATGTCGAGTAATACGAACACCAGTTCAATACCATTAACTTCTCCTAGAGACAGGTTCTATTGTAACAGGCATCTGATTACAACACTACTTCTGAGGTTTTACGCGAAAAATGCCGACAAACAGTTACAGGGACAAAGTTAGGTAAATTTATGAAAACGAGATCATGCGCCAAAATAGACCAGCCATAGCAAATACCTTGAATAGAAATACTTCCAAGTCATTATTTAATTGCAAGTCTTGTACAGTTTTAAGGTAGCTTTTCGTGTTGTTTCTACTACTACTACTACTACTACTACTACTACTACTACTACTACTATTACTACTATTACTACCACTACTACTATTACTACCACTACTACCACTACTACTGCTACTACCACTGCTACTACTTCTGCTACTTCTGCTACTATTACCAGTACTGCTACTTCTACTACTACTACTACTACTACTACTACTACTACTACTACTACTACTACTACTACTACTACTACTACTACTAAATCAGGTATCGGCCACGTTGTTCGAGATGGAGTTGGTCGAGGTATCCTACTATCGTGGATATGCTGTATCGAGATGGATCGTCGTGATGTATGATTCTTTGGAGATTTATAGGATAAAATCGAGGATATAATTATAGTCACTGGAGTTTTCATTTTGTATTTCTCATTTTCCACCAATTAATATTTGGATATCATCGTTCCAATGTCTACTTTATTTCAATCATTAAGCATTCCGAGTGTTCTTAAAAATACAAGTACACTAAACGTTCCTCTGGGCTCAAGACCTATATAAAAACATGGGCATTATGCCCGATTAGCAATGAGTAAGGCTATAAAATACTGAAAAGAATGCTTCCGTCGTTATGACATTATATGCTGCTTGTCGGAAATAGTCAGCAGACCCCCTTACGGTCACATGTAGATTACACGGGTTATTTTTATAAGCAACTCCATTTTCGGGGTCAGGCCTCGAGTTGCTTGGTAATTCTCCAAAATCAGGCCTGGGGTTGCTTAAGTAGTTGCTTAGGTATCACTACAGGTTATCGTCGAATTTCGTTATTATATACATGATGGAATACCAAATTATGGTTGGATCTTTGATCTCTTTGCTTGACACATTATCAACAGTGTGATATTAGTTATATATCAAAAGTTTGTAATCAATTCGTAATGAAAAACGTTTCTAAATTTATTGTTCAGGTCTTTTAAAGATTGTCCGTCCTGAATTTGAGGCCTCGAGTTGCTTAGCTTGTTGCTTAGATGTTGGACCAAATCGAGGCCTCGCACCTAAGCAACTGAGTTGCTTATAGAAAAAAACGTGTATTACCTCACATTAGTATTTGGTTGTTGTTATGAGATCGTAGAATGAAAATCAATGTTACAGTTATTATAACTTATTATAATTTTTTTTCACAATATTGGTGACGCAATCATCATTATCCTCGTCGTATTTTACAATATATACTATGCCGAACTCACAATTCGAAGTTTTAAAAGGTAGGACGGATAACACTTTGGTAAACGTTTCTAAGAAATTCACGGAGGTTTCGGGGATCATTGACCCTCCATTGCAAACGTCCCTTGATGTTTCCCTGTATCACAGATCGTCTGAAGATACTTGAATCATTAGCGAACTGGACTT
Source organism: Alatinidae sp. Z8VKAUB7J3 (assembly GCA_010016025.2). NCBI lineage: Eukaryota > Metazoa > Cnidaria > Cubozoa > Carybdeida > Alatinidae > Alatinidae sp. Z8VKAUB7J3. The sequence goes on along the minus strand of JAAAKM020006971.1, from coordinate 79,373,853 downwards.
TCACGAAAAAGACATTCTGGAATCGCTCTTCACGAATTTACGAAAGAAGCAAAAATTGATCCTTTCTGCGACGAAGCAGACATGGTTGTCATCTCCAGTCGAGGTAAGGTTGCATTAATGTTCCCATTCCTCTCAGGTAAGACACAACAAGCATGTAATGACTCTGATTCTGACGCCGTTATCAATCGTGAATAGCTCCCTGAACTTAAGTTACCAACATTTGATGGTAAGATCGTTGGGTGATTCGGCTTTTGGGACAGTTTTAACTGGGAAGTGGGTCAGTTGTCAAACGCATCGAATGCAAAAACTACTTACGTCATTTCTACTTTTGGAGGGTCCTGTTGTACAATGTACACTTCCTGTGTGAACTCAGCAGTACGATAAAGTTTTCCGATCGGCTTTCGTATTACAACAGTAAAGAAAAACCTACGTCGGGAAACAAAGAAAGTTGTTGTGGAAACTACCTGGAAAATACAATTAAAATAAAAGTATATACTCTTTCAAGGTCATATGAGATAGGGGCCAAAGAAGCTTGCACCCAAATTTTACAGATGTACGTTTTCGAATTTGCGTTAAAAAGCAAAAACAGTATCAAATCATCCCTTTATTTCACCTTTCTAATAACTGCTACATGAAAGAACTCAAAACAGATTCGTAAATGGTTGGAGACTTCAACCTTGCGGTTAAATTTTTGTGGTCAATACCTCGATTTCGTTCATCAAGGGGATCCTATCTTACTTGAAAAACTATTTAGATCTTTCACCTCATGCGGCCATAGTATATGACGTAATCTAGAAACGTTATTTTATGGTCGATAAAGTACCCTTACATCTTTTTTATAAGGCATTGTCTTCTATCACCCTATCGTAGAATTTGCATCTCCTCTCATTGCATCCATGGATCGTGAAGTACTGTAATCACACGATGTTATCGGTATATTCAAAGTAGTAACACTTGAGTAAGTAACTATTAAAATAATTTCGTACAAAGGATTTTTAAGGGGAAGAGGCACGGTAGTTCTACGAGGTCCCCTGTCGGCACCGGAATTAGTGGGGACATGTTTTGTGCACTCTTTGTTCTAAACCATCACTGGTCATTTGAAACCTTTCAGGTAACAATTTATTGATAGTACTTGCTATAGTGGTTGATTTAAACCCCTTTACAAAACTGGTACATGACCAACACTTAATTACCTCCCCCCTCCCCCCTTGGCTAAGAACTCTTACCAATACGTCATCGTGCCTCTCTAACATCTTACTTAAGGCATGGTTTGCACATCTGTACATCGGCAGAATTATGGCGACCAGTTATGTGAGGATTTAAACCAGTATTTGCCAAACTTTTAATGCCATCGCTTCCTTGACTGCCGATAAACTTCTTTATCGCTCCAATACATTTGTAGTGACATCAACCAAAGCATATGGCATACCAAATTTCTCTGCCTCGATGAGACCATGGTGAAATGGGTAGCGCATCAGCGTTTCAACAGTGAAGAACGGGGTTCGATTCCTCGTTGCCCTACGTTTTATAATCGAGTTTTTTATCTTATGCCACCATCAATGGTTGCCACATTCATAAAAACAATCAAACAGCTTGTTCTTGGTGCTGGTGTGGCGCACATTGTACCGCACAGTGTACAATAAAAAATCTATAACTAAGAGTTTGTTAACCTGGAACAGAATTTAGATGCAAAATCAGCAATAAACACACCATCAGTAAATCCTATTAACACATTTTCTTTCATCTCCCCTTGAGTGTTTCAAGCACTCCCAAGGGGGCAGTGCCGTCCATTTTAAGAGCCATTGGTTAAAACAATGTCCCAAATATTTGGCAAATTGATTGAGTTACCTTTCCAGCGACAGCAGGTTCACGCCTTTTATTTTGATGATAGGGGTTTTGTCGGCAAGTCTTCCTGGCCCACCTCCAAAACAACCAGCTGAAGTATTCTACAAATGAAAAGTGCCCCAGTGATCAGAGAAATCAGCAATGTCTGCTGTGATAAAATTATGAAATCGAAGGCACCTAGATTACCTATTTTGTCAAGAAATGTTCCATTCAGGCACTGTTATGAAATGACACCGTCTCTATTGTCACAAGCAAGCTGTTTGCGTGCGAGTAAGATTTTGTGTCCCAAGTTTATATATTTCGGATGCCTAAAACGCCAATACTTTCCACTACTTTAAATGAACACAGCTTACACTTACCATGTTACTAAAGTTGTCCTCTTTGGAATGGGCCGAATAACCATGGGAGGTTATCGAAGTCCATCCTGATGGACAATCAGCTAAACATCTCAACCAAAATTCCCACATCTCCTCAAGATGTTTCTGTACAACATACGGGTTCTCAGTTTGTATGAAAGAAAACCCAGCATTGGTGTCTTACACGAGATAATTTTTGGAAAACATAACTCTTTATTTTACTTCTGGTTTTGCTTTAGTTGGTTTCTTCACAATTTTGCTCCCATACCAGTTTACTCTAATTTCTTCTCCATGCCGTATACAGTGTCCAACCACATAAACATACTGTTTCTTTCGGGTGCAGTAGAGAAGTCTCAGTCAGAGAAATTCAATCTAGTCTGGGCCAACCTGAATCTAAAACCCATGTTTCAATAGAGTTTTTCGTCGGTAGTATGCTTTTTCCTAGATGTATTAAATGGTCATACCCAGCACAAATGTGTAGGGGCCTTTAAATTGAAGTTTCAATAATGGTGATAACACATAAAACATAATGATGCTAGAATTTTTGATGAAATTATTTTCGGTGAAAATTCTCTGCAGGGGATCCTGATTTGAACAATGGATAAACCTTGGAAAATTTTAGACTTTGAAGAATAATTTTTTAGTTTTATGAGGACTACACAACATTTTTGAAGATGCGCTTTTTAGGGTCTCTAAGAATTTTACAATATGACGCTATGTCACAGAAAAGAGTATTAGTTTTTCTCTTCAACTACTATTTAAAATCAGATAAATAAACGCAGTGATAACATCAATTTCATAAGAAATCCCAGTGAGATCATCAATACCATAGTAAACAATTATGCTTTTAACTCTCAGGCTCACCAAATTTTAATAAGTCGTGCACAACAACCGTTCTAATTATTTGAAATCGTTCACTTTACAGGTGGCAATACCGTGCAAGTAAACAAAAGGTATCATTGACATCAAAATTTGCAAATTTACGCTTTCAAATTAAGATTTTAAATTTTCTTACTTCTTTTTACACTTTCCTCGATTATGACGTCATTATCATATCACGTTATTACTGTATTTGGAAACGGACAACCACTTACTGTTTCTAAAAGGTTTTTAAGTAGTTTACTGAGGTATTACTGGGGGACAAAAAGCCCCCCAAACTTTTAAAGGTCAAAATGTCAATCCTAAATAGGGTTATATAAAGGCCTTAACTAATTCTGTCCATGCTTAATTAAAGGGATAAATAAAGTAGGAGTAACAACACGTCCCTGTCGTACCCCTTTCGTAATAAGTAATGGAATACATATTCTTAATTTCTAAGAGTATGCATTACCTGGCAATTGATTACTGACTTTAAAGGTGCATAAAAACGCAATTTTAACCCCTGAACTATTCAGGTTTGCCAAAACCTTAAGAGACTTCCTTCGCAATTTATCTAATTCAATTCAAATGCCCAGCATACTTACTGCGTGATTCGTTCGTGAGCTGCTGACTTGTTTTACGCTGGCGATTGTTGCTCCAGTGTACGTTATTTGTTTTTCACCAGCTCTCCTGCATAACCAGAAGTATTCTAGGCCTCTGGAGTCACGAGTGTCTGTATCATAACTTTGTCGAGCATCAAAAGTTATCTGCAAGAAACATACCTCCATGCTTATAAAATCGTTTGTTTTGAAAAGAACACTAGAGAAGTACAAAATATGTCACCATCGCCGATCAAACCCGTGACCCACGCTTTCGCGGCGCGCGCTCTACCAACTGCGCTAGGCTAGCTCGAAAATTGTTAGTGTTTCCAGGCAAAGCCATATAAAAAAGTGTATTTTCACGCACACATTTTACGCTGTAGTATCGAAAGGGCTCTTGGGCTCACTTCGCAATTACGTAAGTGTTGTAAGCTGCAACGTACTCACTCTTCTTGAATTTATGCAGCGTTAAAGAAAAGGGTAAAACTATGGATTTTTAACATGTGTTTATTTAGAGACGAAGGGAAAGTGCCAGGAGCAAACTGACTTGAAACTTAAGGAAAATTTTTTACTTTTTTACAAATTAATGTCTTGGCTTATTTTCTCACAAAGAAAAAAGCCCAAATATTTGCTCTCTTCCATGTTTTCCTTCCAAAGTTACGTTATTTCCATATTTGCAGGAATATCTTTGTCACAGATTCTGAGACACAAGAACGGTAACACGAATTGTTTTGAACTAGGAGCACAAAATAGAAAAGATGAACGGTAGAGGATGTGACATACAAGATTCAAGATACAAGATAAGTAAAGAAATGAAGAGAACTAAAAATAGATCTCTACAGCCTATGATGGTCAAGGGATACTTTACGATAACTGAGCTTAGTTCAATTCGAGATAGTAGAGTTCTTTTATTCTTTAGCAGCCTTTTGATGTTTTTTAATCTTCATGTTTCAATGGAAAGCAGCCACTGAAGGTTACGTACCGATATTTCAGAAATAAAATTTATTATTTAGTGTGAAGAGAAAGAGCTGCAGCAATAAATATTCTTCTAGTATATATAACCCAGTAAGCATCTCTTTTGCAGTTGTAAATTGCTTTTAAAATGCCGCCATCAACACAATATTTGCAATGCAAAACTTTATTTGAGTCCATCTCCAGCGGAGCCGTTTTCAATACGTGACAAAGTATATTGCATGGATTTTCCCAATCCACACTTTCTTAGACACCAAAATCAAGATTCGTATTATCATTAATGAAGATTGAAGTCTAACTAAACTAAACTACTGAATTAGCCTTGTTAGAATATTAGAATGGAATAGGAAAAACACGCAACATCCTTACGTAGCCTCGCCTGGGTCTTACATCGCGTGAAGGAATCTGTATACAATAAAACAGAGCTTTACAACATACCTCTGTTAGGTATCCTCTTGAAAGTGCATCTCCTCCTGTGATAATTGCATATAATGGACTAGCAGTAACATTCAGGTATCCAGCCTGTGTGTGCACTATTCCACTTCTGTTGATATTAAGATAAAGGGTTATTTTCCAAATGCCGTAATCAAGGGACCTCTTGTGAATATAGAGCTGTTTTTGTGAGGCCTGTTCAGGTAAGAATCTCTTTTGACTTGACATATGAATAAAGGTCCAATTGTAAGTAATTGGCCTGTTGCAAGGGTCCGTTACATTTGGATCAAGTTGCAGGCTATTCGACCTTAACATCTTTACTGGCTTTTTTGATGATGCCCCTAGTCCTGGAAAGAACATGGAGAAATAGAGATGTCAACACAAAAATTATACCTTATTCCAGGAAATTAGCATGGCACTTAATTAACACGTTTTTTTGAAATTTGCGTTAATAAAACGCCCGTTAATTAGAAGTCTAGTAACTTTCCAGGCCGTTATATAGGTTCTGGCTAGAGAACAAACGGAATGCGTTTAAATTTGTTATATTTCTGTGATCATCAGATGCATCATGTATCTTAGCTTGACTGAACCGCGTTAATTTCTATTTCAATGTGTTTTTGTCAAACCGGATTAATTTGGTTCGCGCTAATTTAAGTATCTTTAACTTAGGGCTTTTTTAATTTCCTATAATAAGGTATACAAATCAAGTTGAACTTGACATTGTTTAACGGGATCTGATCCGGATCCGATATAAAATTGATGTGAATACACTAACGATGTACTTTAATACACTTTTGTCAATTTGTGCAAGTAGCTATTCAAAATGATAAAAAACCCTGATATAATAATAAGATAATAGAAGGCATTATAAAACCGGAGGATATGTGATCATTCTTTAGACCAAAAATCTGCTAAGATCATTGAGGGCTCAACGATACGCAACTTTTGTGTTCCTTCGTTAACTGCTATTTAGGACTATTTAAAATATTTTTCAGGGTTAATATTTTCTCGAACGCGTCGCAATTGTATCAGGGATAGAAGTAACGGCGGATGATTGCTGATAACTCGTATAAACTGGGGAAAAGACCGGTAAAAAAATTGAAATTTTTGAAAAAAAACGACAGAAAGAATCCAAATTAACCCAAAAAGAGCAGGAAAATAATCAAACTTGCCAATTTGAAAAAGTATCTTTCACAAACATTTTGCTTTTTTACCCTTATGTTCTCTTTGTGAACGCTGCGCGGAGATAATGTCTAAAGGGATCGAATGCACATCAGGTTGAAAGACTAAGATGTCTGTTTAACTCCATCGATATGCGAAAAAATCTGGGACAATAAGTTGTAACAATAGCCTATTGTTAGCTTCCAAACTAGAGATTATTCTTCCAACTATGCATAGCTTATTACCTGTACATGTGTACGAGTGGACGTTCGTCCGATTAAGTCGAGTTATAGTCTTCGCATGGGTCCCGCTAAAATTCCTCTACCACCTTGAAAATTGGCTGTTCCAAGAGAGGCCGCTTTGCCAGCACGTTTTTGAAACTTGTTGAACCTCGCAAAGTTGCCACAGATACAACTTAAACTAGTGGTCAAGTAGCTTCCAAGACCACTTTATATCTTTCCAAGACTTTCCAGGATTCTAAAAACATACAATATTCCAGACCTCCCCAGGACTCCCCCAAAACTTAGAGCAACGGATAAGATGGCTTGTTGGATAACATCAGGGATTGGCTGCACCTACGAAGGAACTCTGACGCCATTCATCAGTGTCTGGACAGAAGTTGCTGGAGGTCCATGATCGCCAAGGCTACTCCCATGGCTCATAGATGATGATAATGATGACTATGATGATGATGATGATGATGACGATGATGATGGTGATAAAGGAATTTCTTAGAAATAAAGGAATTTGGTACGGATAAGAATTAGTAAATAATAGTCCTCTGTTAAGGCGTTGCGCCTAAGAGGTTCTGCTACTGCTTGGAAATTTGATCGATCTGCATCGAAAGTTTTCCTCTCATTGCATAGGTTTTGTAACCACGTACCTTACGCCTTTACATATAAGCACTTGATAAAAGTTTAAATTACTCAAAGTAGTCTCCGATCGGTTGTGAAAGTTTTAGTATCAAATAAACAAGTTTTGACAAATGATTGCTGTGACCAGTGACTGCCGAAAATGTTTAGCGAATGAATCAGTTACTCCAACAAAAATGTACGTGATTTACATGCTACCTTCACAGAATGATGCAGGCATGACATGAAAAGTTACATTGCTCGTTAAAGTTTCAACATTTCCGTCCATATGATTATAAGACTTTACATGCATAAACAGCTGGATAACATCTGGGATTGGCTGCACCTACGCAGTAACTGTGAAGCCATTAATCAGTATCTGGACAGAAGTTGCTGGAGGGCCATGATTGCCCAGGCTGCTCGCATGGCTCATAGATGATGATGATGATGATGATGATGATGATAATTATGACGATGACGATAATGATGATGATGATGATGACGACGACGACGACGACGATGATGATGATGATAGTGATGATGATGATGAGGATGGTGACCTTAAAGGAACAAAAATGCACGTGATTTACAAGCTACCTTCACAGCATGATGCAGGCATGACATGAAAAGTTACATTGCTCGTTAAAGTTTCAACATTTCTGTTCATACGATTATAAGACTTTAAATGCATAATCGATTTTACAATTCCTTTACATCTATTTAAATAATAGTAATACAATAATAAGATTTACAAGTAATCAGAACTAAATCCTCTTAAAAGTTGATTCGTTCTGTAAAACATTTACGAACTGAACGTATGCTAGTATACTTCCTTCACCGTAATAACAAAGGCTATGTGTAAACGAGCGTTCTTCGGCGGTTGGGGTCAATTTAACGACTTGAGGTCAGAACTGATAGCTATATGAACGCACAACTGATTCAGATGAATATCTATTAGGGTGTACGCTTGTGAAATCTTTCGCCCCACATGCGCACTAGTATACACGATGCATTACGAAGCCACAACTTCGGCATAAAACTGTTCAATGGAAGCAACGAGATCCGGTTAGACTTTCCTTGAAGATAAAACGGCATCCATATACAGGGCTGCTGGAAAGAGTAAAGCTACCTCGTGGGATATGGACAAGTTGAGACTAGTATTCAAGGAAACAGGCTAGTCGCTAACAAAGGCCAAAGGACATGTTAACAAAGGCTAAGAAACGAGAGGTTCATTACTCGATCGAAATCAACGAACATCGAACCTTCCGCCTCGGCGCAGGTCACGGGGCACAGTGGTAAGGAAAGGGCATAAACATTACAGTTAGGGGACAAAAACCCTTGGGGTCCTTGAAAGCGGGACTTAAATATTTGAACAATGATACTTAAGTACACTCCAAGACGGCGTGAAACGCTATGGCACCAAAAGAAGAAGAAGAAAAAGAAGATAAAGAACAAGAAGAAGAAGATGAACAAGAAGAAGAAGAAGAAGAAGAAGAAGAATCCAAGACGTCGAATAACAATACCAAAAAGACAGAATGATAACCTTTAAGAGAGGCATATTTTACCTTAGAACGGGGCTTGCGCGTCCGCGCCCCTACCCTCTGAACTCTGGACCTTAGGTCCCTTCTGTTAACCTTTGGGAGAAGACAATTGGGAGAAGACAATTGTCAATGGTCGTTAACTTCCACTCTACCAACATTTTAGTTGTTTCTTAGCAAGGGAAGAAATAAGAATTCTCGAACGTGGCTACGTACAACGTTCTTCGTATCGTCTACAAACTCAACGCCGATGTA
>JAAAKM020006971.1:79348619-79361779 GCA_010016025.2 Alatinidae sp. Z8VKAUB7J3 | reverse complement strand
TGCAATAAATGTACTTTACAATTTTGGCCTTTAACAAAGACTAAAAACTAAATAGTTAAATGCATTTACACTGCTTACCACTCAAATGACATCTATTTGTCTTTCTTCTCGTCATCAATTAGTTGAGTCCACCATTTTGAAAATCCTTCATGTGGAACTGAAACTCTCCGGTTTGGTCTCACCTTTGTCCCACTAATCTTTCGTATCCCTTGTCCCCCTTGACGGGGGTGCTCGAAACTTGCTGATCCAGACAGAAAACCCGACGGACGCCTGTCCCCCGCTTGATATGATGGACTTAGTTGATTGGAGCCCACTGATGATAGTGAATGGCAAGCTTCGTCAGCATCACTTTCGCTTTCGAAACTCGTTGTAGACACGACAGAGGAGACTAGCATAATGAAAGAAAAATTATTAAATAACGTGAGAATAAATCAACGTAAAAGTCTACAAACCATATCGCACCTCTAATAAAGTCCAATAGGTACACTTTATAGCGTGATAGAGCATGAGGTCCAATTTTGCTCGACTTTTTCGGTCAACTTTCCCAATCAGCCAATCAGAATCCATCATTTTACAACATTCATGACAAACATGGCGACTACATCTGCGAAAGGTCCATGCTCATCACAAGTGGAGTAGTGATGCTGGCCATGCTTCAGGAGGGACCATTTGGATCAGAAACGCGCACATTACAATAACAAGCTGATACATAAAGTTGGATATGATGAAGTGGCCGACAAATTGAATAAACATTTAGAAAAATGCATACATTATTGCTACGTTAATATTTGTTTCAAGTCTCACTTGTTTTACTGTTACTACATCAATAAGTATTTGCATATCTTTGAATCCGAACTGTGTAAGTTTAAGCTAGCAACTTGACTTAATACTACGTCCAAATTTGATCTAGTTATATCTATGTTGGCTCTTTGTTTCGGGCACGAGGAGGCTGAGGTAACAACTCCGTTTCCATAGTAACAGTTTATATTTATTTCTTTGTACAATTGATTGTTTACTTTGATCCTTCTACATATCACACCATATGCTCATGCTTAAGCATGTACTGTTAGGGCTAATCCACAGTAAGAAGGCATTTGTCTATGGGTAACACATTGTGACGTATACGTCAGTTACGACCAAAAGTAAGACACAATGATACATTTCCTGCACCAACACCATCATATTGACTGTTTCCAACACACTTTTAGGTCATAAATTGTAGGTTTCTTAAATAAACGATTTGTTAATGGTAAATAAATAGACTGCAAGATGTATGTTATGTTACGTTATATTGTTCTGTTCTGTTATGTTATGTTATGTTATGTTGTTATGTTCTGTTACATTATGTTATGTTATGTTATGTTATGTTTTGTTATGTTATGTTATGATATGTTCTGTTATGTTATGGTATGTTATTTTATGTTGTTATGTTATGTTATGTTGTTATGCTCTGTTATATTATGTTATTATTATGTTATGTTATATTATGTTATGTTATGTTATACATTGGCTGAAGATCCACTTGACGTCATTTTGAGTCTCATGTTGTATATTGTACATAATTATATATTCAGTCGAGATCTGTTTCAGTTGGAAGTGGTAGCTTATAAAAGAAATTAAAAACAATAAAACAGTCTTTACAACTATGTACCAATAAATGATCCTAAAACTGTTTACGATTAAAATTGTTAAAAATTTTTAAAAGAATTTGAGGTTTTACTAAGAATAAATTGTACTTTATGGAAATAAAATTACGGGAAGCCAAGCACCCTTTTTCTTCTTATTGTTGTTTAAATAGAACAATGGACGATGCTGAGTCATTTATGAGTTAGACGAAACGTTGTCAATAAAGTTTCTATATTTGGCGTTTTACTTTTGATAACTTGTCGGTGGTCTATTCACCTGTCATTAATAATGCCTTCTGTTGCCATATCACGCTAGATATTTGCAAAACACATTGCAACCAAAATAAGTAGAGGAAAAGAGTAAACGTTCATCACAAATTAGCCCTTTTCTCCTCCGTTTTGCTATTTATAAGTTTCGACTTCAAACATTCATCTTCAGCAGTTGCAGCTTATCCTTCGTACACATGGATATTGTTCCTATTGCTATAAAATGCATCCTTTGACTAATTCTCTTCTGTTAATTAGTAAAGACGCAAACCAATACCTCTTGGATTTTGCCATTTGCCAACTTATGTCTGTTGTGACTGATTTTGAGTCATAAAATTCTCGTCATTTGTTTGAAGACCCAAAATGTGCCTACAATTGCAAATATGTTGAGAGAATTATAAAAAGAACTTACTTGTTTTCTCTTGCACATCAGGAAGCTCGTCACAGCAGCAATTAGCAGTTAATTCTCTGTTAATTAAAAGAATTGATATGAAATTATAGCTAACCATAGCTCAATAAGTTACAACCTCAAGGGATCGTGGAAAATAGTTTTACTTATCAAATGTTCCACATGTCGATAGCCTGTACGTCCTTTTCTTCAACTCTTCAGGCTAACGCTATTTACAACTTGTTATAAGACGAGGACACTTTTGACACGTTGTGACTTTGATATTTTATTATCTTGTCCGCTACGTAATTAAGTGAAACTACATCATCAAAGAATGAAGAATAACTGAAATAAAATGGCAATTAAACAAACTAACATCAATAGTATAAAAATCAAACAATATATATGACACAAAATGTTACTTTGATGTACACTGGGAATAAGAAATAATAATTTAGACGTTGACATTTTACGAGGTGGTATTGACCACGCCCATGGTTATGACTATTTAAAAATTCCTTTTTCTGTACCAAAAAAAGATCAAAATCAAACAAATTGCAGTTTTTTACATAAAAACATCTAAGAGATGTAAATAAGAAATGACTTAATGTGCAATTAATCTTCTCTTCATCTTTTGTGGGCCAGTAGTTAGTGACTTCAATTCTTTGACTTTTCTCTAGGTCTGAAAGAAGCATCGCGAGGATTTGACACTCATTGTTGTTCATCACAAAGCAAAGACTTAGCAAATTTCATCAACGGAATTCAGGCAGAGTAAGAAACCATGAATAAGCGCGGCAAATCGTGAATCTTATCTAATGAATACAATACAGACTGTAAAACATTTCTATCAGCAAAAAATAAAACCTATACATTGTCTAGTCGCACTACAAAATGCTTTTAGAAGTTAAACTCAGGACAGACGAGCAATATAATGCTAAGAACTTCAAAAGATACATGTTAGTAACAGTCCATTGGCTAACCCTAAACACTAAGCAAGCACCATTGGTCACCAATGAAAACAAGTTCTATTTAATAGGTTAAAGATAGTATTTTCCAGCTCCTGCATTATTGTTTATTGTTTATCATTTTAAGAGCCTTTTTAAACCAGTATATTATGCGAAATATTTCGTACTCTATCAGTGTCAACATTGACTAACACATAGAGAATGGGTTTTTCTTATAATATAAAACGTTGAGAGAACTTACTTATAGCTGGGTTTAATACCTGCGTGAACCTGTATTGCTAATAATTTATATGCGGGATGGGCTGCAGATTGGAGTTTCATGTTTGCGGCCGAGTCGTTACAGCGGTATCCTTAAAGGGAAAAGTGGAAGCTGGTCAGTGTCCGATTTGCCATAATAATACGATCAATTTTAGTTTTACCTTAGAATACCGATGGAACTTTAGCGGTGTAACAACATGATTCTTTAAGGCAATACAATTTCCTAGAGCTAGATCAATGACCACTTGTGAGACTCTCAGCAAGCAATGCCTGTAACTTGTACAGATTCTATAATCTAACATTGAAATTGAATGCAACGATACAATGTTCGATGCTAAAACGTGGTTACTGACTTCTGTTAACAGACAAGTAGAAGGTTTCGACAGATAGCAGGATTTGCTTGATGACATTAATTATGCAAACCTGAAAAGTAGATTTAGTAATGAAATACTATCCTCCTTTAATGAAAACTTTGAAATAGCAGCAACGCAATACATTTACCATCAACTACGATTATTTCGATGATTTGGAAACTTGTACAGTTTATTAGTACATTCGCAACTTCAACTGTCTCATTTTGTTTTCTTGATAGGAAAATTGTTCTAGTTGCTGCACAAGACGAGCCCACTGCGCACCAAAACCAAGACGTATTTACGGCATTTGCTAAAATAGGCGGCAAAGAACCGTATCAGAGAAACTACAGAGGATCATTTGCACTAGTGGGATACAAGGGCACACAGAAGGTGAACTGGGTAAAGCAGATCTCTAACCCAAGAGGAAGAGGCCCATCGATATTAGAGCTTACAATCCCATTGCACTAATTGGAAGGTAAGTATGTCTACTAAACATTTTTTATGCACACGTTTAAAGTAATGAGTGAGTACTTTTCCTTGTTATACTATAAAAACAACTCTCTGTTATATTGCAATTAGAAAAACAATTATTGCTCCAAATATGTATATTTATGTAATAACCTCCCGTTTTATCCCTATTGTAAATTATCCCATGTAATTGTCATTAACATTTCCTACTTGTACTTGTTAGATAGCCTCCTTAGTTTCACTTTTTTTGTTTATTTTCTCTCTCGCGTCCAAGTAATTTTCAGAAATTTAAATACTTTGCACCTGTACAAATTAATAAATGCAAATAATATAAGTCTTTTTACATCCGCAACTATCATTTCTCTTCTGTAAAACAATCCTGGCACTGAGATTTATTCTCTTCATCTTCTCACAAATTCATAAAGTCCACACACACACACACACACACACACACACACACACACACACACACACACACACACACACACCATGCACCCACACGCACATTTTGTGGACGCTCTGGCTGGGGCTAAGCATCCCGTATAGAAATTGCTTCCTTCATTTAGTTCTGTATTGAGGTATATTGACGACAAATTTGCACAGTGTGGCATCCTCAATTAGAAACGTTCACATGGCGATGTTACACTATATTTACTACACGTATTGTTCAGCACTTTATTTTTGAATTAAGTACCCAATAACTCACATAATTATCGTCACCTTTACAACAAAGCTATAAAGAGCCCTAGTGGTATTATAAGTATATTTGTCATTAAGGTTAATTATACAAATTTCCCTCATATAGCTAATATTCAGTCAAGCTAGCTAGGTATACGATTGATGAAAATGTATCTTTTTAATAGAAGTGCTTACAATTAAAATGACATCATTCCATTTCTGTCTTTTCATAGATAAAGGGAAGAAATAAATGGAGGTGCAATGGCAGGCCATACGATTATCTTCAAGGATGTTTCAGTTATTCTTTCTTATAATGTTTTAACGACTAGCATGTGTTACTAGCTTGAATTACATGTGAGGTTACCAAAACGTAAAGCCTTGTAGACGTCATGAATAAAACAGAGATGATCAAGCAATAATATGCAGCTTTTTATAAGTTGTCATTCCTAATCCTAATGGTCGTATAACTTTGGGTGGGAGGTCAATAATCAATTTCCTTAATGACGCAACGTGCTATAGTAGAACTAAAATGCAAACGTATTCGCTCTTAGCCTTTGTCAGTGCCAGAAATATATAAGTACTCAGCAGATATATAGCAATTATTATATATTTATCATGAGTGGAGCATTACCACAGTAGCCTGCTTTATCACTTAGGTAGCTGAGGGGATTCGAACCCACGAATCATCGGACTTGATGGTTCAATGGTTTGGGTTTTCAAACACATTAGTCCTGCAATTGAATCCCCTCAGCTCCTGCAAGCTATTGTGGTAATGCTCCACTCATGATAAAATGTCCATTATTGTGCGCCCGCCCTATCATACAAAGCCAGCCCCAGTACTATTTCGAAAACATTGATATCAAAAGTCGCCCCGTTTCGTGCTTACAATGTACACTTCTTACTCACATTCTCTCGATCGAAGATCTCTGATGATCAGTGGGTACGATAATAAAACTACTTTCCCCTACCTAATTGTAGAGGAGTTTATTTATTGTATCAAATTAAACAACAATCAAAACAAACATATCAAGCTTGGAAATATTTAATATGGCTTTTGTACTTCACTCCAATCCAAAAATCCAAAAGACTGATTCCACCAGCTATTCAAATGTACTCCAAAAATTACTTTGCACAAATAAATATTTAAAAGCATGAATTTAAGACTAGCACATTTCTGTTTCAAAAACCAAAGGTCGTATTTTCCTTGCCAAACACATTACCCAGACACACTTCGTCTAACGTGAGTTGCCCAATAACTCTGGTCTCACCGACATGATCGCTCTACAAAGGCCAGTCTTCTGAGGCCTGAGTTACACTATACCGGATTACTACCATATACGATTGATTTTCGCTCCGATCCCATAGCTATCAAATCAATCTGAAGAAAGCAGTTGTTACACTGTACCAAATCGATGCGTCACAAGGAGCCAACTCTTCAACATTTCACCCGAATTGATTGGACACACAAATAAATGTTTTTATCGTGGACCAAGTTAACTTACTGAAGAGGTATCCACCCAAGGTTACCAGTTAGTGCGACATCTTCGTCTCCTCGCATGATAAGTGTGGAAGAGACTCCATAAGAAGGAAGTCAATTTATGAATGATCTATGTCATTGTGGTTACACACGAACACACAAATTCCAGTTAACTTGAAAGTAACAAATCATAAATAAAATCACAAGATCAATGAAATGAAAAATTGCATAAAAAAGTAATCATGTACATCATGAAACAAGCAAAACCACTATGAAAAAAGTGTTGAAACTACTTGCTGTATTTTTAGAACCTGTTGTTGAAGGTTTGAGTGCTAATGATTGGAAGTTACATTTGAGATGGCACTCGTGTTCAATGTCTTACTCTCTTTTTATGATATATATAATGTTTATGCTAGTCACCTAAAGTAGCGAACCCGCGACTGACTAACTGTTAGTATTAGGATTGGTGACATATGCTCCCTGTTACCTCGCCCCTTCTGGCTTCACGTTATATATTCTAACTTTTCTGGTATTGCAGTTTTTTCACCTTTATGCATCATATCGTCTTCTTGCTAGCATGCTTAAGATTGTTTGGTCAAGGTAATCTTGTTGGTATTTTTTATTTGTTCATGTGTAACAAACGTTCCCTGTAAAATACTGCAACAAAGTACATACGAGCTTTTAGCATTTAAAATTGCATACAATAAATATCCTCACCGACTACAATCTATATCTCAAAAAATGTTTCTGTACGGTTCTACTACTTCGAGAAACTTCTTCCACAAGTATCTGAACAAAGGGGAAATGCAGGATACCCTAGTAAATAAATTGGAACTGCATTTATGCCATCAATGATATTTCTAGGCTATGATGGAATGGAACCATTTTTTCCGAGATTCGTCATGCTGGTAAAATCCTGCGGCGGGCTAAAGCCCCTGCAGTTCAGATGCTGATCCTTCCATATAGATTTCCGTCTGGAAGGAAAAACTGTGCGGTAGTTAGTGGAGTACAGGGTAAAGATGTTCTCCTTATCCACGTGTTGGCCTACGTGAGTAATTATTACAGTCGAACAAAACCTGGTTTTGACATCCTCAGAAGCTTTCCCGCAATCCCTCGGTAAGGCAGTACCGTTCTTATAATTATCCCGTCATTCTGAGCATGGTCTGAGACGAATCCAGACTCGTTTGGGTGCTTTAACAACCCTTGAAAAACGATCCCTTGTAAATGATAGGGTTAGCGGACATGACAATACTCTTTATTCTGAGCATGGTCTGAGACGAATCCAGATTCGTTTGGGTGCTTTAACAATCCTTGAAAAACGATCCCTTGTAAATGATAGGGTTAGCGGACATGACAATACTCTTCGTCGCGCAAGGTAACCGATGATTTTTAATTGAAACAGTATAAAACGTGGATTGTAAAACAGCTTGGAATCCAACAAGTGTATAAAAGCATTTTCAATAAGCCAATTACCTGTAATTCTGTAATAAGACTTTGCAAATGTAGGGCAAACGTAAATACCATCAAGAAAACTTCACCTGTCCTCTTTTCAACCACATCTACAAAACTGAGCAAAGGTCTGAAAAGTGTTATCGGATTCGTGTCATACCACTTTCATCACAGTGGAAAGACATCGTACCGGTTTTCTGGCATCAAATGATATCAGTTTTCCCCGTTGTAATGTAAATAAACCCCGATCCGTTATGAAAAGTGATCTGATATGATAGCAAATCGTGTAACTGGCGGCTGAGATGAATGAGCACGTACGCGGACATTGTATTTGTTCTAATTATTTGTCAGGGCTAGATTCAAGTAGCCCCAAACTGCAAAAAGTTCAGACGGGATTAGCCAATCAGAGGACTCAAAACAATTTGAACAGACACTTTCGCAACATATAATGGTTTATTTTCTTTCTGTTCGAGGCTAGCCCATTATAGAACACTGGAGAGGTGACTGAACAGGAGGGAAAGTCACAAAACTGAGAAACTAGGAATAAATCGTTGCATTAAGGCAGCGGTTAAGGACTAAACCAGGAAATTAAAACCTTACCTTTGAAAATCGTTGGTGGAATTGAGCCCAACTAGCCCCATACGAGGCGCCGCCGCTGCTATCTATATATGTTTATATGTACACAGTCAAAAGCTGACGCCCCCCTTTGCGTATAAATAACATAGATATCGAAACCACACGTTTTCTTCAACGTTTCAATATTATCTTGGTCGGGTATTCTTTGCAAGTAGCACGGATAAATATAAATGACGGACTCTCCCATCAATTTCGACGAATTAGGTTCCAACAACTTAATGATTTGCTTCACTGATGGTCATCATATTTCGCCTCAAATGGCATTTTAGTCCAGCAAGAAATTTACAAATGAGTTCACATGTGGTGCAAGTATGTGGATTGACTGATGCATATGCTGGTATGGTTGCTGACCTTTTGTTTCTCGCTTTGTCTTCTTTCAGATGGTTTAGACCGTTAGATTGAAAATTGACAAGACCATCAAAGCACATTGACTATAACTTCTTGCGTTCCGTAACTGCTTTATCAAAATTCAGATGTGGTGTAGTAACAACAGACATATTAATTTTGTAGACAATGAGACAATAAGAACAATGACATGCGTCATCACGTAGTTGACCAGCTAAGTACGTGAATTTTGTGGCATCACTGATAGACCTGAGGCTACCAACCTCAGACTGGAAACGGCCCCAAAACCCCATCCAGTCCGTAATTAAGCCGTTAAAGTGTACCTCCAGTGGTCAGAAATTTTTTGATATTTTGTTCGTTTTATCTTGAGGAATCGAACTGTTACTTTGGTTTTCGCCGTACGCGCACCTGTAAGTCAATATACGTGATTCTTTAACGGAGTAGTAGTCGTAGTCGTAGTCGTAGTAGTAGTAGTAGTAGTAGTAGTAGTAGTAGTAGTAGTAGTAGTAGTAGTAGTCTCCCAAAGTATGATTTTTATATACGCGTACTTTTATACGAAGGCCCACGGTATCCTATTAAAGTATTGTGATTGTCTATTGATGTTTTCTGTGATACGATGATAAATTATTGAATAGGATACGAAAGAGGGGAGAGTATAGAACTGATAACTATTGGATTGATTTCACTATTGAGCTTTCTGTAATTTACTAATTTAAATAGTTAACCAAAGGTGACTTATGTGCAAGATGTAAATGGGACCATGCATTTATGATCTCAACTGGCATTTTAAAATTTCAGAATTTAGTGGTTGTGATATAAAGCAAAACGATAGATTCTACCGTTCGACAACTGTGGAGCATTTACCCTAATCCTTATGATGTTTACGTTGTAAATGTATTGTCCAGCGCACACTATAAAACAGTATAAAGGTAAATTATAAAACCAGAGCTCTGATATATTTAAAGATCATCATATATACGGAATGTGATCTATGATTATGTGCATGATATCTATTTTGGTATGTGTGTAATATAGTGTTTTGTGGGGATATCTGATGGTGCCAGTGGTTCTTTGAATCTGGGGTATATTTAGTACGTGAAGAGGAACGGACCTCTATAAGATCATCATTTCATCATGTAATGTAAATGGCTCTAAGAATTGTATATATTATAGTCTTTCTTATTTGTATAAACCAAAGGTAAGGTGCAGCATGCATTTTTAGACAATTGGCCGTGTAAAGCCAAGAGGTAAAAACGTATTGGTGAGAATTGTACTCAATTACTGTCAATTATTTTAATACGGTTTTAGCAGAAACTCAGGTTATTGTGCAGCGTACTGATTGCACGTTCTAATTGCAGATGATTTATGTGTAGACCGGAAAACAGTTGCAAGCATGTGTTTGTCGCGATGTTTTATCTTTTGTTTCTTTGTTGTACATGTACGTGTAATAGCGTAGTTTTGAACTTTGAACGTAAATCAAATTGATCGTAGTAAGCTGTGATCACTTGATGGTGACGGTATGCGGCCCCAGGGTTTTTTATGTTCGTTAAAAAGATTAGTCAGTGGGGCCTTGGGATGATAGACGTTAAGAGCATGGAAGCAAAGACTATGGTAACGTAGGCCCTTTTAAGGTTCAGACGAAGTTTGATATCTAGCCTAGATGTAAACTCGAGCACTAATTTCTTTTCAAATCGAAAAATTGTAATTTTATATTTTTATGTGAGTTGTTATTTATTGAGCGCAATATGCAGAATGTATCGATGCACGTCTAACATTTTGATTGACATCAATTTATGAAGTGGTGTTTTTAGTTTGGATGATGACTTCTCTCTTCCTCAACCTCCGCGCTGCATGTAAGCTAAGTTGAAACAAGGGATGATTCATGTCATTATCATATTTCCTTATGAATTCCCATGATCCACAGCGGCACTACCCTGGGCTCCAGTCCCAATATGAGTGCACATGCTTTTGTCAATAGACGGCGTCGAATTTTCAACATGAGGGCCTTTTGCCGTGTGACATAGATGGGTATTATTTCGAGCAATTTGATTAGCCTAGGCATGTTTGGTACACATTTAACTGTCAATGCATTCCAATCCTCGTTGGCATTAAATAGGTATCCAAATTCTGCGTATATACACAGTTATGAAATGCAGCGTTGGATAGTCGTTTTGACTGCATCAAGACTTCGATAAAAGTTCCGTAGCTGATGTCTCCTTTTTGCCTAAAGTAGGCAACCAATAGTAAAACCTGATCAAATAATTTGCCTTTATTGGCGAAAATCTAAGGCATGAACAATTTATAAAGCAACAACATCTGTGTAAGAATCATGTCGACCATGACAAGTATTGATTTATTTTTTTAATTTACGAGCTTTCCCATGATTATTCATAGAGGATATTTTCCTGTTCATTATAGTGCATCTAGAATAAATTAATCGTTCCTTATTCAAGTCACGTGGTGCAGAAAGGCTGGTCTCCAATTTCGTTGAACTGGAGTCGATGTTCAACGGTGGATGATTGGGAGATAATGTGGCAACTGGAGTAATAGAGTACGTTAACATCGGAGGTCACCTAGCTCAGTTGGTAGAGCCCGAAACGCCGCGAAAGCACGGGTCACGGGTTCGATCCCCGGTGGTTAATTGATTAACCAGAGGAACAAACTGAAATTAGTTATTTTGCAACTGACAAACATCTTTTAAAAGCTACAACAGGACGAAAACTGACTTTATGTTGGATAATAAACATTGAAACAGCACAGAGAAAATACTTATAATGCTATGAATTCATATATGTAGTTACTTACTAAGTATGTTAGCTATTTAGTAAGTTGATCACTAAGTTTATTAGGTATTCAGGCAATTATTTAACTAGTAAGTCAGTCGTTTTGTCAGGTAGCTAGTTTATTAGCATTTTTTCCTACCTCCTAAATTTAACTTAGATAGTGGGTTAATTTTCATGAAGGTGCTTGAATTTCCTATGTAATCATATAGGATACACTATGTAATCAGAATGATATCATGCTCACATCAACCTTCCAAACTGGCTTCCGTCGTCGGGATTTTTCAACTGACAATACATCTTTTAAAGGATGCAAAGAAACTGCAGTGAAAACCATGAAAGTAAACAGGAGATCAATGTTTACGTTGAACAAACCAAAGGTGTCATTTCATGATTCGGTCAATTACTTAAAGATTGCGACTTGATCCCTGCTACTGAAGACAGAAAACAGTTGTACTGATACTACCAGCGTGAAACAAACGGAATTCTGCCGAATAGAATTTGGCACGCGTTATTTTCAATCCTAGAAATTGCTGAACAAATGAATTTTACAATCATACAATTTTATCCAAATTAAAAAGCTTATTAAATCCTCAAACAATTCCATGACAGTATTTTTATTGTGCGTCTTACAGCGAGCTCGTGATACAATTATGTGCAGAAGCGTCTAGTTAATTCGAGTCACCTAAAGCCTGCCCACCAACACCTCTCCATACGCACCCCTCAATCACACAGAAACGATCATCGTATTTCACAGGCATCAAATCGTCTTTACGCCATCGGTGGATTACTTTGCTAACAAACTATGAACACCATTGGTCTACTCTTTTATTGAAATGCGTAGTTGATTAGACGATGTTCCTATTGCCAGTGAGCCCAATGTCATTTTCTTTTGCAAACAGGTTTCACTGTCCCTGTGTAAGGACTTTGCGACAACGCGTTCCGGTTTCAACTGTGCTTTGTCCTTCCAATTACTGCGCTCACTTGTTCGTTTCGTTTCTTTACCACTCATTCAGTTTGGAACAAAATCATCTTAACGTGTGTCTGCCATTTGGGCCATCCTCGTTCATTGATAAAATCATCGTGGTCAACCACAATACAAGCAAATCTGTCAGTGTCTGTTTCATGTGAACTATCCGCAGTTGATTTGTTAGCTTTTCTTATTGCACTACCCACAAAATATGAAAAATGAGAGAAAGAGAACTGAAGATTAGAAGGAAACAATGCGTACCAATATTAACCGTATTTGGGTTGATGTATCAACTTAATAAGATGATGGCAATGTGCTAATAAGAGATGATAATACTGGTAATGAAAATGTCAATTGGAAACAATCGCTGTTGCCTCCTACAATCGTTCTGATGGGCGTGTGTTTAAATATGAGATGAAGGAGAGGAGAAAAGAGCGCTAGTCTAATCATAGAAAATAAGGAGAGGGGAAGAACAGATAACGGGGTGGAAAGTACTGCCAC
>JAAAKM020006971.1:79327884-79339468 GCA_010016025.2 Alatinidae sp. Z8VKAUB7J3 | reverse complement strand
AGGAAATGGTAGTGGCAGCTCCTAGTGTGGGTGTTCCTGGTATCTGAGAGTATCGTGATATTGAGAAGGATGGAAGAAGGTTCTGTTGGTAGCCTACGCCTCCTTTCCATCTACACCTGGTACAACATCTGATTTAGTAGCAGCTGACTGTAAGGGGGAGAATGCAGATGCTGCTGACTCACTGTAAAATTGACCATTGAAGGGATCGATAAAATGTCTGATGAGAATAGTAGAGATCTGATGTTGGGGATAGGTCAGGGGTGAAAAATAAGAGTCACTCTTTATATTTTCCAATTTTATTGAGCGTCTGTAGCTGCTTAAGAGGCGTCATTGATTCTCTACTTGATCCGACGTCGATATACCGGCGGGATTAGCGCCCTTTCTATGTTAGCTTTATTCAAGTGTACGTTACAACTTACTTTTACGCCTCTGCTCAGGCCTACTCTCTCTCTTGTACCTTCTCCCTGGAACGTGAAGACACGTAATAGTTAATACAGATGTTAATAGCCCACAGACATACAGTTCAACAAAAGACGCCAAAAAGCAAGCTTATAACAACGGTTCACCCTCATGTCTTCATGTCTTCGGAAGTAGACTAAACGTTCAGCACATGACAACCTTTTACCGCACTTACCTGAGTCTCAACATCAAAATGAATGATTGCTTTAGGCATACTGTACTTTAGGATTCTGTAATGAGGTAGCATAAAAAGGTAAACATCTTGTAGAAATGATAGAGTCCAATGTTTGCAAAGTATGGGACATTAATAGTCGTTCCAAAAGATATAGTGCATAGAGCAGGCATAGCGGTTTGGCCGTACTAAACATGAGTTGCAAATCCATGGACCAGAATTCGATACAAGGGAGGTACTTCAGGTTTGTTTGTCCTTACAGAATCCATACGAATTCCTAATGCACAATGGCCATTCATGCTGCCTTGAACTGCTATAAGCTATCTTTATCATCGCGACTCGAGGGGGTAAGCCAAAAAGAAGAAAGTACCTTTTTAGTGATCAAATAGTTTATCAGTGGTACAAAACAAGAATATTGCACGAAATAGCGTAAACATATTGTACTGAAAAGCTTTTTCGTCTGACACTCCTCAGAGTACTAACTACTGAGCTAGAATTTGTGGAAGGCACACGATCCTTGTGGTTGGTTGATAATTCATAAAAGCAAGAAAAGTTTTGCTATGCAGACAAAAAGAATTCGTTTTTTAGCTAGGCTTATTCTATTAATCTTGTTCTAATGGATGCTGATTGACCCAAAAACACAAGCCATTCAGGCAGTGCAATTTCTGATTGGCTCCTTTAAAGTACAATTGGGTATATTCTTTCACACATTCCATTTCGGTCATTCTGACGTTAGTACTCGGAATGTACGAACGAGGAATGTAAGACGAAAAAAAGCTTTTCAGTACAATATGTTTACTCTATTTCGTGCAATATTCTTTTTAGTGATGTAATGAAAATATTTAAGGAGGTTGAAGCTTTATTCGTGTCCACCAGCACGCCTTAACAATTCAACCCCCTAGGAGAACCAGATCAAAACTCAACGTAAACCTAGTGCCCTTCATCCCTGGTAGCTTTAGAGCGCTTGTTTAGTGCCTTATACACCTACATTCAAGTGATAAAGACGTTGATAATCACATGTGTAATTGCTCTTTGCTGCTACCCTTACAATTGATGTCAGAATTGGGGTATCCTTAAGTGAGCTGGTATACTGTAGATAGGTTTGAAATATTCCTTTTCGTGGAACTCCAATTAAATTTTAATGATTCTGAACATGAACAAATCACTTTTAGGAACAGAAAACCTTACACTTTGCTATACAGATACAATCGATATCATCAGTGGCGGACGCAGGATTTCTTAAATGGAGGCGGGTGGGGGCTGTACGTCAGCTTAAAGAGTTTCCTTGACAGTTACCATTCCTCCTGACTCTCCATCTGATTTAATTGGGATGAATTTGAAGAATCTCATATAAACTAAACAAACAAGTGCTGTTTAAAATACAATTCTCCATATTTCCTTTTTGATCAAGGTTTTTACGTAAGGAAGGCAAGTAAGCACACTCGGTAGAATGCAAAAAATATTTATTTATGTGCTAAAAACGAAAAATATGTAAAAATATGTGTTTATAACTTCATTTTGGGAGGTCCCCCACTTGTAAAGACATGTTTTTTGTGCGTTTTGAACAACATGGAGTCTCAGAAAAAAACATGTGTTTTATGTAAAATCCGGCCCCTGTTTATTACATTTGGTATTGAAAAGTGATCAGACATTTGCCTGTATAGATTTTTTTGTTAAAAATACAGTTTCTCACATTAATCAATAAATGAAAAATTCCAAATCATTTCCGGTCATCAGTTTTTATCATTTCTAAATAGCATTTCAGAAACATGTGTGTCAGTTTTAGTTTCATGCATGGGACATGCCTTAATAATAATGCTTAACACATACATATGTATATCCCTGTTTAAAGGACGATCTCCTCACTTTAGAAATAAAGAGCTCTAGGAACTGCTGGAAAACACTACTAATCAGGATGTTATTTTTCATCATACTCTAGAATCTAGGTAATCCTTTTCTATGTATAAATATGAGAGATATCTTGAATTTGTTTCTCAATATTGTTATATATACCTGCTATATTATAAGCCTAGGGTTTTGAATACTGTCCTCAAAACGTTTGATCTTGATAAAAATTCCCAAATTTATAATTCTTGCTGTATCAATAGTAGTTGCCTACACTATGAATTCTAGACTTGGGTTACCCAATTATGCCACCCAAAAAATTTTGATTCAGAGATTTTATGCTTACAGGTTGACTGAAGAGTGGCGAAGAGTATTAAATATTTACAAGGTTGAAAAGTAAAATAGTTAAGTTAGAGGAGAAATTAATCTGCAGGTAATTTTTTATTTTAACAACAGGACTGTATTTAAATGTGATGTTTAGTTGATATTTTTGGTGTCCAAAAGTTTATGATGAGTAGTGCTAAGAGCAAAGTCAATCAAATTGCTTGCTAGGAACCAATCATTTGGCCGAAAGTCTTTTTGTGCAAATTTTACAAGCTATCCCATAACTTTGGACAAACAGTAGAATATAGATATAGTGAAAATTTTATTAATTTTTACTAAATGTTGACTTCACAAAGGAATATCATTCTATTAAAAAAGCCATTACTGAAACAAACTATTTAAGGCTGTTGTTTAAGTTAGAAATTTTCAGGTATATATTAACTACCTACTTGCGCTTAGGGGCCCTACATGTATGACGTCTAAAGCAATGCACTACATTTCTTCCCTTCTCTTCCTTTGTCAGAATTTGTCATAAAATTGTAATCCTGCCACTAAACCAATGCCACAATGTCTAATTATTGCATGACAAGCCCCCTCTCCTTGCTTCCTATTTTTGAACCACACAGCACCCTCTCCCTTCCCCTCTCAGAACGTATAAAAATATCTCTTCCTCCCCACCTAATGCCGACGTCAAATGTATGGCTCCTCACACCAATCCTGTCAGTTTTCTTTCAATTGTTGTTTTTGATGTTGGATTTCAAAATCTTTTAAGGATTGTTACGCTCTTTCCATGACTCAGCTCTTAAGAATTCACAATCCAAGGAATCTTTATCAAGCCACCTAAATGTTTTCATTATCATTTGCAGTGATTGCTTTTTTAGTCTTAGTACATATATGACATATTTATCATTTAATCTGGTAATTTGGAATTATCTTTGTCATCTACTTTGTTGTTTCAGCACTGTTTTTAAAGAAAGTGTAATGTTTATCAGCAAATGTATTATGCCAAATTTATCAATTGGTGTTAGGCCAAAATTGGGTATAGTTCTCTGAAATTCAATATAGGTGGATTCCTCTCATGTGAAATACTATTTTTTATGTTTGCCAGGGAAACTGATAGTATTGGACATAGTAAGAATGATGAAAGTTGTGTGGCATTTGGATAATTTTTACATACTTTTTAGTTATAATTATTCATATGTAAAGGAAAGCAGTTTCAGTTTGAAAATCTGAATTAGGGAATTTCAGGAAGTTATTATTTCTTAAACATTTTGAAGAATGATTGTAATATTATTTATTATTATTGTCACCATATAAAAATGGATGTAAATCAAGTTTGTGTATTTATTTGTGACTGGCCTTTTATACTTTATGATTATACTTAATTAGATGATTGTAGTTAAAGTTCCATCATATTTATTGCAATTAAAATCATGTGTCACTGGGATGATCATGCCTGTGAAATAAAATTGAGTTATAATCAGTGGCTATTGGAAAGGCCTGCACGGGTAGCAATCACACTCGCTCATTCACTACCCGTTTATAGTCATTGGACACACCAGATGTGTGTGTGTGTGTGTGTGTGTGTGTGTGGCAGTTTCTCAATTAAAGACCCCTGATGAGCAGTGGGTCCAACATTGAAACTACCCTAAATAAACAGAAAAACCACCAAACATGCTAACTAATAAATAAAAGACAGCTGGGGCGTACAAGGGTAACACCCCTCAATTTAGGCTACTGGACAGAAAAGCAAGCCATGAAGCAGGCTGAACTGCCCAGTAGGACCGCCTCTCGCAGATTATGGAAAGCATCTGTAATCAATGAGAACAGATAGTAGCATTTTTCAACAAAGATCATCACTTTACATGGAAATCATCCGCGGCCCAGGTTCAACAACTCCAGAAGTACAGTAGTATTGACTCTGGTCCCCGGTTTCGTGTGATGCATCCATAGAAGCATGGCTCTTTCATTGCATAGCAGATGTTGAAGGTGTACATGGCGGAGCCCCCAGCATTCTGAGTCATAAATCATCGTGCTTCACGTCACACACAGATGCTATAGAGCTTTCCATGCCTTTGTAGTGAGATCGTGTTACGCATCAACAAAGGTACAAGTTCTCTAAAGTTACCCGAGGTGGAACATGCTCTATGATAAGCTTTTATAGCAAGCTGACATCCTCCACCTGGGCTGATGCCATCACCAATATAGACAAAGGCGTCTGTAGCCTCTATTGTAACATCAGCTATTACTACCTCTTTAAACGATCTCACGACAATTGGATGGGCCTTTCCAATGCATCTTATATTTGAATGACCGGTGAATGTAGCACCATTGTAGTAACTTGCTTAAGATGATATGATTGCAGCTATGTCCAGCTATGTACACAAAATTTATTTAAATAGAATTTGTGTGAAATATGGATGGTTTGTATTAATAGTGGCTGGTGTTTTACTGATGAAAACTTTTTTAATTCTAGGATCCCATTGCTTACTGGAGCACAACAGAAAGGGGTCGAAAAGCAGAAGACAGATTGGCAGAATGTCCATATGATACTGATTCATGGGGAGTGTTGTTACGTGAAGCTCAGGTAGAATGTGTTAAAAGTTTGATACTAGTGTGTATTTTTGCGTTTGTTATTTTATTTGATACCAGTGACATGTTAAAACCGTTTTATTCTAGCAATGGTATGTGTTAGCGGTCTGGTCTTTTTGTATTGTCCGCCAGTGTGATCAGTTATAGAACATTTATAGATTTAAGAACGTTATTGTTACCCACATGTTACAGCGCAGAAAAACGCAATTGGAGTTACAAAAATTGTAAGGAGTAATATATAGTATCGTTGAGATTGCCAACTTATCTACAAATGTGGAAGTAATTGTTATTAAAATTGTCACTTCCACTGCAAGGCAAGTGAACAGTGGTGCAAGTACGTATGAAGGTTATTTTAACATTTAAACTGTCTTTAGTATATTTTGTAGGCTTTATCAAAGAACGTCTTATAACTTTGTTTTACTTACGGGTATTTAATTTTGCAGAGCCTTTGATATAAACTGCAATTGACGCGTGACCAATATTCCAGCAGTGTTTGACATAGCTAGTTTTGAAATTTCCATGGGCTGTGTTAATCAATCTTGTAAGTATTTAAGGCTACTGTTCCAAAATCTCTATAGAATTAAATGCAGTATAAACCCCTTTAAAATATTATATATGAAATAGTGCTCACCGCTATCCCCTTCACTAGATGGTGGAGCATTTGTGAAATATGAAGGGGTATCTATGTCTTTCGGAAAAAAGCAGCGTTCCTTCCTACTTAACCACTGGACAAAAGCATTTATTAAGCTGGAAGGAGTTTGAGTTTAGTTAACCACTTTATGATTTTAGACTCAAATGTGTTATTTTGAAAATTTGTAATGTGCATCCTAAGGAACGGTAAATGTCAAAAAATGCAGTTTTTAGTATTCATTCTATTGGGGAGGAATTCACAGCCTTTTTTATGTCCCGAAAAGAAAAGGTATTACAGAAATTTAATGTTGCGATAAAAACTTTTCATCCGTTCGTTAAATCCTCTTTAAAATAGAAGAGCTACTGTTCATCAGGTTTAATGACTACTTTTTTATCCTCTTCCTTGCGTAGAATTGCTTACTTGAAACGTGACAACTTATTGATAAGAATCCACATTTCTCTCTGTGCACCAAAGTGACTTGGAGATTTTGCCTTGATTTACAACGGTGTACTAAATCCAGACGAGTATATCTATCTCGCAGCCTTTGGAATGCAATCTCGCAACCACAAGTGGGAAACCCCGCTATAAGCAATCAATTCCTTTATACGTTCATTAACGATGCTACCTTCCCATACATTGCAAACCAGTCTAAATTACATAGGGTTTTTCTCGTGAACTATACGTTTAAGTGATACTATAGAGAACTGGTGATTAGATTAAATAATAATCAAACTGCAAATGAGAGAAGACGTTGCTTGTGGACGCCCAAACTACCCATTAACTTTTAGGTCCCAAGTTTGGTGGCCCCACTCTTTTATTAAGTAAGTTTTAATACCCACTGTTTATCAGGGGCTTTTGATTTATAGACTTCCATGAAAACAGGGAAATGCAAAGCCAAAAAAGAACGAGGATTCTCTGATACAATAGATTACACTTTCCCTGACTCTACAATTGTGATTTGGGTTGAAGCAATAATTGTAGAAAAGGATCCATGAAAGCATGCCGTCAGCATTATTGCCCCTGTTACATTTATTGCAACGGATGTCACTACTAATGACTTGATCGTTGTTCCTGCGATTTTACAACATTGTTTATGTCATATAGATTAGTGAGGCGTGAAGCGTATTTCGTGAATCATCATTTTCTGCCTCATAGTAGACTGTACCATATCTGTTGCACTGACCGTCAATGACACGAAGCTTTGTTTTGGACTGTGCCAGTCTGAAGACAGGTATATGACTTAATGGATCAAGCGTAAGTACCCTAACGTTTCGGTGATACCTTATCGCCCCTTCGTACGCCTCCCCTATTGGCTTCAATTTTTCTGAGGCAGCGTTCAAAAACCGGAGTAAAAAGGGTGAAAATTTTGTTGAAGTGAAAGAGACTCGAAGTTGTAATATACCTATTGCAGTAGTTGTAATTGATTAGAAAATGATGCATATGCCTGGAAAGGCGCGAATATAACTTTTAATTTCTGACCTTTTGAATGGCGTTAAATGCATCCTAATTGGCGGTAGGTCGAAATTTGTCCCTGGTGTGAAAGGGCTACGGAAGTAGTAGAAGGCAATGATAAGAAATAGGTATTACGATAGGATGTCTGCTGTATTTATTTAATGTTGTTGTTTTTATATTTTAGGGTATGCCATACATAAATTGCACACAAGCAAATGTAATGCCCGTTGTATATAATTACGGAAAGCACTAATTGTTCCTACCCGATTTTACTTTTGCAGGCTTACCCCATGGAAATGGCAAGGGTATTATACGAGAGACTTGTTAAATTATTTCCCACGGCTGGAAGATACTGGAAGTTATACATTGAGCAAGAGGTTTCTACATTTTTTTCTCTTTTATCGTATCGGTTAAGTAGTATTTAACAGCGTATCTGTAAACACTTTTTACATGAATTTTTATCTTGTATGTCTCTGTTTTGTGTGTTGACCATGTGCTGGCGCATGGTAGAGATTTTGTGCAAAAGTATTTATGATGCTTAATGTCTTATTTATTGAAATCGTTGTGTATTTTAAACAAATTTTACCTTTAAAGAGTTTAATAATTTGTAGAAGTATGGGTAATGTATACAAATTGAAGGAACCACTGTGTGGTGACGTAAATTTACCATCGTGCTCTCGGTTTAATTGGTTGCACGAGTTCCGCAAATTATATCTGGTAGCATGGACAGCATGTTATGACGAGAAATCGAATATGGACCAGCAGTTCTAAATGGTACTGATTCTACTTGCATGGACGATTTAAATTAAACTCAGAGTTCATGCTTTGGTAACTACGTTCCGCGTGAAAGCTTCGTAACAGAAATGACCGAGTAGAACTAAGGAAAATGTTTAAACAATTGCAAGAGATTTCCAGTGATGTCATTGTTTGATGCTGTTGTTTTGGCATTAAGATGCTGTCAGAACTCGGCTAAACCTTGCCTGTTTTTTCATCTTTCTCTTGATGACGTGTATTTCAGTGTGGTCTCGAAGTCTTATGAAAGTTAATTTATACTCAAGGTACTACTAAATAGGACAATAAAGTAACATAACAAATAAATTAAAAACTAGTTGCGTTTAAGAGGTAACTTGCGGCTTGAAATTCTAAAAACTAAATCATAGAATTAACTGATAGGTTAATGCCAAAGTCGTCATGTGCTTGGGAAGAGCATAATGGATAATTGCCCTTGCCTGTATAGTTACCACTTTGTAAGCGCAGAAATCTTTAAAACTCTTTCGCTCTTCAATTGGCTCCGAAATACATTCTTATGCATGTACATCTGTTCAAAGTACACATAGAAAATAGGCACTTAATACCTTCTGTGCTTGTCGGTGAATACAAGAAACTGTGAGGAAACGTTAATTATCACATTCACTCATGTAGAGTTTCAAAAGGGTGCAGTCAAAACAGAAACTTTTCTATCCGAGTGAGCATCTAAAACAACTGGGTTTTAGTAATGATAACAACTGCATTAACAGTGATGTGCAGAAACGTGTAAAACGTTTTGACGTGCACTGCGATAACGTTCTCTGTGTTTACTAGTAAAGCTCTTGTGAAAAATGGCAACGACCTCATCTTTTTTAGGTGTAGTAATAAAACATAAGAAGAGGAACAAATAATTTCCAGCAATAGAAAATGATGGCATAGAATCTGCCTCAGCCTATAATCACAATACTCAAGAACTATTTTGGCCATCTAGTATATCCAAAGTTAAACTTTGAGACTCTTCTCTTCTTGCCATTAAAAGTTATACTTTGAGACTTTTTGCCTCTCAAGGCATACCCCAGTAAAAGAGTGCCTTTCTCTTGTTGTGACCGATTTCACTTGTAAAACAAGCAGTCTCCAAAGATTTCAAAACAAATGGATTATCTCATACGGTATTACACTGCTGGAGCTTATCACGGCTTTTTGAACTTTAGGGTTTCCACTGTTCAAAGAATTTCAGGACCTGTTAGCGCGACTGGCAAAAATGGCAAGAATACTCTTCAAATATCTTTCGAATATCGACTTAAATAGTAACTTTCCTAACAAGTGAACTTTGACCAACAGGTACAGTAGGAAAATACTATCTCCAAACTAAGCAATAGAGTATTTGGAAATATTTGATCTGGACATTGATGAGTTTAAGGAACTTCTTATGGAATGAGGCGTAAAGTAATAAAGCAAATATATAATTGTACTATGTTATGTGAAATACGTATATATAGTGTTTTAGTATTTGACATGTAAAGTTGTTTGTTTGTCAGTTGGATAGATGTTGTTGTAAAAGAAATGTAATATGTATCGATAGTCTTATCCTTTTGTGTCGCATCTAAGACAATGTGTGTATCTGTCTCTCCAATTGAAGGCCTAACCAATATCCACACCCTATAGACGTACTAGAGCTCTTCCAATTTTGTTTAAAATGTACTAGTCATGATTATGTAAGAGGGCAGTACCTCCAGGGTACTAAGAATTTAAAGTCATTAAAAGTTGTTGTAGTTTGTTTGTGGGAAAGATAAATGAGTTTCGTTATCTGAGAAACAAATAATTTTAGCAAATTTCTTAAGTACTAATGCTTAAAAGCACGAGAAATTTAAAAAAGCAAAAATGTCCGTAGACTTCAATATTTCAATGATTGGAAAATAGATTGATGGTCAGAAAGACTATTCTTATTGAAATCTATTAGGTTAGAAGAGAAGATAATGAAAATTTATCAGCTGACAGACGAAGAATTCTACAATATTTTCGAACACTAAGGGTTGGGAAATCCGAAAACTTTACCTCAATAAAAGAACATATACCTCAATATTTTAGTACTTGAAAGTAGTAGTGATGACCAAAGAGTCTTCAGCGGTTAGAATTTAAGTTAATTTGTGTTCAGTTGATTAGAATTGTTAAGTTAGGCAAAACTGGCCGCAGAATTTGCAAGCGCAGAATTCTGAGCCGCAGAATTGGCAAGCGCTGAATCCTAGAATTATTAAGAATGCTTTTCAACCGAAAGAGGTTTGTAAATATCAATATTTATGTTTTTTATTATATATGGAATAAAGTGCCCGGTGTGACGACGTTGGCGATCATGATGTTCCATCTGTCCCGCTCTCTTGTGAAAGAGACATGTCGCTTGATGTAGTTTTCTGCATTTGTTTACCTGTTCCTCTCTCAGGCTTCACAAGAAAGTCTTTCTCTGTCTGCCTCTGTTTATCGTTTTCTCTATCTTTCCAGTCAGCACCAAATTTTCTAGGCCTTCCTTCCTCATAACGTGTCCTACGAACTCCAGCTGTCGTTTTCATATTGTGGTCAAAAGGCTCCTTTCCGTACTTACTCTTTGTAAAACCTCCTCGTTTGTTACTCGATCTATCCGGGATAACCTTTGTATCCTCCTCACGAACCACGTTTCACCAGCTTCAAACTTCTTCTTCGTAGAACCTGCTATTGTCCAGCATTCGCAACTTTATAGCAGGGTGGATATAACACAACACTGTAGTACTCCCATTCTTGTGGACATGGACATTTTCTTGTGTTTCAAAATTGCGTCGACCAGCTGAAACTCTACTCAAAAGTTTACACTGTGTACTCAAGGTGGAAGCGTATTTGTAGTGCTTTTGATTTAAGTGTATTTAAAGCATTAATTTTTTAAGTTTATGTTTCTGGAATCATGACAACTCAGGCAAGCGCAAATATCATGGCAACCTAAGTAATCTTTCGCTTTACCTATGATGGTTAAAAAAGAATTTTAAGGTTAACCTTCATTACGTATATGCGCCAATCAAAAACGCCTCCTCAAACATGTCACGGCTATTAATGAAGGAAAAAATTAATTATGGAGATATATTTATATGTCAGAAGAATATTGTATATAGGATGTGAGTTAAAGAAGATCGTTTCAGTTATAGGTCAAAGAACATACTTAACGTTTTAGCATGATCCCACATGACAATTGACGTGAGTTTAAGGACACAAAGAAATTGCAAAATCTCATCTCTAGAACCAGAATTTAGCTGTTTAACATAATAAATATATCAAACGACCCGAAACTGTTACTCCACTTCTCAAAATGTTCATTATATACATTTTTCGTCTTCAAATAC
>JAAAKM020006971.1:79304824-79318206 GCA_010016025.2 Alatinidae sp. Z8VKAUB7J3 | reverse complement strand
AAATGTAATGATTACGGTCTAGCATCAACACACTCTATGATCTACATAATTGCCTTGAAGGGGGTTGATGACGGGCACCCTCCTTGAGTGCCTGTTATTCTTTGTGCTGTCATCGCTATATCCACATCTTTGTTGACGCTTGGCATCTCATTCCCGGGTAGGTTTGTTTGACAGATATAGCAGACCTTTTGTAATCATGTATAGCACTTTCTGCTCTGGGGGGTAAATCAGTACTTACTAGGCTCTATTAGTCCCCAGTTCTTTATTCATGTGGCTAATTGTCCTGTGCCGATTTGAGATGGCAGAGTGTCATGAACTGTTTGAACTAAGCTGAAAGACCCAACGCCGCGTGTTATCTAATAATATCAACCTTATGTAAAAAGGGTCACGGTGCGATTGAGCGCCACGTCAGTCTAATGTTGGTTACCCTTAACATGCTGCGAGGTGCAAAGCAAGGAGGCGAGAAAGCTCAGTCGGTAGAGAGCTAAAGGTTGATGGCTCGACCAGATGCTCTGCTGTCAATCCGAAACTCCTACTGTGAACCCAGATGGGAAATGGGTACCTGGAATTAGCTGGGGAGGGATAAAAGGTGGCAAGGAAAGGAACTGGCCACCCTACCTTACAATGCTGTGGCTCTGGACATGTGATGCTCTACCATGTCACTTCTCATACTCTCCGAATAGAGCAAGAGTCCACCTACTTACAATTAATAATTACATTCAGCTGGCGTTGACGTCTCGATTGTTAAAATGGAATGCTGCGGGGAGGGTCTCTTCCAAGTTTAGTTTTCGGCGACAATTCATCGGATGTGTGGATACAAATTTTTAAGTGCATGGGATCTAGTACTTATCCTTGTGGCACGCCATTTTTGAGTTTCTGAGTCTCCAATGTTGCACATCACTCGTTTAAAAGGGGAAAGTATGGTTGCTATGAAGTCCAACAGTATCCTATGGTGCTTTGAGATCAAGCAATAAAAATCTTGCTTTTTCACTTCGTGGAAAGGAGTCTTCGATATCTTGTCTGACGAGTGTGATTCGGTCTACTTTCGAATTTATGTGACGAATGCTAGCAGACTCCTTTTGAAGTTAAGAGTTAATAAAATGATCCTGACGTTCACGCAGTAGGTGTTTCATCAGTTTATATAACATGTAGCCATTACATAAAGGAGTAGCTTTTGGCTTAGCCTGACAGATTGTCAGGCTTTAGAAGGATGATGATTTTCGCACAAAGACGTGTTTTCGGCCCTGTTGATAACCTAAGACAAGTAGAACGGTAAAATTGCATCCATTTTGTTGGTTGGGAGCCTTTGTGTGGAAAATGAACACTGGGAATATGTCATCTATGCCAAAAGTTTGTTTGTCTTTAGACGGTTTTAATACTCTCTTCAGTGTTTAAGGTTCATTTCAACGCCGAAGGCCATGCATAAGTCTCTTAGATAAGTAACTATGTAAAGAATGGGAATCACCAATGTGAAAGAATGTAAATCACCGGCTGCATGAAAAAGTTACTTGTGTTCCGTCGTGCCTACATTAACCCCTTCAATATATTTTTGTGCCGCCGGCCATGATTGTCAAAACGCAAGTTCCTATAGTACAGTATATTCAAGTGTAAAATCCTCGAAACGTACACGACCGGTTCGTAGTACCGGATGGGATACAGCGTCATTGATAAATTTTGTTGGCAGACCTGATGATTTAACAGTGAAATTCAACTTGTAAGTATGAGAAGGACGAGAAGAAAAAAAGATCACAATAAACCCTATAATCTGCACCATAGCAGCAAGTAGATCACATAAGGAAGGTATGAACCATCCGTCAAGGACTAGATACCTTGGCTTATGGATGCAAGATTAAGTTTTACTAAGGCAAAGTTCTCATTCTCACAAGCGTACATGTGGGTAAAGAATCTTGACAGAAAGGGCCTTTTGAACCGAAAGATGAAAGCTGTACAAACAGTGAGATACAGGCAGAGACTACGTTCCCTGCTCTAGTTAATACTATTCTGGCCTCTTTTTCAAGTTACTTTCCATGTTGCCTTAGGGGTAATGATATCACGTAACCACAGATAATTGTTCTACTAACAATCGTGAATGGTGCAGATATTCAACAAATTTTGTCATCCACGTCATCAAAGCCTCCGTTTTGTAATTGAAAACATGAAAAATTTCAGATGGTCTTTGTTCTACTCTCTGCAATGAAATTCCTGGCATCACTCAGAGGAGGAAGTTAGATTTCCTGTCAGAAATAGCAAATTTTAAAAAGCGACATCTTCACTTGAGATGGGCTGCTTATAGCGGTCAAACGCCAGTGAAGGAAATCAGGACAATGTTAGAATTCGATAGTAGTTTGAACCTTAATGTCCTCAGTTGGGAGAGAAGAGCCTAAATATCTGGAACATAAATATGCATCACAATAGCAAACTGAGCAAATGCACAAATGGAAACGGAAAGGACAAATTGAATCAGAAATGCTCAAAACTTCTCGTCCATAAAAAATTCTTCCTGTGGGAAAAATTGTTTCGTAGGTAGCAAACAATACCACAAAAATAGGGTCCAGGTAAGCTAAAGTAAGCGTTCCACCTCAACATAAAAGCATGTTAATACTGTCAAAGCAATGCAAAACATAGCTATAAACGAGAAATCAATGTTTTCTGTATACTCCTGGGTGATTTCTAAGCCATGTGGTTGGAAAGAGGGGTTTGAAGAGTACTTCTACTGGCTAGGTATCAAGAAAAAGTGACGTACAAAGTTCACATTGATCGTTGGTTCTTTAGATAACGTCTTGCAGATAATTTCTAGAACGCAAATGAATTAGTTCAAAGTAACAATTTACATATTTTCGTGAAGGATACGCAGATCATTTACTCCTAAAATGGCATGCATTGGAGTAATTTTATGTCTTGTACATTGAATTAATGATTTAATTTCTATGATCTTTTATTCGTGAGGCCTGAATTTTGTACTTTTTGTGGAGTGTTGCAATGGTTAGTCTTAGCGTCCTCCCCCAAGGAAGTGGGGGATAAAATGTTTGGTTCAAGGGGACTGCAAATATGGACCTTAAATGCTGGGGGGAAAGGCAGATGGTAGAGGAATTTTGCTGGGACTAGGTTAGGGGGTTTCGTTCGACAATATTTACTCCATCATTTATTTCAAATATAACTAAAGTCAGTTTCTTAAGATAAAGCAATTTTAACTTAATGGACTGGGCTTTGGGCAGATGGAGGGGGAACAGCCTTCAAGAGAGACATGGGAGAAGCCCAAATGGGGACCAGGTGACAGATGGGGGAACTAACCCTGGGAACGCCATGCCTAGTGTCAGGAAAGTTCAGTGTAGTCATGGGTCATTTAAGATGATTAATTGATTCTGTTGATTAGACCTGTTTAAATACTAGAGGGCCTGAAAGTGATGACTACTATCCATTTTAGTGAATGATCTCTCAGGGGCAGATCTACTGCTTAGCAAGGCTCTATGGTCCTGAGATTAGTCAAGGATTGGCAATTCCAAATTTAACATTACAATTTATTTTCATCTTCTCAAAATGTTGGCCAGGAGTTTAAAGTTGGAGGGAAAGGAGGGGGGCAGAAAGTTGTTGAAAAACCATACTCTTCTTCGAAATAATCAAAATTATTAAAATCGCAACCTTATTTCCAACTCTTGCGTTAGACTAATAATTCCATCTGTTAAATTAGTGAAGTGCAAAGGATGATAATTTTCCAATAAGCATAACTACACATATGGTGAAGAGATGATAAATATAACAACACAAAATATCTTACTTTAAATATATTCATGAGGTTGTACGATCTAGATTGTGTCCGCAATGTTCCGTGTACTCCTATTATAGCCCCTAGAGATACTTTTTACAGACTGAAATGTATTGCCAGGAATTGCCTTCTAGCCCCCTGTGGCCAGGCGTCTTTTTCTCGCAGGGAAGCTTCAAAAATTACAGCAATTCGACCACAATTGACGATCCTCGCGACAAAATATGTTCATATCGATGCCGTGCTCAACTGATTTTCTACTACCTTTAACTTTCAGCTTTATTATCTCATATTTCGATGTAGAAAGAAAATAGCTTCTCTGCAATGACTTATGGAACTAAAGTACAAATTTATTTTGATTCAGTATTCATTAATTCAACTGAAGGGATCGATAATCTGCAAACAAGGTTAGAACATAACAGTGTTATCCTCGTATTTCTGGAAAGACAACTAAAAGCCTATGCGGAAATAAGTTTTTTTAATAGTTTTCAAAAATTGATTGAGTTTTCCTCCGGTTTCTCCTTCAAAAGACTTTATTTGTCGGTCTAGATTAACCTGAGAACGGAAGCAATGTTGTCTGCAGACAACAAGCAACGACGACTAACTACCGTTTTCTAGCTTCGTAATTAAATAGAAAAATACGGAATGGAAAGTTCTTTGCCTGTTATTGATCAATTGCTTCTCTCGACCAGCGAGCATTCAAAGATTCATCAAGCCAATTTAGCTGTTTTTGTCATCTGAAAGAACTGTCTTAAAGGAGACTCACGTCGCAATACAGCAAAGTCAGGACTCATCCAGATGAATTGGACATTGCATTTGTTAATAAATTGTGTCAGTCTGTAAAATTCGTCAATATCTTCAAAAGAAGGAGCCATAATGTACTACCGCACAGACTTTTCTGTACAGACTCATCATAGATAAGGGTGTGCACCACACTTTCCCAAACATTTAAATACTGAACGCTGACAATTCTTCCAATTTTATAATATCCGATCCATAAGCATGAAATGAATTGAACCCAAATTGAACTTATGAAACCTATTTATTCTGAGGAGCAATTCAAATACGACTTTTTAAAATTTCTGTCAATGTTTATCATAACTAACAAGTAGACATACCTAGTTTCAGAGAATGGATTGAGTTATAATCATTAAAATCCAGATACTTTCATGATGTTCGTGAAGCATAGTCGCTGATGTTGTTGCTTAAGTCAAACTCACACTCAACATCTGAGTCGATGCTCAGGATAGCCAGATTTACGAGTTGTTTCTGTTTCATGGATATTCGTCATCGGTTCTCAATAATATGAATTTTATAAAAAAGCGCCCAGCTGCTGAATTATGATACCATCAGAATATGGTACATCAGTAGAGCTATCTCCTACCTCAAATTCCACTATAAATATATAGCTTAATATATTTCATGTATGGAGTAGGGGGGCTGGAAAGGGGGGCCCAAGATTCCCACCAACCTAACCCGGCCTTAATGTTTAGCCGAGGTTCTATGTGAAAATTATATATGTTTAAAAGGTGGTAGTATTGTCTGAAAAAGCTGTTCACTATGGTTTATATTTAGATGATCATGTTGGTCTTTAACCTTATTATTGATTTCAATTGAAATTTCATAACGTGATATCATGATTTCAAGCAAAAAGTTAAGTGTTAAATGCTTTGCAAATCACTGTTGTGGTCTTTGAAAGATAGAAGCAATCGAAGGTATCCTAGATAAGAAAATCGCGAAAATCTGTTCCCATTTTCTTACGAACCTTTAGAGGTGTGTGTGTTTTTAACTATTGGGGAAAAATTAGTAAACTCTCTATATAGGTTTTTTCTTTTATGTAAAGCAAGTTATAGCTGTTTGCAGCTTCCATTCCGTTTAAGCAAGATTTTTTACAATTTTCAATTCAAGTCAATTGAGGTCCACTTTGACAACATGCTGAATTAAACGGTAGTTTTTATGATTGTTCAATGTTTAATTTCCGTTGGAATTCATTCAGGTACGAAGTATCCTGACTCATTGAGGAATGACAAATGAATGCTATCATTGTTTGGTAACATGTATGCCTATCCGTGATCTCTCAGTGTAGCCCCCTTATGGGGCTGTTCCCAAGGGTGTCTGTTTCCAATAGGGGAGTCTTCACATGGGGGGTATAATCATTGAGATCAACTAGGGTTTAAATATTTTTATGATTCCATATATTTACAATGATTGGTCCAACATTACAGTTGACGTGTTAAGTTTGGATCCTTCCGAGAGGAGGGTTGCCACTGAAGAGTGTCGCGCACTGCATCGCGAAGCCGCGAGTAGGCCTGCCAGTGTGCACTGTTCTTTCCAAAGGACAAGAAAATGCACAGAAGAGTTATAAGACACGCGCGTAAAACTAATACGACCGGAGGTTATTTGAAGCATGCTGGTGTGGCTTTCGAATAAATATTTCTTATGAGCGAGAGGTCTAGCATTCAAGGAAACATGTCCCTGCGACTCAACTCATTTCCGGACCAAGTAGTAAGCGTGGGGTTTCAATTTTATTTTGGCGGGGGAGGGGGCTAATAAGGGAACTAGGGGATTCATTCCTATCCTTGGCCGGTGTTCAAAGCGAGGCGGTAGTGGTGCGGCGAGCTGGGCTACTAAGGACTGCAGTCTTAAATTGGGGTTCTGAATCCTCTTGCTGGGGCCTACTGGTTCATGGAAAAAGAATGGAAAAGCTGATTCCATTCTACGTTTTCTCCAAGTAAAACATATGAGCAAACGTAGGGGGTACCTTTGGCTCCCAAAGATATTCTTAATAAAAGAGAAAGAAACAAAACAAAGGCATGAAGTTGAACCCAAGAATGCATGTATTCATACTTTTTTGTCGCGTTGATGCGATCTGATAGGGAAAAGTTTTGTGAGAAGATGATAATTAACCCAAGATTGCGTTAAATGAAACCCAAAT
The DNA here is from genome assembly GCA_010016025.2 of Alatinidae sp. Z8VKAUB7J3. Classification (NCBI taxonomy): domain Eukaryota; kingdom Metazoa; phylum Cnidaria; class Cubozoa; order Carybdeida; family Alatinidae; species Alatinidae sp. Z8VKAUB7J3. The sequence goes on along the minus strand of JAAAKM020006971.1, from coordinate 79,311,511 downwards.
GCTCAAGTGATGCATCAGAATTTAAGGGCTGCATCAACTGCCCAGGGAACTAGAGCCGTATCACATTCGAACGTAAATCACGCCGAACACATAAGTGTTTGTCGTTACCTGCAACGTGCGTGATCAACGCGGCAAACACCTCTGGTTTGGAACAAGAATAGGTGTGAACCCTTTAGAAAGAAGTTAAAAATTCCGTAAAATAAAGAGTTGATGAATAGACGATTAACACCTACAATACTCGGTTGCGATTGGTTATTACAGAATGAAATATCCGTTGTTCTTGTTTGTAATCCATTTAGTTAAAAACATGGAACGAAATTATGCTCAAGTAGGTCAAAATCGTTCAATTTGCAGGTTGTTTGACAGGTGCTGTTTTCGAATAGCGACGACCGACTTCTGCTCATTGCCGAAGGTAACATACAGACAGAGGACAAATATGCCAGCATGTACGAAGAAAAGCAGTATTAGTACGATTAGATTATTCTTCGCTGACCAAAACAAACCGCATAAGAGAGACAGCTTCATTTTCTGTCCTTAGTGGCTTTATAGAACCACCATGTTCCAACAACCGTACGACGATAAACTACCGCTTGGCCAAAACGACAACCTGGTAAGTGGCATTACTTCTTCTCGTTACTGCCATTTCGAGCATTCGCCTCAAGAACGGCAGATGTGTTTATCGACAGCAAACTACTGTCTTCCAACGCCTTTCATTGATTTGCAATACCATTAGATTAGCAATTTTCTGAGGTAGTTTATCCTTGGCATAAATGTTCGATGTTCATAGAAGTCAGAAAATATTTTGTTCATGAATGTTGCCCGTTAGACTTTCAAGTGACTGAGGTTGTTTTACAATATAGGCTGTCTTCACCAATTTAGACTGTGAATTCATGTCTATAAGTGTGCCACTATTCATGGTTCGTTTAATTCATTGATGTCGAGCAAAAACTCCTAAGTTCGGAGGTTTTTCTAATTTCAACCATTCTGTCAACAAATGAACGTTCGAGTACCGGTTGTCATGTTTTTCTTGGAAAGTTATAGATAGAAATCATGCCTTTTAAGATCCCAAAATGTGGTTTTCCATAATCTCGCTCCATGTAATAAGGCTCCATATTCTTTGATTTAATGCTTTAACATGAAATCTTTGTAAGTTAAGTTACACTACTTCATTGCATCTTGTGTTCTTCCTCGTTATTCGGAAGTTGCTGGACTGATCCCGTGCGTTATTTGGGTTTACTCGATATTTTTAATTAGAAATCGGGCCCTGTTAATGCCCAATTGGTAATCCGAAAGGAAGGAAAATATAGTGATTTCAGAGCAGAGCGTTAAGCATGACAGGCTTTAAGCTTTTCTCGTGTGGGATACTATTGCGATGTACTCCGCTCACCTCGAGTACTTCAAATCATAAAGAACAACGTTGTTTAGTACGGAATTGTTGATTGTTTATCAACACTTCGAGATCTGATAAAATGCGAAAAACTTCTGTTGTTTTAGACAAACTGACAATTTCCTGCTCCAAAGAAATGTAATAAGTACGAAAATCGCTTGTTTTGTCATGCTTGAGATAGCTCAAATATTTTTGTTTCCTCCGCGAGGCACAAGGCAGCAGGCAAATTTATCCATAGCGTTTTTTCCACTCAAATATAAATCGATGTCGTTGTTATTATCACCACCATGATGGACAATACTGAAACTGCCAGCACCATGATGACGATTATGGTCACCACCATTAGAGTCATCTCGTGGTCATGATCATCTCGGATGTCTCCACCTTTAGACATATCCTTAAAACAAAATCATCATCATCATCAGCATCATCATCAGCAGCAGCAGCATCGAGCATCATCGCTTGCACTTCTACTATCACCATAATTACGGTCATAATGAAGATCACTATTATCATCACCATTGATATCATGATTATTATTACCATCTCCACCATCATTATAACAACCATGGACATCATCATCAAAATTATCCTCTCCACCTCATCACCATTGACCACTTTAACAAAAGTTGACATCATCATACATACCATCATTATAGCCAGTCAACACCATCATCATAGCCAGTCAACACCATCATCAATTATCATTAACCATTATCATCATTATCAGCAGCATTTTTGGCATTAACATCAGCAGCAGCAGCAGTACGCAACAATTTTTTTTCAGTTTCATTTTCAAAAAGTGATGTGGGACACTAGTAGGCCAACAGCTACATATTTCAGCTCATAACTTTTTAACGGCAGGCCGGATTGACATGAAATTTTCTGACTTTTCCTAACTTTTAGCTGAGAATTTGTATGATGAATTATTTTTTTTTAAACTTTATTTTAATTTTGCGATATTGGCGATTTGTTGACCTGTTGTGGAGTTTTTGACCTTTGGTTTTGTTACTTTTCTTTGAAAAACATGATTATTATATCCTTAAGCTTAGATTTTCTTTCCTGAATTCCTACCGACGATTTCTTATTCTCAAATGTGATAAGTGACAAATGGAAAATTTGTTGAAATTTTGCAAAAAAAATTGAAAAATATGTTGTGCAATAAGGTGAAATTTCCTAGAGAACTTTATATAACAATATATGCAAAATAATTATAAGAGAATCATATCTTTCGATGAATTTTGTACCAAAAGCAAATTAAGAGTTATATTTTTGATGTTTGGGGGATCTTTTTTATTCATAATGCTCAAAATAAATAAAAACCGTTGGATTATAAGTAGGGGACCATTGGGGTAGTTTCAAAACTCATACATTTTTAAAAATAATTTTCTCGAAATCTAAAATATCTCGCCTAAATACAAAGTATACATGTTTTAAGGCCCTTTTATGAAATTTTTTGAAATTTTTGAATATTGTGCAATATTTCATAGCCATAGATGAAGTCATTCACACCAAATTAAAAAACTATTTTTGCAATTTGAGCCAAACATCTTTGTAATAGCATTAGCCGATATAAAGTTATAGTGTGTCAAAGTGCTGCGGGCCTGAGAGGCCCCCCATGTATGGTAGGGTTAAGGGATGCCATCACCCCTGGTCTGATATCGTTTAAATAGATGATTTGGTATTGGTATGTAGTCACCCATTGTTTGTTCTTGAAAAGAATTGAGTCTGTTCAACAAAATACCGACATTTTTGCAACAAGCATGTATATATACATGTAATATGATACAACCCTGTCTGGTACTAAGGTAGATCATTCCACATCACCCTACTATCCATGTAGGCTTGGTATTGAAAATATTTTATAAGAATTGCTTATGCAAACCAACTTAATGTTGGAGTGTCAATTTTTGTGGCAACAATATGTATTATATTAAGATTTTGGGCAGTTTTGATGAGGGGAGTACAAACTTCTACCTCAACACTACAAGAACAGCCTGTTAATCTTGAGCAAGTTTTACAGTGTGAAGAGAAAATGTAAGATAGCCTTTTAACAATAACATGTAAGATGCTTACTGACATTGTCTTTAATATTTAAAAGCACTTTATATGAATGAAAAGGAAATTTATGTAAAACAGTTATTTTCAAACCATTCAGGTATGCAACTAGTAAAGTGTCGAATGGAAGTTTTTTTGGTATTGGGACACATATTCCGCAGGAAAAGCTGAATGATTGATGATGTTGGGAATGTGAGCTCAAATAGATTATTGATATGAGAATATTCATTGTTGGCAAAGCATATATATATATATATATATTGATCTTTAGGATATATAGTCATAGGTTGGAAACAGAGATTGTACCCGTATATGCAATTTTCTTGTATATATATATATATGGCTATACCAAAGATACTTATCTGGGATAGTAAAGATATTCTTAAACTAGGCATCTTGCCTTAAGTGTCAATTGTAAACATCACAATATAATGGAGTAATGCAGCAATGTAAGAAACAAATGATCTATACTGAAAAATGGAAAGTCTTAAGTAAGAAGAGGTTTGTGCATAAATTTGAAGCAAAAGTAAGTTGTTTCTTTCGATTGAGCTCTATTTAAGCTTCCCATCTACGTTGCACCAATTTCTTTAGTATCTTTATAACTTGTGATGTCATATTTTGTCTTCTCAATAACGCTTTACACCTACTTTTAGGAATTGTATGAGATCCTCAAAAATAAAGATGATAATATATAATATAATATATATATATAATTCTCAAAGAGTGGAGCATTACCACAATAGCTTGCAAATTAACGGCGCTGACCGGATTCGAACTACCCAAACCAGAGTGCGAATGCCTTGGGTGAGGGCGACAGAATTTTTCAATACGAGTTTTGGAAAAAGGCTTAACAGTTTAAAGTAGTTATTTCAGAAAAATACTCTTTTCGTCGTGTTCTTCTCCCCCCCCCCCCCCCCCCCCCGTGTGGCTTGGAAACTGTATGTCGTCAGTAACTGAAGCTTGGCATACTTTTAGTACTATTCTTTAGTACTCAGATAGTGGAAAACCTGGTTTTAAATACAATAGTTTTCTAAGAAGATGATTTAGTGCGTATTAAGGTCCCCGGGCAATGTGGTGCTCGTCAACATTCAAGTACATTTTTTAATTTTGCCTTTTGGACTGTTGCTTATCGACCAATCAGAATACTTCTGATTCACATCACATAATCTGCTTGGTAAGTGAGGAAGAGGGTAAAGGCTTGCTTGCCTGGTTCTATATGTCTAGAAGGTACGTTACTGTCAGGAATTTCAAGGAACTGAAGGTAGGTTCAGTATCTTTGTATAGGCCATCCGTTATCCACTGGGGCAGAAGCTTCCTAATTGAGAACAAAAAAGAATTCGGTCTCTTTTCCCGATATACATTCTTTTATGAACCAAGCCTTATGGATTGCAGTTTCTGGTCACAGAGATTATATTATATTATTTTCCCTTTTAACATCTGTTTTGGGCTCAATTTAGGTATGTTCACCAAGTATCGCTTACCGTTCAAGTAGTCTCAGCCATCGTACATGATAAATGACTGCAGAAAAACGCAGTGGTATAATGGCTTCCGAGTAAACGTAGTTCGGAATATATCTTTTCTAATTTGAGTAGTGTAGCTTGTTCTTCAGTGCTCATGCATCCGTAGTAGTTAGTATCCTGCGTCTGCAATGGCCACAAATTGACCAAAGTATTACTTTCAGACTATAAAAGCAATGTGCAAGTCGACATTTCGTGTCGAATACAGGATGTACCCACTACCTCCTCTTGCATTCTCTCTCTTCAACTGTATACTTATTAGAGCTATTTCATCGTCCTTATCATTCGACGAGGACATTCTTGAATGAGAAGGGAAATTTTAATATAAACGACATGGCATTTGCAGTTTCGATCTTAAATCATCGCACCCCTGGCATTTGCGACTTGGCATATGTGATGTGCCAATTGCGACATGACACTTCGGTGTAAAGCCCCCTGTAGGAACTTGTTGGATCTACTCAAATGCTTACTGTTTCCTCCTATTGCTGTTTTGAAAGCCATTCCAGCTCGAAACAAAGTTCATTACTCTTTAGATAATACAACTCCAAATTTGAATGTATCTATTCATTACAAGAATAATGGTCTGACAGATTCAATATTGTATGCCCTCTGTGGATACTAAACGAGACATTTTCTTTTTAGGCCATCTAAACTACGTATTGTGCTGAAACTCATTAAATCCTAACAGTAACTACCAATAATTGATAGATAAGGGATTCATTCTATTGAAAGACCCTGAAACGATATCCAAATGGTTACAGTACGGCAAAGAATGGATTTCTTACAGCTATTGCTATTATTTAGAAGTCCCCGGACAAAGGTAATACGAGAGATGTCAACGCTTGTCTATTGGCATGAAACTGGTAAAATTTCAAATGGGTCCACATGATTCTGCAGTGCTTAACATCCGATTACATCCTCCAAGGACAGCCAGAAACTCATAGAACAAAAGCTTTTACTGTTAAGCCAAATTTTATCCTTGAGAAATCATTTGAAAGACTTACGACGTCATTAAAGTATCAAATGTCATTTGTTTCTATGACAGCAATGAAAGAATGTGTTTTCTCCTTGTTGAGACAGCTTGGCATTTTGTCTCCAAATTGACTTGTAAAGATGACGAGAAATTTACCATCATAGTATCTGTTAGAACGATTGTAAACAGTATGTAACAAGCCAGATAGGGAATTATGAGTTTGTAGTTAGCTGTACGGCTACTTGAATTTTCTTTATAAGCAACACAATGAATACAGTAGCAAGCAGAATGTTAAGTAAATAACCATCAGAGAAAGGTTGAAAGAGAAGTAGCAGTTTGAGAAACGGGTTAACCATGAAATCAACAGTAAAGAGAGAAGAGACAAAGGATCTTCTGTTTTGTTCTCCATGTTTATCAAGTAATATCAAAACTACGCTAAGCGATAACGGATGTTATGGAATTATTAAAAACTGCGAAATAACAGAAAGACACTCGAATAAAAGGATATCTGTACGTCGAGACTTGAAGAGTGATCTTGGAAAAGCAAATCTCGAAAGTCGCAGTACACAGTCAGCCTCAACTGAAAACGTATCTTACGCACAACATTTTATATTTTCAAACGATAATAATTATCCTTGCTTGGTCAATATGGAATGTAAACTAGTATACAATACCGTACAAGACCAAGCTCATCACCATCTAATGGCTCATAATTTGACAAAGCCTTATATTTGTATGGTTTGCCACAAACT
>JAAAKM020006971.1:79267270-79287028 GCA_010016025.2 Alatinidae sp. Z8VKAUB7J3 | reverse complement strand
GGCCCACTAATAGTCACATGACTGCAACATTTAATGACGTGTTCTCTTTACATTCACATCTCAAGTAATGACTAAACTGGAGAATAGGTCACTATACATTGAAAATGTCGACATTTGCAGACCCATCACTATCTCTGATTAGGACGAAAAACAGAAGCTATTGAAAATTTTAAAGAGACAAATGAAATACGACACCGCCGGTGCTCGAACCCGTGGTCCACGGACTGGCGATGCACCCTCTATCAACTTAACTTGGTGGCTCGCAATGTTAACGTTCTCTATTTCTCTAGTCACCACATTAGTTCTCGATCATCAATCGGTGGAGATCGAATATCCTGCTTAATGCAACTGATAACCGTGTCTGCACCATGTGACTTGGATATGGAATAACTGCACAAGTCCACTCAAGCTACTGGACATATTGCTTTTCGAACTATAAAACATCAATCCCTACCCCCTTAATGTCGACATCACAATTGTACAGTGCCCAGGAAGACTGGTGCAGGCAATGGATTTGGAAGTTCAAGGAGATGTAGAAAATACTCTAGCAGGAAGAAAAATATTGCTAAAACGACATGATACAAATTTAGCATAAGAACCAGATAATTTTGAGCAAAGAAACTTATTGTTTGAATCAGGGATGACGTGGAAAAAAACTTGGCGAACAAAAACATGATGGGAAAGAAATGCGAAGAGGAAAACATAATAACAAGCATGTGGCTTTCGAACGGTAGATTTACCGCATTATCAAGCGTAGGTGCGGGGTCAAAGGTCTTTGTTTTATTTCTCTCAGGAATTGCCTCCTTGGTCGACACTGTGGAGGGAAGGCTGATATCGCCTGTTTTGGGGTCTCTTACAAGAGTCTATTGTACGAGAACACAAGCATCTTATTGGCACACTCCAAGAAGAAGGCTCATAGCACAGTTGACGGTAGGAAAGGTGTAAAGCGCCCATTTCTCTACTGGATGTGCAACCTAACTACGAAATCACACCTATTTATTCAGTGTCAGGAACGGGGTGTAGGTACAGGATCAAGGGTCTTTCGTTTATTTCTCTCAGGAAATGCCTCTTAGGCCGACATAGTAAAGGCTGACATTGCCTATTTCGGGGGCTCTTACAAGAATCTATTGTACGAGAACACAAGCATCTTATTGGCAGACTCCAGGAAGGCTCAAACCACAGTTGACGGTAGGAAAGGAGTAAAACGCCCATTTCTCTACTGGATGTGCGACCCTAAGTATGAAATCACACCTATTTATTCACTGTGAGGACGAATGTTGCAAAATTCCAGCCAGCCCATGTGCTACATAGAATTACAAGTAAACCTACTTAAACATATATACTCAGCTAACATCAAATGTCTCTGCTGGGTCTACCAGGTCCCGTAGGCACAACACCTTGACTAGAAGTCAGCTTGATGTTGAAATTAATCTTAGCAGGATAATAACCCATCTACTCTAGATCATGAATCCCAGTAATTCAAAACAAATATCCTTTTCTTTGCGACGCCTAGTGGTGAACCAAAACTCAACGTGCGATCAGCTGATCACTGGCAATCTCTCAATCAAAGACCCCTGATGAGCAGTGGGCCCGACATTGAAACTACCCGAAATAAACGAAGAAAAACCACCAAACAGGCTCACTAATAAATAAAGGGTAGCTGGGGCGTCCAAGGGCGACGCCTCTCAATTTGTGCTACCGGGCAGAGAAGCAAGCCATGAGGCAGGCTCAACCGCCCAGTAGGACGCCTCTCGCGGATTCTGGAAAGCATCTGTTATCAATGAGAACAGATACTACATCCATTCCTTGCCAAAGGGCCGAGAAGCGATCAGTGGCAGCCGTCTTTCCCGAACCATACATTAAGACCTGACAAATAGAAGCAGTGCTAGTCAGAATGGCCAAAAAAAGTGCGTCATCATTCACAAATCGCCCCTGCCGTGTTCAACTACCTACTCGCCTTCAGGCGCTGGTAGATGTCTTATTAAGTCCATTTCATGACAACGTGGTGTCGCCTTTATTAAGATACGGTAAAAACACTTGTTTGGAAGGCGCATTACAACAGCCGCGTAGTAATAGAGTACTAAAGTGTAAAGTCACGATTTCATGAATTTCGGAAATTTGATAATTGTTTCTCCTTATTGAGATAGACAACTTGTTCAAATTTGAGAACCATACCTTTAGCAATCGATGAAATACGTCCTTTCAAACTTTAAATCATGCCTATCAAAACCTTGATTAATGAACCCAGTTCATAATTTTATGAACTGAGCAAAATTAACAGTGTTTCCTTAAGGCCTTTTCCAAATTCAAACGTTGAAAGACAACATTATTTAAAACATGAGAGTGTTAGATTCCTAGACGTCTAGACGGTGAATCTCCCAAGTTCATTCAGAAATGTTTGGGGGAAGACTTAGATGCCATTGATGTTCTTGAAAGCACCTTGTAATTGTTTCGTATTTCATCCAATAGAAGCCGCTCTCAATTAGAAGTCACATTTACGTACTGGGACTGACAGGCGTGACTCATTACATAGAATAAAAAATTCAATTGTGAAAATCCAGGACCACTAGGAATTGAGCCCTGTCCTTCGTCGTTGCAACTCCGATGTGCTAACCACTGCACCATGGTCCAATATCACTGAGGCAGAGAAATTTGGGATGTCGTTTATTTTGAGTGACGTCATTACAACACTCCAAGTTTTAAGGAGAGATAAACAGAGTTAAGTAGCACTAAAAAGAAATAGAACACCTCAAACATGTTCGACGACTATAGATCTTCATTGAGGTGATTAATGGTCTTACATGATATAGATATTCATTATATCATTCATTATATTGTCTTGTGTTATTCAAGCTTTTTACATACAAGGAATTGGCTTAAAAGTAGATAAAAGCAGCCCTAAAATAGACGTTGAGCATTTTTTTAGGGGAGAGAGAGGAGGATTTATGGAAGCCGGGGCTTCTATTTCCAAATATACCCTTTATTGAAATTGCTCAGTTTAAGTAAATTACCATTTATAGAGTCGAAAGATTGATGATAAGCTAGCCACCCTCATAAAGCAGCGACGTTTTATCTCTGTACTTTAATGATGCCTGCAACGTGTGCGTCATTTTATGAGTAGTAAAGACTCAAATAAATCTGACCGACGATTGAATTTTTCCCCCGATGAAGCAGCATTTTACATCTTAAATTCGTCAAACATCAGCTTCTAAGATGAAACAGTCAACTTGAGTTTCTAAGGCACCATTAAGAAATGTGACTCTGCCATTGAGCAGCACTTTCTTGAACGCCCAGACTATGCCAAAATGTATAGATTATTGGGTTTTTGTCATAGGCAAGGTTAGGACTGCATTTAATTCGGCTATTCTAGAGTCGATCCACAGAAAACCCTAAAAACAATTTTGGTCGGCAACAAGATGATTTTGTCTTCTCACTGGGCCTTTTCGATAATCTATACAGGTCTAGCGAACACTGATTGGCCCAAGAATACAAATTTATTTAGGGTAGGGGGTCTAAACTCTCATTGGCTCTTTCAAAACACAATTGAGCAAAGTATTTCCTATGTTTTATTTTGATTACTTTTAATGATTGTGCTATAAAGAGTATCAGACGAAGAAAGCTGTTACGTAGAAAATCATTTTATCGTTTTGTACTCTGTAGACGTTCTGTGCCGTAAATAAAGCTTCTGCCAAAAATATTTAAGCTGAAATAATGTGCAGTAGCTAAGAGGCACTTCACAACACATTGCTTTGTATTGTGAGTATGGGAGTGGTCAGAATTCTCAATTAGAAATATGAATAAAGTCGTTTGCCATTTTCGATGGTTAAAACATCAAGGAAGGTAGAGAACTTACGTTTACTATCGAGAGGTTGGGTCACAAATATATTATGCTATTCTCTCACAGTCTTATTGAGACACTATTATTGAGAAGGGTGTGTCTAAATACATCAGAGCCGCATCGATCAGGATGGTAAGCCTTACTAATTTTTTTTGACATTTTATGCACATTAACAAACAAAATTTGTTAATATATATATGATGAAAGCATCTCATTATCTGACAATTATCCATACCTGACAAACTTTAGCAGTTTTATTTATCTCTTTGGTAAAGACATTGTTTATAAGTGCGGATCTTAGGATCTGGTTCCCTATATCAAAGAAGAATGTGCACGAACCCTACAACAAAGCTTACTGGGACTTTAATCTTGAAACATATTTTCAACTCCCTTTTAGATTGGAAGGTACATAAACCAAGATAACTGCATACATGTAGCCTGAGCACAGACAAAACCCATTTCAACTGGGATAGTCTTCATGCAGGCTACCTACATGAAGATTTCATTCAATTGCTCGCAGCATATGCTACTTTTTGCCACAGGCTTTCGGGCAACCGTTATTCTACCCAACCGAAAGAAAAGTTTACAAAAGTCATTCACCTAGTGCCTTCAACAAGGGGCAGTTATGTCAAATATATCAAAACTGTAAGCAAATTCGGTAATTTTGCTACGTTCAAATTTCTGTCATAGAAACAGATACACAGTTGAGGCGTAGGCCTACTTGTGCACTTGACGTGCCCACCCAGAAAATGATAAAGATCACAACTAAAATTTAAAGACTCTTCTCTTTTACTAGCTAATTAAACACAAATGGGATGTAAGTCATATCCCTGCATTTTTATTTCCTATAATGGATTGATACCATTCCTTTATGTGAGGGTCAACGTGGTCGAAAGAGTTCAATGTAATGTATGTATAGGTATTTTAACAGCTATTGCCTTCCATTGATTTGTTGAATATATTCTGTTACTACGTCTGCCTGTCTGTTCATATATTTTAAGTCGGGGTGCTAATTTTAGAATCTTTTCGCGTGCGCATTGTTTAAGTACCCAGTTGATGTCATTACCATACTAGTCCCAGTTCCCTTTTGTATTACAGTTTAATGATAATGACACCTGATTCTAAACAAAATTAAAATCCTTAGTTTGAGAACTTATTGTTTAAATAAAATAATGATTATAAAATTCCTCATCTTTTTTAAGTTATAAATATCAGTTTATCACAATTGTTCGTATATAATCTTTCACTAATCCGTTATTCCTGCGGCTCGTTAGAAACAGCCTCATCTACCTTACATCAACAAATAGTTTCTCCACTTTTAAGCCTTTTTTCTCTTGAGCTCTTTATGCCCTAAGATATTCTGTTAATATTTACCAATGCACTTTGATTTTTTCTTTTGTTATAACTTCTTCTGATTGCACAGACAATCTCTGTTTTGATTTCCACTCTATCTGCTTGCTCCTAACACGGACACTTCTCGATCGGTTAGGCTCTTCCCTTTATCTGCTAAATTTTCTCTCTTTGTTTTCTTAATAACGGCTACTTTCGTTTGACGGGTTTCAAACGGTTTGACGTCAACGAAACTTCAAGATCTTTCCTTGGGGAAAATGTACAATGAAAACACGCTTCGGGAGTGAGTTTACCTTTTATTTTAAATAACTCTCTAAGGATGTTTCGCTAGCGATAACACTTTGAAGGAAAGTGTGTCAACTGACATCACTCAATGGATGCTGCAATTATCATTCGGACTGATTTCCTATTCTCTTGCTAAACGAGGGACATAATGGTGACGATGAAAAGAACTATCACGTACTCTTTGTTTGACTTGCAACCGCGTTTTCATTTACAGCTGGGAGAATAAGTACGAGGAGGAGAACTGACTGCAAAATGTTAATTTGTTCAAGTAAGGAAATGAGAACTACGTGTTTCGTTATATCAATTAGGTACTTACTTGGGCGTTTTATTTCTCTTGTCTATGTTGTCATTCATTTCCGATTATACGGAACAGTACCGTAGCCAGGGGGGATGTTTGGTATGCTTAGCATCCTCTAAAAGTGGACTTCAAGGTAAAATAGCGTCCCCTAGTTCATGGTAGTCTGTCCCAGAGTTTTGAAATGTGTCAGAGCAATTCCCAGACTTGTTGAATACTCTGCTCCATATATCTTTTCCAAGATATCAAATCTGTACACCCAGATCTGTTCATGTCTTGTCCCTTCATGTTAAGGCCCTCAAGATGATTCTCAAATGATTCTCAAATGATTCTAAAATGCAGAGATGTATTGACAAATGTCATACCAAACTTAAAAGGGTTCACCAATTTTTCAGAAGGGCTTACACAAAAACTTACGTTTATTTTTGAAGCATGCTCTACGTTTATTGATGAAGCATGCCCTAAAATATGCTCATAGGTAATAAGCATGCCCTATAGAGATGGTCTGGCTACAGCACTGATACGGAAGCTACAATTAGGAGGCAGGCGTAGCCTACCACTAATGGCAAGGTGAAGGGTGCCAACTGTACATAGAGAAAAAACTAAATACTATCACAGCTGTGAAGGTCTGAAAGGGCAAATTGCTGGTGGACAAGGAGGGAGCGGCGGTAATTCTCCCAGTCGGTTTAGGAGAGCCCCGGTCACCCACGCATTTTTATTCTAAGCTCACTAGATGCACTCTTCCGGTAGCTAACACACAAACCTTTCAAAGATAACACCCCCTTGCTTAAGCAGCCCCTTCATCAGCAGCCCCTTGCGCCAGCAGGCTCTTGCGCCAGCAGCCCCTTGCGTCAGCAGCCCTTTTAATCTGCAGCCTGTTGTTTTGCGCAACTGCTTTAACCTTATATGCAACTAGTCATTCACTGTAGACGCTACTCCGCTTATCATAAATAAGAGAGGATCGATCAACTTAAAGGTTTCTTTGGCAACGTGTAACTCCAGACTGTTGTTGGTAGACTTGGTTAAAGAGTGAATTAAAATTAATAAATTAACTGATTAATTTTCTATCAAGACTCTTTGGAAGTTCAATGTTGTGAAAATATGAAACATGTCTCTCGATTGACAAATACATACAGAACATTTGCTAAAGATACGGAACGATTCCATATAAAATGGGGCGTTTGCAATCATAAGTAGTAGGTACACACAATGTAAACCGAGCTCTTTACATGATATCGTTGACTGAGACAGACTAGAACAAACCCATGTTGTAGTCGAGCTCAAGACAACCTTATTGACTAGATGAAAATAAACAATATCTTGTAAGTGACGATTAACATTGAATAAGGATAGGAATGAGAATCATAACGATGATGATAATGTTGATGGTAGCAATAACAATAATAATGGTAAATCAATAAAACATTTACAGGATAAACTAATAATCAAATATTAAATTATCTCCAAGGGCATTTTAGAAACCTGAGATTTTAAAGCTTAGTTTCAAATAACGAATGCCATCAAAATCTTATGTATGTTTCGCGAGTTTCAAAGTTTAATGTCGGTGATGATGATGATGATCACTAACGATGATAACAATGGTGATAAATGGTCATCTTGATTAAACTTAGGCTATAGTAATAATGATTATGACAATAATAATTTGGTAATGGTCATGACAATTTTAATGATGATGATAATGGTGATGATTATTATGATGATAATGGTGATGACAACGATGGAGATAATGGTGATGATGGATGATGATAATGATGACGATAACGGTGATGATCATGATCATGATCATGATGATAATAATTGCAAGGATGAAAGCAATAATTATTTAGAACTGCGAGGCTTACCTTCAGATCGAGTAACTACTGTCTGGAGTTTTACAGAATGTCGTGAAAACAGTATTTCAATCTTATGATCCTTGTGTTTTGGACATTTTAGCCTCTGTTTGCTTTTAATTGTCCAACACCTTAAATATATATCTATACCTGGAACAACCTGAAACCCGTTTTATGTAAATTAAATGCTGAAAAATTGTCTTGCTCTTGCCTTTGCTAACGCTAGCACATACTATTTTTAGTTTTGAAAAGAACACTAGAGAAATAGAAAATATGTCACCACTGGGGATCGAACCCGTGGCCCACGCTTTCGCGGCGTACGCTCTACCAACTGAGCTAGTCGATCCCCTATGTTAACATAATTTTATTTCTCTAGTCGCCACATTAGCTCCCAATCATCCACTGGTGGACATCGACTTTCAGCTCAACGCAATTACAGGCCAGCCTCTCTGCGCCATGCGACTTGACCAAGGAAGAACTTTCCTCCGGCACGTCATCAATCCAAAGCCCACTACAGTTAGAGAGTTCAAATCCTCTCTTCTTGATGATACACACTATTGTCCCACATTTTTAATGATCTGGAAGTAGTCTAAGACCAAGTTTGGCCCTTAATCAAACTCGTGACTTGATGTCATTTTTACATAGGAACTAACTTTATGAAAATCATCCTAAGTAGACAACATAACTCAAGATAAAGCCTTCCCCATTACACCACATACCGGTAATTTGACTGATAAATATGTATGATGTATAAATATATTTGTATGCATTCTTGCAACAAGAATAAAGAAAAATTTAGAGAGAATTAAAGTACAGACAATTATAAAATAATGATTATTTAGAAATACTAGTATTGTTATTTTTATTGTTTGTTCGCCAAACATCATCTCCTAAAAAGGAAACAACCACCTTGGGTTTCGAAGACCAAAAACACCGCTAAGCAATGTGACTCTGCCATAAGGCAGCATTTGCTTTGGAACCCAGACTGTGCAAAAATGTACAGGGACAAGTGCTTCTGTATCATAGGAAAGGCCAGGTCTGCATTTCATTTGGCCGTTCTGGGGGAAGAAAACTCTTGCTATGCAGAAAAAAAGAATTCGTTTTCTCACAAGGCCTATTCAATTAATCTAGTTGTCGTGGACGCAGATTGGCTCAAAAACACAAGCCATTCAGGCAGTCCAATTTCTGATTGGTTCTTTCAAAAATGCAGTTGGGTATACCGTTTCACACGTTTTATTTCGGACATTCGGACGATTGTACTCTGACGAGTGCCAGACGAAAAAAGTTTTTAAGTACATACTTTTTTCGCTATTTAGTGCAATATTCTTGTTTTATACAGCAAACAGTAGCTATTTTATTCGAGTTTAGTTATAGTATATTAGAGCAAAGGAAACTCCATGTATCTATTCGAGTTTGGTTAAGTTACTTTTAACTTGCAAATCACTTAAGTCTAAAAAGAAGCAGTATAAATCAATATCTTGATACCCTTGTATGCCATACGTCAGGTAATTTGCTTGCCAAGATATTTTTAGAGTTCCATATATCGCTTTGTTACTTAAAGACAGGCTGTATATAACTTCGTTGCAGACCCCCTCTTCCTACTCTTTGCCATCTCCATACGCTCCACACTTGACTTTTGACGAGTGCCAGTCCGAGCCGATATTGCCATTCCTTTCCATAGACCTCGATCCAGCATCATTTGCCTTCAGCTCATGGAGGAAATCAGCTTCAGCATCGTCCAGGAGAATATCTGTGAATGTGATTGTCTTCCTACCTCTGTTTAAATGTCCATATGTTGGTTTGCAGAGAACAAGTTTGGATGCTTCTATCATGACGCACACAATGACCTGCTAGTTTCATTCTCCTCATCTTGACAGAGGACGCTTTAAAATCAAATCAATATGAGAGTTGGAATTAGCAAAGTGTATGTTGCTGTAAATGCTATTTTATTGTAATGAAAACGATGCTATGTTTTTCCTTGATGTAACACTCCCTAAAATATATAACTAACCAATGAAATTCTAACAATTCTAACTCTTACCACTCTTACTCTTTACTAACCAATCACTCTGCACTTCCTCTCTTGATCTCTATTCCTATTGGCTATGACAATTTGTATAAGTAATTCGGTAGTCATGGGCGCACGGCCAAAGGGCCTGAGGGGGGGCTGCAGCCCCTCCAGTTTGTTAAAATGTTATATTTTTTCGGGCCATTTTATACCTCTGATGACATAGTATTTGAGAGTATACCTATTCCTTCGACACCGTTGTCATATTAAAGGTACTACCTTGTGGCAAGATGCAATGAAATTCAAAACACCCGTCAAGTGACTCTAGTGTTTTCGTTCATTCCGCACCGCCATGCCTTCTTTTTCCCAAAAACATCCCGGCTTCTTCGATGACAGTGGTTCTCCACCTTCCAATGCCTTGCTACTCTTAAAAATATGTCTGATTTCTTCGTACCCCTTAAGCTGAAGGTAGTAGTTTTTTGTTAATAAAGGTGAAAGTGGCCAAAATCAATCCGTGTAATAAAATTTTATTGATATATTAACAGAAGTGAAATATACGAAGAGATAAGGATTGGGATAAATTAAAAGTTGTATAAACACTGCAAAACTTTGGATTTCACAAATGCATGAAATTTTCATTCAAATTGAATCCTTAGTGTTTAAATGATCATAAACCAATTTAAATTTAATAAATTCAAATTGGCTTAGGAACATTTAAACTTTTATGAAATTAAAAAGCCTATTAAAAATAAAAAGTTAATAGATTTGAGTTTATACGACTTTTTGTTCCTTTTGAAAGTTTCTCAGAAATTGGGATTTTTGTTTTTCATAGCAATCTCTATGTCTTCCTGTACATCACTCCGATTCCGAGATCTTAGTGTACGCTCGCAGCTATCTCGCTTGCCCAAGGAGTGTGAGTACCCGTGATTGCTAAACGCTGATTTAAGATAAATGAGCAACTTTTATTGAAATTATCTGGTTACGAGAAGAGGACAGTACAATATTTTTGCGTTAGTTAAAAGCCCAGGTTATCAGGCAATTGTATATATGGACCTAACTACGATATTTAAAATGTAGGAACGAGCTATCTGGGAAGCAGCCGACATCAAGATGATACTTTATCCGGTTTGGCGCTTTATGAAAAGGAAAAATGAACACACTGATAGCAGGTCTTACTAGATGTTTGTGGTATAATCATTTACTAATTCACTCTCCTTGTCAAATCTTATTTTACATTTTAAACAAAGTTTGTCACACAAATATTTATAAGAGCCCTAGATTTTAGAAATGAAGGCACAGGTCTATTTCTCTGACATAAATATCAGGAGGTAAATGTTCCCCTCACGGTCTTACCACATCCCCAGGATCCCCCATCTTATGTTGAAACTAAAAGAAAAACTCACAGATTGAATGACAAAGCACCGTCATCGCCGATATCCGGTATTTTTACATTAAGGCTTCTACCACAAACATTTTGAATTGCCTACCATTTATGCTAACAATTCCTGGGAGTTAACAAGGTCATTCGTTATACTATCACATTCTCCGTGGTTTGAGACTACCAACCCTTGTAATTATTTTAAAATATATCAAAGACACTTTCATAATATACTACTTCATCGTTTGGTGATTAGTCATTTTCAGATCAAGAAAGAAATGAAAACTATTTCTATTAAGAATGTGATTCAGTTATTTCACAAAAATGTAACCAAACTAGAAATGTACGTTACAATGATTTAAAAACCACAAAGTTTAGTAATCAAGCTCTATCAAAAGAATACTGTCTAGTCTACAAAATTTATGAGCAAAGTCTTCAAAATGCTAGGGTAGCATTACATTTGTTTATCTCATCGATGGTGCTCCCTCTATTTTGCTAACTAATGATAAGCGGTTCGGGTTTTTTTCCAATAACAAGCAATAGGGGTTATTCCCCAATTCCCGCGCATAGACTTACGGCATACTTGAAAGTTAAAAGAGGGTATAAAGCCCTCCTAATGTTGAAGCAAACCCCGCCAGATGGCTCATTTGATAAAGCTATCCCCCAAATCCTACCCTCCTCAGGACCTCCCCTCCCGTTGTTGATTACGTATTATTTGTACATGCCTTATTTGGACTTGCCTCTAATGATGAACGCCCTGCCCGTAAAACCAGACAATGTCTACATTCGTCAAGCTCCATTGATCATCACTCATTTGCAAACAACGCTTTCTTTTGGATCAGCGCAAGCGGGACATGACGTGAACTCAACCAATCAGATGTTTTCTTTTGATCACACTACCATGTTTTGTACTCCTCTGTCAATTTTCCCTCTTGCGGTTTCACATGAAGTTATCTGAATCGGTCGCATAATCACTGGAAACAACCTAGTTGCGTTCATCATTTTGTTTTATAAATTGGACGTTATTCAACTTATTTCCATAGAAAGTTACAGTTGACGAAGAGACAACGTGGGATTTGGACTGATCTATGTCCGTAAAATGAAGTTTTTGCTCACCATCGGCCTGTTTTTGGCCATAAGTTTTGCTGCATGTTCATCTGATGTCGAGGAAGGGTCAGGATTTACGCCGACTGACACAACGAATGTTGTCAAAAAGACTGAAACTTTGCCTGTAAAAGTATTTAAGCCAGACGACACGGTGAGTTCGTCTGGCTCAGGCGATGACGATGAAGATAGCAATAGTAAATCAACTTCAGAAGAAGGTTCAGGAGCGAGTGGAGAGGGCGAATTACCAACAACTATGATACGGATTTCTACCATGGAAGCAGCAACGACGGGTCGACCAGAACCTTCAACTAAATTTGTTGTTCGTCAGACAACGTCAGCAGTTTCAACTGTACACCCGACAGAAGATGAAGGATCAGCCGCCACGACAAAGTATTTCGAGGATGTTGTTACAACAGAACGAGCGACAACTACGATGGATAACAACATTCCCAATGGAGAACCAAAGGATAACGAGGAGAACGATGTAAATGGAACATTTGGTTCACAACGAAAGGACAAACAGACCAAGAAGAAGAAGAAAAAGGGAGGTTTATCTTTTACTCTCGGCATTGTTATCGGAGTAGTCATCGGTGCAATCCTTGCCATTTTGATAATATTATTCCTAGTATACAGACTGAGGAAAAAAGATGAAGGAAGCTATGCTTTGGGAGATCCTGCCACTGGATATTACAAGGATGACCCTGGTAGTCCGATCAGCAACAAGGAATATTTCGCATAAGTCTACAGCAACTCGATAGTGTTTGGATGGAAACGGTTTTATTTTATGGAAAAGACCATTATATGCCAAAAGTGAAAGCCGGTTGTATCGAAACACGTTTTGAGAACCGCTAATGATAACTAGAGAGTCCATTTGTTCAGAGAAAATTCTGACGTTTCACTGCAAAGGAGTGTGTCATGTTCAAAATATACACCTACAAATATCCTACGGGATTCCCCAACTACCCGTTATTTATTATTAGTTAGCCTGTTCGGTGGTTTTCCTGTTCATTTAGGGTAGTTCCACAGCTGGATCCATAGCATATCAGGGGCCTTGTGGATGGAAAGACCGGTTATGTCCAAATACCACTTTCTTCAAAGATATCTTGTCCCAAGGACAAAGTTCTCGACTTGTCGTCACGAGTATCCCATCCCTTGTTTTCCAAGTTCAATATACACATATCGATGAGAATTGGAGTAGATACGGTGACATTTTCGAAAGTGATAGTATTAGATACGAAACACAGAAGATTCAAAAGTGGCTGAAGTATAGAAAAGAAGTTGTTTTCAGGGAACTCTTAATATCATCGTAGGAGGACAATCAACAGAGCATACACTGCTCTGCCAATTTTTCTACGATCGGAATGAACATCAGCTGGGAGCATAGCCATGATGAGAACAGTTCCTATCAATTCCTGCTATTTCTACATGTAATATACGGTAACCGTTTTCTACGTATAGCTGATGTCTTTATATAATATTTCGTAATTGACCGTGCTAGGCAGCATCGGCATGGCTGCCATCAGACAGAACCAGTCGCGTACTTTCTCATTTTGGTACTAGTTATGTATTTCCTCAGTTTTTTGGTGAGAATTTTCATTTTCCATGTAGATACCGTAAAAATTGTAATCGTTTTATTACAGAGTTGCCTATAGGTTCTAAACATTTATTCAGATCTGTTCGGTAAAGGCAGAATATTTAATAGAGATCAGTTTTTGCGTTATTGCACGAAAGAAATTACGACAAGAGGTCTCGGTATGTAGTCGCTGGATGATCTTTTCTTCAGGTGATATTTTTTTTCGGAATAGTTTGACGGCATTAGGTGATGCTATCATCACTTGAACCGATTTCAAGGTCAGAAAAAGTTTAAAATTCCCTTCACTATTGTGTACCTTGGTTCTGTTGCAGGTGATGTATTTGTTATGTAGTTGAACACATCGTGAAATTGGGATTAGGATATATAATATCAAGTCCAATCTTTATACTGATCGCTTGGTGAAGAATATGGTGCTTCAGTATTTAAAGTTAAGAGAAAATTATAGAATTATAATTGTCCAAGATGAACATTACTTTGCGTGCAATCAGTGACTACTTCGTGCCCCAAATTTAATCACCAATGACTTGGCTATCGTCCACAGTCATGTTATTTTGTCGGTTCCTTTTTCTTAAGCCTAACGTATGTTCGTTACATATATTATAAGTAAAACTACACAAATAACTCAGGGTTTTTATCGGTCACTAAAGCCATAAGATTATTGACTTTAGCAGAGGTAGAATATGCTATAGTTTTAGGGTAAAGCGAATGGAAACCGACATCGTTTGTTCAGAATGTTAACTTGAGTTTCTCACCGACAGAATTTATGATGATTTAATCCAGTTTTTTGACCCCGGGTGAATCAGGAAGCTTTTAATATCGTTATCTACGATAGTGAATAATAGCCGAATCGATACAGAATATTCATACTTCATGATCGGAATTATGTAGTTTCAAGTGTTGATGTAATGCTTTGGCTGCACAAACCAAGTAAGGACCAGCAAACGATCCTGTGTCAGCCTTAGCAAGATTGTGAAATGGAAGAGGTTATTATGCATAGATCTGCGTCGGTTGTACTAATATCTTTTGTGAAATAAACACATTGGGTTTTGTAGATTTTAACTCTCTGTTTGCTTCGATTTCACCCTGTCCTTCGGCTGTGAAGATCTGCGCACGGTGTACTGAACACATCGATTCCATACTGAAAGTGTTCTTAGATCCACGTGACCAGCATCAGCACTTTATGTACTGTACACACATGGCAGGGTGGTAGATAATGCTTTGGTAACCCAAACTTTACTGGGGTGGACAGTCAAAGTACATCAAATTCCTATAAAGTTTACTTCTTGTGTGCTAAGAACAGCATTGCACACAGGTAGCACGTCTAGCTTGCAAGAATTCTGCTGTATTACTTCAATTTTAGTTTTAAAGGACTTGCAGTGGAAAATTATAAGGATTGGTGAGGGATATAGATGTCTCCCTGTAGATGTCCCCCCTACAGTTGGGAAGGGAAAGCAACCACGTTTGTAATGCGCATCGTAGCCTAACAGGTATTGAAGTTGCCGTGGTCAACCCCACTACTGCTTCGTCAGTGCATCATTTCCAGCGCTATAGATTTATAAGTCGCTGTGCAAGTTGGTGAAGCCGTTAATCATAGTGGAGTGGGAGCAAAGTTGCGTGCCTCAAGTTGTTATTTGTTGGAGTACAATTTTCACAGCGATATTTTTAAAAACTTGCTTAAACTGACGAAGATTTCTTAGCGAGAAGATCGGTCTGCAATTCCCCCCCTGGTCCCCCTTTCCTGAGAAAAGAGACCCTTTTGAGTTAAACATTATATCTATTATCGCAGCCAATTGTTAAGATGGCCAACGGGTATCGTGATATTATCGCCGAAAGTGCAAAGATATGAAAAAGGGAACTATTCTAAAAGAACTTTTTGAGGGGGTTACAAACGGTAGAGCGCCCCCCTTGCTGATAGTTTACGGAGACATGCCCCTTTATGCTCCTTTGTTTTGCAAACAGCGGTTTGAAGACAAAGATTAGTGCAAATAAAAAAAATATTTGAATTATTAACGTATTTTATTTTTATTTTGTGGCCATAGGGGTTCAATTTTTTATGTGCTTTCACTAACGAAGGCAATGTGATAGCCACGAAGTGATGTAGTTTTGATTTTTCTCTAAAACGTAAAATTCAACAGGCGCGGCCACGGGCTACTGGTATTTGTTAGTGGTTGGGCCTGCTTCATGGCTTAGTTCTCTGCCCAGTTGCCTAAATTGAGGAGCGTTGCCCTTGGACGCCCCAGCTGCCCTTTACTTATTAGTTAGCCTTTTAGTGGGCTTTCTGTTCATTTTGGGTAGTTCCACAACTGGATCCATGGTATATCAGGGGTGTTTGATTGAGAGATTGCTATGTGTTAGTGATTGACAAGAAGAGGCAAGGTACGAAGAGTGCTGAGTTAAAGTGTAAACGCTTCCTAAATAATAAGTTTGGGCAGAAGAATAATTGTCCAGTTTCAAAAACCATGATTTCCAATACACTTGTACGACATACCCCCACCTGCTTTCCCACATTTTTAAAGCTTTTTGTCTGGGTAAGCGAGACATAGCACACGTGGTTTTGATTATAATACATTTTATTACTTTTGCTAGAGCTCATCATCTTCAATTGAGGGACTGCCAGTTTAAAGTTCACTATGCTCGTCCAGACAGAGCGTTTATTATTTGCATAGTAGCTATTTTCTCAGTAAATAATTTTCCTGGATATCAAGCGAACACTAATGGGTTTAAAGTAAAGTTCTTCTTCTTTTTCATGCCATTCCTCCCACACTCCCCTTAGCTTGCTCACGACGGCTTTGTAACTTCCCTCTCTGGAAGTCCACGATTGCCCCGGTTATGAAGGAAAAGGGGTTAGGAACAAGAATTCGGGTGACGTCATTAGATTGCATAGCCTTTAGGAAAAACGCAAGCAATCAGAAAAAAAATGGTCGTTGGTATCAAAATATACTTCCATGTTTCATGTGGGGACCAAGAATCAACATGGTTTACTTTATACTATCTGTCCGGCTGTGTTCTTGTCTTCCTCTCCTTGATCTCCTTTATTTTTCTGCAATTTTTCACTCTGTTTCTTTCGTCTCTCCTTTTCACATTGCTTCTCTATTGGCCTGTTTCGGTTAGCTTTCAGCAGTCTCTACCCTTTCTCTCGCTGTATCACGAGCTCTGAACATCGTTCCATGATAGATGAACTTCCTCACCTACTTCAGTCTGATGTTGCAGCCGTCAAAGTTTCTACCTTCTACTCCTCGTTGCTACTGGCCATCGCCTTTGTCTTTCCTGTGGTAACCTCGGGCCTTTACAGGCTTTTCCTCTGCCACTTGACTTATTTCCCTGGATTTCCTCCGTACAACTTGCCGTAATCACCAGGTCATCTGAAAATAGTAGCTCCCTTGCTAGTCCCTCTCTGAAACATTCAATGATGGTGTCCATCGCCACGATAAAAAGAAATTAACCGAGGGTTGATCCCTGGCGTAGGCCTACTTGGTTCAGTTGGTCCTTACAATCTGATCAGATGGGTAGCGGTTCCGTACGCAGCTAACCTGTTTGAAAATGAAGCAGTAAAAGATTTCAGATGATATTTAATAACGGAATCATTAGTGAAATGCCATTGACCGGGTTCGTTGCACCCTCATCAGAATGGCTCGTGCAAAGAACGAGTTGTTCAAATTTGAATTGCTTTATTTTAGATGATTTGAACTCTTTTATATCAAGAAATAAAATTACTAAATTTTAATTACGGAACATTCATAAACAAAGAGGATGAAAGACATAATAATAAATCATTTTTGGTTTACTATAATTTGTTTTACTGTAACTGAGTGTTACAATATAGTGTTACAATATAATTTGTCTAGTGTTAAATAATTTGAATCCGCCCTTGACACAAATTCATAGAGAGTGGTTTCCATTTTTTTAAACAAACAAGGTAGACTTTCACGTGCAACAAACTAAAGTGTATCATCTGCAAATAGAATTAGGTTAGCGTTAAATAATATTTTATTTGGTCAACATAAATAAGGCAAAACAGGGGTCCCAATATTGCAGTGCCTGCTCATTGTTTAGGTAAGGTTTAATGTATGTTTTCAGAGCTGAAATTTAGGTGGGATCCGGTTTCAAATCTACAAGATAATAAGAAAAAAAAAAGTTATTCAGTTGCCAGTCCGTTGGAATGTTCAGCTGTGAATTTATGTTTTTGCCAAAGATGAGATAATCCAAAGAATGAATGTAACTTACAAGAGTGGAATCCGGTGCTAGTGTCGAAAATAACGTCAATGCTATCTAGCTTATGGCGTCTCATGAAATTTTGTCAAATTTTTAATCAGTGAAGATGTTTGAGGTAGAATAACCAAGGACCAGGGTGCTTTTTTGCAATTTAAGAAGTTTGAAAGAACAGGAAGATAAGTTTGGGAGCCAAGATTTGAATATTCAAAGCTACAGTAGTCAAATATGATTCTGAAACATGGGTCCTGGCTAGACGGATGAGGATTCCTTGGGTGTTTTTCACAATTGGCTCCGAACTCTTTTAGGTATCCACCTGACCGACCGTATTTCAAACTTTAATGTATAAAGAAAAAAGGTGGTTCTATCCCACTTTCTAGGGATGTAATGAGAGGAAGTTGGAGATGGGACACGATTTATGGATGAAAGAGGACAGATTCTCAAATCGTCTTTGTTGGCCAATCATTTGTCAATCGACACGCAAGTCATCCCCAAATGAAATGACAAGAGGCTGTAAGAAACTATCTAAAGGAACTGGGAACTTATTGGTAGGGTGTAAGGGGTGAAGCGTTGAATAGATTAGGGTGGAAAGGGGGTGTGCACAACTGTGTTGGCTTCAGACGGTTTTGTGCTGCAGTGAGTTGTTGGTAATCGTAATACTAGTGGTATGTAATAGGGTTTCATTAG
Source organism: Alatinidae sp. Z8VKAUB7J3 (assembly GCA_010016025.2). NCBI lineage: Eukaryota > Metazoa > Cnidaria > Cubozoa > Carybdeida > Alatinidae > Alatinidae sp. Z8VKAUB7J3. The sequence continues at coordinate 79,268,427 of JAAAKM020006971.1, read as the reverse complement.
AAACTGAGAACCAACACTTATCACTACTATTTAATTTTACGAAACATGACAATTAAATTAATTTTACTTATTATTAATTTATACAAAAGATCCAGGAAATGGCAAACGGGCAAACGTTTTTATTATTATTTTGATTATTTTATGAATATGATTATGATTATTATAACTAGCGCTCTCTTTCCACGGTGTAGGCGGTTTAAAATACGGTCAATAATATGCGGTAAGACCGGAGAGAGAGAAGCATTGCTGACCGAAAATAGAAATATTGAAGTAAATTGTTTCCGGGAAAATAGTTTATTTTCATAAATAGTTATACAGTTCGAATTTTTTGTGAAATATTATATTCAAATTATCTGTACATGATGATATACTGCCATTCTTAGTAAAAGAGTGGTGAGGAGTTGATTTATCGAAGGCTTCTTACTCTCGTGCTCCTGTGTCATTATTCGGCTTGTAATCCAGTCGAGGATTATTAAGTTTTGAGGGTGTTCCTAGTTATATTGTTTAAAAAAAATGTCGTTATTTATTTTCTTAATAATGACAGTTAGAGGAGTAGGGGACGAACTAACTAAAACTATAAATGGTTGAAGATTTTCTGATGATTGCTTGTTTCTCCTTAGTGCTTTGAACGCGTACCTAACCATGAGATTTTAGAACGTATCATTGCGTGATTCTCGTTAATATCTATGGTACTATGTATAAATTAGTTTTTTTTTTACTTTATGTTCAAAAATTCTGTCTTTAAAGTTGGATAATTAAGAATTGTGAGGGGGAGCTTTGAAGTTACAAAGGAGCAGAAAGGCAGTTTTATCACTAATTTATTTTGCAAAAAGAGAATGAACTGTCAAATCAATGGAAACTTCATGTCATCTGTAGCATTTAGAGCCCATATTTTAAGACGAGAGAATTCTAGACTCAGTCAAATACAAAGGTTCATGATCCATAGCGATTAAGGGAAGAAGGCTTCAACTGTTAATAAGCTGTCAAATTTGAAAAAAGTTGTGTTAAATCTGTGAAAGAACCAGCCACTGGCCAAACTCATACTAATTTCTTGTTCAATCATCAGGGAGGTGTTAATAAAGAGCAATTTTAATGGGTTTTTTTTTTTTTTTTTTGTAAAGATTATTCAAAAGCTTTACTAACCTTTTAAATCTTGT